>BNST01002420.1:0-213893 GCA_019650275.1 Xylocarpus granatum | reverse complement strand
GTAACACCAAAATTTGATTTTGAGATACCAAATTCTCTCTTCTGCATTATTATTCTCAGTAATAAACAAAGCAATTGGTGTCCTTTTTAACTTGCGGAAAGGATGCAGCACGAACTCTGCAGATTCCCCAACGAAAAAACAATGCCACCAACTATTAGCAATTACTTTATTGGAAAATTTTTCTAAGTAATAACAAAGCCTGTTAATTTTTCCCAGGTTTCTACAGACTTCTGATCATAATTTGCTCTTCCAAGTTAAATTATCGGTTACAGTTATCATAGAGACTTGACAGTTAAAGGGAATTTGGGCAAATCTTTTTACCATCGGATAAGGGAAATATCTGTATATGGCAAGTTATTGTTGAATAATACAACTCTATTTCAAAAAGAAGAGACTCATAATTCATGTTAAGTTGAGATTACTTCAAATTTGGTGATTTAACAGGATATTTTACTAATAATATATTAAAAATTAGTTATATTTATATTAATTTTTTAAAAGATAATATCTATAGAAAATAATTCAAATCGAAAAAGAATTATACGTAAAATTATAAAACATGAAATTATATTCTTTAGTAATTTAAAAAGATAATATATACTCTTACAAGAAAAATTATAAAAAGAAACTGTGACAATATTATTTTTGTAAATACTTTAAATATAAAAAATTTAATATATTATAATAACATAAAATATACATGTGATTATATAAAAAAATTAAGAAAAATTTTATGGTATTAAATATTTAAGAACAATATCAAAAAATTAATATTTATATATAAAATACATTAATAAAAATAATTTTTATCTATATTTTTAAAATTTACTTACAAATTATTTCTTTCTTTTCATAAATTTCTGATCAAAAATAAGAATTTACTATATTTAATATTTAAAGGAGTGACCAAATCCAATTCCCAAGTTATAATTAATGGGATTTCTATTTAGGAACTCCATTAATGCTTCAATGCGTGGTTCAATCGATTGCTTCTATTTCACCAAATAATAAATCAGTTTCCAGAAAGAAACCACAAGATTATTGACAATTGGGAATTGATATACAACAACGCCACCATATTAACAGTCCACAACAACGCCACCTCAGTCCATAATTGCCTCTCTATTTAATGACCAAAATCCATCTCTTGCATGCATAATCAACCAAAATGGCCTTCATTTTTGCAGACCCAAAGACCTCTGATACACACACGGATCATAAGATGTTCAAGCAATCATCGCTGTTTAGTTTCATGGCATTGCTGGTTGTCACTGCCCATATGACAATATTTGTCGCAGCTGCCCCAGCTGGTGAAGATGAACCCATTCTCGAATTTTATATGCATGACATAGTGACCGGCAATAGCCGTACAGCAAGACCAATTACTGGTTTGCTAGGAAACATCTACAATGGTCAAGTAGCCTTTGCTCGACGGATAGTATTCTTCCCCCGGACAGTGGCATTGCCATACCAAATGCCAACGGTTCCATTACAACAGTTAATGGTGTTAACTGCATCCCGCTGGGAACCGGAGTCCCGAGTTGGGGTGACAGTCACTAGGGAAAGCTCAAGGAGTTTATGTGGCAAGCTGTGCAGATGGGTCAACACAGATGATGGAATTTACAGCTATGCTGGAAGAAAGGGAGTACGGCGATAGCCTCATCTTTTTATGGTGCATACAAGATTGGCACTGCCATGACACATCTGTCGGGGACGGGTGGTAAGGGAAAGTTCAAGAATGCTTATGGCCTTGCTGAGGTGCGACCACTCATGCCACCTGGTCAACAACTTTTTTTTTCCTTAATGTAAAAAAAATTAATGTACTTAGCGAACCAAAAGTTTATACAGGACAATGTATTGGCAGACAATGATATTAAAAATTGGTTTTGTTCATTGTCTGCCAAATATATATATAGTATATATATATATTATAAGTGCATCTCTATTTCTGTATTTTTCTCAATACTCTAGTTTTCTTTATCCTGTATTACTTGCAAATTGCTAGTTCAAGGCCTTAGTATACCCAAATAAAAATTCTTTGGTGGTGTTTATTAGTATATATATTTCATTACATAGAAAGCACTTTTAAGTAAAAGGTACTTCTTTTGTAAACAGACTGTTGCAATTTTATTTTCTTTTCTAGAGAGTATTTAAATTATATTTCAAAAAATTATAATGTATGTATTTCTTAAATTTAAAAAAATTAAAATCACATTTATTCTAATTAAATATTAAAAATAGATATGAGAAGACATTTTAAGGATGCGAAAACTAATTTAAATGGTTTCAAAAACGCTTTTATTATAAACTATAAATTTTAGTTACTTCACAAATTAATACTAAAATATGATATTTTTGCATGGTTGAAAAGTTTGCAAGGTGAAGTTTTTAGAGGTTGTGTAAGGCGATTAAGTGAATTAATAAACTTGTTATAATATACGTGAACTTTATTTTAATTATTATTAACTAAAATTAGAATAAACTATAATTCATATAATTAAATAAATTAACACATATATTTTATATAGTTTAATTAATTTAGATAAAATGTGATTTTTTAATTGTTTTATGTTTACAATGTCATTAATTTGCCAACAATCAGAGTGGCGCAGCGGAAGCGTGGTGGGCCCATAACCCACAGGTCCCAGGATCGAAACCTGGCTCTGATAGAGTAGCATTTCTAAATATAATTTATGTTTTTGCACAGTCAATCTGACGTCGTATTCATATTGGGCTTTTATATGATTCAATTGTAGATTAAGCCCAATGTTTCAAACCCATTCACCAGCCTAAGTCGAAGATAAATATTGATGACAAAAAAAAGTAGATGATTTGTTTTGATTGACAGCGTTCGGAGTAGGGAACAAAACGACACGTTCTTGAACGCAAAGCAAACCATCAAAACACCACCACGCCTTTCAACTTACAACACCGCACAGGGAAAGAATGCAACAATCCGTTCCCTCGCCACCGTCGGCGCTGCCGACGTTGACCACTGTCTTAAGAGACCAAGCGAAACCCACTCGCTCCGTCATTATCACCACCCTTTTCTTCTCTCTTCTCTTCCTTCTCTCTCTCTTTTCTACCTCCAATACTTCCTCATCATCCCGTTCCATTCCCTTTCCGCCCGACCCGTCTCTCTTTCCGACCCGACCCACATTTCCCTCTAAGATCCCCTCCGACCCCGCCCCTCCCTCCCTCGCTTACCTAATCTCTGGTTCCTCCGGAGACTCAGGTCGTATGCTTCGGTTGTTATTCGCTACTTATCATCCTAAGAATCAGTACCTCCTCCACTTGGACCTCTCCGCTCCGCAAACTGAGCGGGACGCTTTAGCCATCACGGTCCAATCGGTGCCCGTATTTAGAGCCGCCCAAAACGTCAATGTCATTGGCAAAGCTGATTTTAGTTACCCAACTGGATCGTCCACAATTTCGTCGACGCTACACGGTGCATCCATTCTGTTGAAGTTGTCGGAGAACTGGGATTGGTTTATCAACTTAAGTGCTTCTGATTATCCGCTTGTTTCACAAGATGGTATGTCTTTAATTACCTTTTTATTTGTTTTGGTCCAAATTTGGAGCCCTTTTTTGTGGCATTGTTGTCGATTATCATCCGGCATTCTGTTGCTATTGTTCTTTGGGTTATTTTATTTGGATTGGAGGCTTTGTCATTTAGATGTTTCTTTTTAATAGACTGTGATAAAGAAAGTGTTACTCTTTTTGGTGGCGCTGTCTTAAATTTACATGTGCTGAGTGTTACTGTGTTCATTTTGTCTTTTGGATTTGTTCTGATGTACAGATGACGAATTTTTATGATGTTGCTGTCTTTGTTTTTGTATTTGGGGTTTTAGTTAGTCTTTTGATGCGTAATGTGCGTTGGTTTTGCAGATCTTCTTCACATTTTGTCATATTTGCCTAAAGAACTCAACTTTGTGAATCACACTAGCTACATTGGCTGGAGAGAGTAAGATAGATTAATTCCCTTCTTATATTCGTAGTTGTACTTTGTTCTTCTCCCCTGCGCTGGCCGGCCCTTTCTACATGAAAGTTAGTGATATGAGTATACTTTGGTGTTATAGATCAAGTAAATTGAAGCGGATAATTGTTGATCCTGGACTGTATCTTTCTGATAAAAGTGCAATGTTTTATGCTTCTCAAAAGCGGGAATTGCCTAAAGCTTTCAGAATGTTTTCAGGTTTGTGTGTGCATATTTACTTTGTTGGGTTCTCTTGGGTTCTGTTTGATTGGTTTTCTCATACTTTCATTATTCCTTTTGATGGTTAAATAAGGAAATACCATGTTCTTGCATTCTGCATTAACGAGGAATCATGTGTAATAGATGGTAAATTTTGTTGATGTGTTATAAAGACTGGATTTGTTTTGCACAAACAAAAAGCTTTCACTGACCAAGATTTTTACTGCTTAGAAGAGATATTGTTAAATAGGCATGATATATTTTTGTTGGTTAGATCACATAATTCCTCGATTAATGTTGAATATGTATTTCTTCTGTAGTTAATGAACTCAAAATTACATGTTTAAAGAAAATGAATGAGGGAGGTCAAGAATGTGATTAGAAGTTTTTTTTTAGTAAATGAGGTTATGGAATTGTTTAATTAGGTAGATTCCATAATCTTGGTATTATATGGATTTACACATAGAGTCAAGATTGGCATTTTTTGCTTTTCTGGCTCATATATTTGGCCAGTGGTTTTGGAATCAAGTCAATTTGGAGGCTTTGAATCAGTTTTCAGTTAAAAACTAATTACCTCTCTCTAGAATCCATTTAGGTTCTCTGTACTATGCTTGTCTGGCTGGGGATTTAATCAATGTAAGAACAAATAAAGCAGTTTGTGCGATTTTGTCCTTCTTGTTGTCAGTGCAATGTTGCAGCATGGAGTTTTGAGCAAGCAAAAGATTTAGTAAACAAGAGAGAAGAATTTGATTTCTAAGTGACAGGTTGGTTGATGGTTCCACTTAAAATGGAGGTAAAATGTAGAAATGTTGTTTAGAGCTGGGTAAAATCCAGTAATTCCCCAACTGGTAAATTGAATTCTTTACAACTTTAGTCCTGTTCAGTTGATTAGAAAATTGTGGCTAGTAGTTACTTTTCTTGCTCTCAATTAAGACTTGTCATTGAGCTAAGCATACATAACAGTGAATTGGAAGTCCAAAGTCATGGTGGAAGGCTTGAGAGTCAAGATGATAAGAAATATATCAGACAAAAACAAACCAAGCGAAAAGGGGAGCGGATGAAGCAGAGAAATAAAGAAAACTGAAAACATAAAAATTCTTTGTATAACATAAGTAATTCATGCAAGCATCAAGACACAAGATTTATGCAGAAAAGTGAAAAGCCCACCTATCGGAACACATCACAGGGTCTTGTCCAGACAAAAATATTCACTGTGAAAGCTATGTGTTTGTCATAACATCTTTAAAATGATTCAAGATTATAAACTGCTAATTACATGAAGTGCTCCTTGCAAAGGTACCTATTCCCTTGTTGATTATCTTCCCTCCTTTGCAACTCACGTGCAACTCCGTGAATCTTCAATTCTTGGTCATATGAATTCAAAACCTGTGCTCTAAGATTTCTCTGAAAACTCACAGCCTGAATACCTCTAGTTAGTTTTAATATCAGTTAACAACAATTTTGCATATCCAGGGACAAATATGTGGAACATGTTTTGGTGCTGATAAGGTTTGTTATCAACTCTTTAGATGTCTGAATTTATGAAACCTTCAAGTATTCATTTTTAGACACAGAATAATCACATATGGTTTGGGTATCTGGGCATATGCCACTTGTAGAGTTTTAAATGTGTTTTTGTCGGCTGAATGGTACTTCATAATTGACAAGTCTTTAGTTGGATGACTTAGACACATTAGGAATTTACGGTATTTTACCATGAAGTATGTCAACAACAAAAATATCTTAACATGGTTTTTCAGTCTTTTGGTAGGAAGAGGTCCTGTAGTCTAGCAAAAAACCTAGTTAGCCTCTGTCAATCTTTTGGTTCGACTCTTTTTTAATTCTATTAACAGTATGGCTAGACTGATCAAATTGTGCACAATTAAATAAAGTAGAGTTGGTTGCTGCTATAACTAGGACAAATATGCACAAAATTAAAAATCATTAATTTTGAGCATTGACATGTAATAGTGAAATTATGTGGCGTTCCTGAAAAAGTCACGAATAGAGTTGGGACTACCCATTACTTAAACAACATGAGGTTGACGATAGTGATTGTCTTAGTGGCATGATATCAAACTTTTAGGATTCATTTGGTTTTTTTCTTAATTTAGATCCAATAAAGATTGTGGTTACATTATATTCCATGATTTGGTATCCAATGTCACGGGACATTACTTGTGCAGTACTTAGTTAGGTTTAAACCACGATGCTAACTAAGTAGGTCTTAATTCTTACGCAGGAGCTTTTTGGAAAGCATTTGTGGCGGACAGAAGTTAAGCATAACAACAATAATGAAAGAAATACAAGAGAGCTTTTGAAAAAAGAAGAATTTATAAAACTATGAAAGGAAAAGTATTACACCATAATTAGTCTTTTTGTGCTTGGTTTGGTGGATGAACTTGATGCCCTAAAATATAAGGGAAGACCCTTATTTTAGTAGTTAGAGGCTTAAAATGGATGGCTAGGATTGCACCTAAGAAATAACGAGGGCTGAGATTTGTTCTCTAGAAAGCTCTATGCAATTTGATTATACAAGTTACTGTTATTGTTCATGTAACTTATTCTACTATTTCTGCAACTTGCTTCCGCTACCTAACTTTTTGTGTAGATTGCTTAACTTTCTAAAGTATCTGATTTCTAGAAGTTGAACTTAGACTTTTACATTTTAGACTTTTTAGGCTAAATTTAGGCCTTATGTGTAAAGTCCACATCCTCTTTTGGAACCTAGATATTTCATAAAGTCCTATAAGCTCACAAAGGAATGATAGGATTAAGTTAATGCTATGTGGGCATGCATAAGGCTACACATTACATAAAGAAATGGGCAATTAGTAGGAGACAACATATCGAGTTCAAGGAAGAAGATCTTGTAGTTGTCAAACTATTGCCCCAACAATTCAAGGCATTTTGACAAGTACGCTAGAGGTTACTAAGAAAATACAAAGGACACTTCCCTATTTCCAAATGTATCAGCAAGGTCTCTTATTGACTTGAACTTCCATCAAGACTCAAGATCCATCTAGTCTTCTGCATAAGTCTTCTTAAACTTTATCATAAAGATATGGAAGACCAAAATAGGAGTATATCCAGGAGAGTGCCAATTGTCGTAATTGCCATGTTCGACAAAGATGTGGAATGCATCCTTGCTGATTGTGTGATGAAGAGGAAAGACTTCAACAATACGTTGAGTACTTGGTGAACTAAAAGAACCTAACTGACAGTGAAGCAAGTTGGAAACGTGAGGATACTTTATAGCAATTTGCAAAACACACCCAACGATTCAAGGATGCAGGCATGATGAGGACGTTGCAAGATTAAGTGGGGAAGATGTTATGATTTGCAGGCTTTAAGACCCAAAATCAAGCATAAAAGAAGACATGAGCTTTATATATAAGGTCTATTAGTTTAAAAAGCCCAAAATGTGAAAACCCAAGCCCAACTCTAGAAACAAGATATTTCAGAAAATTGAGTAGCTTACACAATAAGTTCATTCATAAGTCCAAGCACAAAAGGCCTATGTGCTGTGTAATACTTTTCTTTTTGTATAATTAGAACTTCCTCTCCTTTTAAAAGCTCTCTTGTGTTTTTCTCATTTTTGTTGTGACATCTAGACTCTATACATCACTAACACTTCCTAATAAGTTCCCGCACAAGAATTAAGACTTGTTTAGTTAGTACCATGAGTTTAAACCTTGTTAAGTGACATACTGATACCTACCGCAGGTAGCATGATAGAGAGCTCAAACCTTGCCCCAAGTCAAACACCAATGTATCCATGTTTCAAGTAAAAATATGTCAGCTAAAATGTTTCTATTTCTATACAATTTTTGTCAAACTTTTAGATCTCTTTACTTTAGCTCAATTTGCTTGAGATACCTGGCATCATTCTTCCTGCTCGTTTCTGAGATTTATGCAGCCATCCTTCTTTGGTCCACTAACCTTATGTTTATCTGTTCATTATTGTTTTAGTAATTCATGGACTGAATATGGCCTGTGGTAATCTAAGTTGTATGATGACAAACCATACTCTTTTGTTGGATATGAATATGATATTAAGCTCCTGGCATGTATAATTTTCTCTATTGTAAACTTATGCCACCTAAACACCATCAGCTAGTTTATATCTTCCTCCAATTTCCAGATCACCCTAGAAATGAATAGGTTTTTCCCTATAACATCTTCCATCTGTTAACCATACGCATAAAACCCGAAAGAAAGAAGGGGAAGAATGGAAAAAAAGAAAACATATGTCCAAGGTCACTTTTGTATTAGTACTGATGTGGGACATATGTCCAAGGTCGGAAGAGCTTCTAGCAAATGTAGCATGACCAAGAACTTTTTATTGTTGGAAGAATTTACCTAAGTTCTTTGTTTGCTTTCACTGTTTTAAAGTAAGGTGTTTAATGGTTACTTTAACTGATGTTGGAGTCTAGTAAATAGTTGTTCTGGTATTCTTATTTTCCTTTATGCACTATCTTTATGGTAAATAGTAAATAGTAGTATTCCTATCACCATTTAAGATGTGAAAAATACTGCAAGCTTAATTTGTGCATTATCTTTAAACTGTACATGCTTTAGCTATTAAACAGAGTGCAATTATACAAAATCCTATATCTTTCTATTCAGGTTGCAGGTACCATATTGCTTCATGGTGCTGTCAATATCTAACAGTTGAGATTTTTTTCCTTGCAGGTTCATCTTTCTTCATTTTAAGTCGTAATTTTATTGAGTTCAGTATCTTGGGCACAGACAACCTCCCAAGGACTCTGCTGATGTATTTATCAAATACGCCTTCATCCCTTCCCAACTACTTTCCTACCATTCTGTGTAATTCTCATCAATATAACAAGACCATCATAAACAACAACTTGCTATATGTAGCCTTTGACAAATCCTCCAAAGCAAACAGCTCACTTAATTCCACTGAGTTTGATGCTATGATTCATAGTGGAGCAATCTTTGCCACAAAATTCCAGTTTGATGATCCAGTGCTTGATCACATAGACACAGAAATTTTGAATCGTAGCCCTGGAAATGTTGTACCTGGTGGATGGTGTTTAGGTGAGCCTGGAAATAACACATGTTCAGTTTGGGGTGATGCAGAGGTTCTGAGGCCCGGGCCAGGATCAAGAAGACTTGAAAATTATCTTGTTCAATTGCTCTCAGATGGTAAGTATCGGTCTCGACAATGTGTACTTGAATGACATTCATCCCCATCGCCAGGTATGAGTAAAGAAAAAGGAAAACTATAGAAGAAATCCATGACAGCTTTGAGCTTCCTTATACTATTTTAAACAGAATCTGCAAAAAGGTTAAATTCAGCTGCCAATCTCTCAGCAGCACCAAATTTTAGCTGATTTAGGGTGAGGTGGTTGTAAAGTAACATACAAATCGCATTTTCTTTACATCCATGATACTCGTATTTGCTCTAGCAGGAGATCCAGTAGTGTTATTGTTATTGATATGTATTGTTTGCTGCTCAATGTTCTTGGAATCTTTGCTTGAACATGGATGTGAATTCAAAGTGGTCTCTATCCGTTTAGCTCTTTACCACAAACTAGCGGCAACAAGACTTAACTGATATTTCAATCATGATAATCATGGTTGACTCAAGAAAAGCAGAATTTCATGAGAATCATAAATCAATGCACAGGAAAATCGTCGAACATTCAGGAGCTACTGGCTGCTGGGTGTCTTAAAAGTTTTCAGGACTGTCATCTAATTGTTTCTCGTCTTCAATATCTACCTCCAAGATTTCCTGGAAACCAACAATGTTTATCCGTCAATAAAAAATAACACGTTTAATTTTACCCAGAAGATGGAATGAATGGCAAACAAACTTACTGGGATTTTCTGCCTTAAAAAATTGGCAAGCCTGGCAACAACAGTCGAACGTTTATGCCAAAACCGACCTTTTAGCCTAATCTTAACAAACGGTCCATCCAATTCGGCTAGTTCAGCCACTCCTAAATATATATATATATATATATATATATATATATATATATATATATTTCAATTTTTTTTAATATAATCAGTCAGGATATTCAGCAAAGAGTAATCTGAAGATCCTAACTCGTAATCTAGCTTAAAATTGTCGCCTCACCTGTTATGCCAACCGAAGTGTCAAAAAGCTGAGCAAGCTGCAAAAACAGACCCATCAAATTTCTTATGGCATTAAACAATCAAATCTTTGAACGATAAATCGAAATAAATCTCCGAAAACTTATTTCCTTGCCTCGACACGAGCATCGTCTATGACCTGTCTAACGTTGTCTTCTGTCAAATCTAATGGCGGAACTGGAAATCCTCCTGATGATGTTGCTGCGGTTATCGTTAACAATCTTCTGCCGTTGCTTGTGCTTGAAAAAATTGGATTCCTCCTCTTCGATCTTTCTGGGTGATGGTGAATTCTATTTTTGTTGAAGACAATAGGATAATCGCAAGTAGTCGATAAGAGGTTTCTGGGAAAATGATAATCGTGACAATGGAGAAGTAATGCCTCCATGACACAACTGCTTTTCCCTTTCTAAGCAGCTTGTAACAAGATAGTAGTAGCAGTAGCAGGAGTAGTTATTTGTATTAACCCAAGTGAAGATAGAAAAGGTGGAGATTGAGTGCTGTCGTGTCGATTTCTGGATCAATCAGCAGAGAGCCAAGTGGACACGAAGCCTCCTTTCAGGATACAATTATAATTGCTCTGCTCACTCTTCAGTGTTCAACATCCTCGTTGTTTGTTGTTTGGCAAATGAGCAGCAGTTATCAAAAGTGCTTTTAAGTTGAAGCTTTATTTCAGAAAGTTTTTATTTTTTTCCCTCACAGATACAATTTAATGCTGTGGTAAACTAGTGAAATCCACAATAAATACTTAGTAAAAATACTTTTTTATTTATTATTTATTTATTTTTATGTTTGTATTCACCTCATGAGTAACCCTCAATAATTAATACCAAACAAAGCCTAACAGTAAATTTCTTCTCAGCTTCGAAATTTGCTGCACTTTATATAATAACTTCCATCTTTCTTCATTCTATTTTTCCCCAACTCTTGTGGAGGGGAAGAACAGGGGTAGGACATGTAAGATTTGCATTGCAGCAGTTAGGATGAGTATTTTCCTAATCATTTTTGGTTTTGCATTTCTAAAAGATCAAATCGAAAGACATGAGCAAGTGTTTACATTTATTTGAAAAGGAGAAAATTAAAAGAAAAGAATGAAACCAGCTTCTAGCTTTTATTTGGCATATTTATTCAACTTCATTTCCATTATACTACAACTAGACTAAAAATGATAACCTTCAATGTCTTGGAATATCAGTCAGCGCATAGAATAATGGACTAACTCATACATCTCAGGAAACCATTTTTGTAACATCAGCTAAAGTTTTCTAATGCCTAACTACTTCAAATAGCTCTGGGTTGTCGCAAACTCTCGAAATGCGCCTGTCTTAGAGGCTTTCAAGTTACAAATATGCTTCAGCACATACTGCCAGTTGCAAGTCTCGTTGTCTCGCCTCTTTCTCTGCTAACTCAGTAGCATGCATTCCCAATCACCATATCCCAATATGGTTGCTTTGACAATTCTCCCTCCCTCTAGATTCCTAAGAACTAATTAGAAAACCCCAAAAAATGTGGCCACGGCAAAAACCAGAAACAGCACTCCACCAATGTAGCCAACCTGATAGAAAGTACAGTGAGTTTGCTAGAAATGGAAAACATGGGATATTATAACCAAGGATAAAGTTGTCTGCTCCTACCATTTTTTCAGAAATGTAATTGGCAAGAAAAGCACCCCCTAGAACTGCTATAGATGTTGCTAGTAGGTGTCCAACAATTGCTCCACTAGCCACTCCCCATGGTGACTGTAATAGAAATCGCTATTGTTAGTGAAAATTGTAGAACAATATGCTTATGGTTGAAAGACTATATCTTACCTGGGCAGCACCGAGAGCAATTGTTGCGAGCATTGAGCGATCTCCCCATTCCTAAAGGAATTATCAAATGAAAAAGGGATGTCCAAACTGATTATGAGTTTGCCATTGAACAAAGCAAATCTTTAAGCCAAAACAATATCTTGCAGATAGAAAATTAAAGATGCTTACAGCAAAAAATACAAGGCTGAATGATTTCCAAATGATTTCCAGTGGATTTGAAAGTCTTTTTGACACCTGCAGACATTGAAAGAAAAATCAGTTGCTATTATTTCTTTCTCTTGTATGCATTAAAAATGCCCAGACAGGGAAAAAGAATTAGAATGATCTTTCTGCAAAAATCAATAGTTCATATCTGAATGAAGCCACAGGTAGACTTCGGGTTTAGAATATTACCTTTTCTTTCACAAGTTCCTCAGCTTCAGCTAATTCATCAAGCTCGGGGCCACTCTTTTCCCCACTCTTAACTGCTTTAGAAGGAAGATACCATGCATCTTTTATTGATTTGAGGCCAAAAAACATCAACAGAGTCACTGCTGCATACTCTCCAATAGGCAAGGCTGTTTCCATAACCACAAAATTTTTACAAAGAAACATCAGAAATTTCAAACTAAATGCAATGAATAGAATTGTTGCGTAAAAGTCTGAAATTTTACATGAAAAAAATGAAATTGACTGAGTGCATAAGATTTTTTATCAGTTTCTTAACTCGAGATTTAGTATCAAATTGAAATCATTGATTGTTCCAATTGATCATTTGAGTGAAACTTGTACATATGGGAAATATGGAGGAAGCTAAGCATAAAAAGGACTAAAGCAAATCAAGGGAAAGACACCACTAGTATCAAAAGGATGTCAAGAATGTTGCTTATGGCTGAGCATAACAAAGGTAAATGAGATGTGATCTAATAAATATAACAACTGCAGCAAACAGAAAACTCAAGGAGTCTTGTGGCTGAAGACTAGAGAACATGTATAGCTCTGACAAACTGATTCAATTGAATGATCAACTATCTTTGAATCAATTTTCTCGTAGTTAAAACAATAGCAAGCTATCATTTTTTAATCTAGCATTACTAGCCCATAAGCTAGTATTTTAAAAATATTTCCCTCTGAAACATCATATAAATATATAAATACAAGTAAATCTGATCAGAAAAGAGCCAAGAACTGCATCTTACTTGTCTGGAATTGAGAAGGCACTGAATGAAATATTATTCCAATTATAACTGACAAGACTGTCATGAGTGCAAGAGCAGCCATCGACCCCAGAAGAACCTTGTAAATGATTTGAAACACTGTGAGGACAATTTAGTCCTAAAAGCATTTGCCAAGCAATACAAATCTTAAAATTTACCCAATATGAATTTTTTATCAATGCACAAAACATCAGTTAGGAAGGACCTGATTTAAACCCACAGTTCCCCTCTCTTTCTCATTATTTATCTTCTAGTGATTAAAAATGATCAAGAAAAGGAGGTTTAACGAAATATATAGAATTTGGAAGGAAAGCTCAAATGCTCCAAACCTATAGCTTGAAACATCTGAAAACACCAACAATCGACTGCTACACTCCTGTGGAGACAATCGACTGCTAAAATCTATTTGAGCTTATGCATTGAGGACTCATCACCACCGAAGACCCTAGTAGTCCTCACTTTGATGCTCCACATGAAACATAACAGCTACACTCCTGTTTCTACCAAATCTAATCCACTAAAAGCAACTTTAATGATATTGAAACATATTCAGCCTGAAGAGCACATGAATCAAAAATCGATGTTCCTAGCAACCAAATGACAAAGAAGGATAAGATCAACAATGACAACCTTGATTTTGCACATATTGCACCATCCACAAAGAAAAGCAAAACACCTGGGAAGGTACACCAGCACATGAGAGATTTTTTAATATTTTTATTAAAAAGAAAATCTCCTGTTAGGTATGCCCCAGGTTTGGATCACTATGTATTATTTAATCTCCGATCTTTCCTGCTGCAATAACTTGGCAACCCTTGCATGTCTGCTTTATCCTCTAATGGGTAAATATTCTAATGCTATATTAATATTCTTTTGAGGACAAATACAATATTTACCCTCTTTTGAAATGGCATGAATTTCACCCAATGGAAGGCTGTCAATAATATTTGTTCTTTTACAGTAATGGGCATTCCATGCAAAACCTATTCATCAACAATTTGAATGCAAACCAACATGCTGAAATTCAAAGTAACTCCAATTCATGTTCAGCTTTCTCATCAATTCTTGACAGATTTTGGTTATCATAAAGACCAAGGTGCTGAGCAAAAGGTCAGAATCCAGGGAAAGTTTCCCCTCCAATGACTTTCAAGAACTAGGGAATGAGGATTATAATTTGATAATCAAAATTATAGCAGAGAAGTGAGAATCCTTGTTACAAGTCTGTTTTCTCTGCATCACAAGCATCTGTTGCAAATTAAGGGTATTTGATATTCATGATGTTCATGCATCTCAATGATCAGAGTTCCATTCATCTCTATAACATCTTTTACATTTTCTCATGTATTATTATCTTTGCTGTTATATTTTCTTGGTATTATATTTGCTGTACCCTGATGTATTATGTATCAGTGAAAATAAAACAAGATTTTGTCAGTAGAAGAAACATGTTGGTTTGTTGGTATAAATTTCAACATACTAGTAATTTAAAACAAAAATCAAAGGTAGACAACAATGCAGAGAATGACAAAGGGTAGGAAAGAACATACCAGCCCTTTCTCATATTGCATGGCCAAGAGTGCAGCAATGAAAAATGTCTGAACAGACGAAAAAGCACAAGATCTCAAATTCAAGAAGAACAACAGTGTCCAAGAAATTACATAGAAAGAGAGGTGAAATGGGTAATCGTTCTAAGTACGAGAAATTATTTTTAACCAAAATTTGCATGCTCAATGCTTTCATACCAATGGCAATTATAGTCCTATATTCAATCAGTTAAATTTAGTAAGTAATTAAGAAACTAACAAGAAAACAGATTGTATAAATAAATATAAACACATAAAACACAACTTCCATTCTATTTTCATTTGATTTTAGCTTATTGGCCAGTAAACTATCACCTTGCAATTAGTAAAATGCAAATCAAACTCAAATCAGAGAGACCACACGGCAAATAAATAGGGTTTCCAAATCTTACCCACCCATCCGGTTTACCTTATCTTAGCCTTCTGCTCCACTGAGGATCAGAGCTTAGGTTAAATTAATGGAAAAACGACAGAAGCTAAATCCAGATATTTTGTTAAAGGTCAACCTAATGCAACTTTCATCATTCAAGCCTCTTGACAAAGGATTGTATAAATGGATAAGGGCTCCAGCCACCACCCCAACATTGCCAAAGAAAATTATACCAGCAGCTATTGAGCAAAGAAATACCATGGCAAGAGCAGCCATAACATCTAAGGTCTCAGCAATCAGCATACTTCTTTGGCTCCTTTCTAGAACTATTTCTGTTGAACTTAGGGAGCTAGAAGGTTAAAGTCAATTGAAACTGTTCCACCAAAAATCAAGAAACTATAGCAGTGATCGAGACTGTCGAGGATATTCCTGCTTATTGAGTAGCAATGCTGGATTCAGCATTCACCTAAAAAGAGCACTCCTTACCACTGGCGTAAATTATGATTGCAAGTAGCAGCACAATTCAGCCATGTACAATTGGTTTGTTTCTTTAATTATTTTCTTAGCTGTAGAGCAATTTCGACATGAAAGAAAGCATTCAAAAGATTAATTCCTCAGTTTGCGGCTCTGCAATCACACGGATGCTCATAGGACACATCACTCACAATCATTAAGCCTCCAAGTAATCATTTTTCTCAGTTTGAACAACTAGTTTTTGTTACTTTTCTCTTGAAGCAATCTATTTTGTATCGTACACCTGTATCCTGCTTCTGACACCATAAGAAGTACTTGCATTTTCCACTACCATTGATGTTTTAGTCATGCTTTGCTTGCCTAAGCATCAATATAATAGTAGTATTTGTTAAGGTAGGTTGTTTTAAGCATATCAATGTCAGGTGATTAATAAAACTATTCTTTATTTCAAGCTGACAATTGTTTTAGCTATCACGATTCATAGTCAGAAAAGATTTGATGGGTTGGTTTATAACCATAATTAGCTTGTTGAGAATAAACGTCCCCTCTTGTTCTCAAACTATGAAAGAAAGCACATCATGCAATATAGCAACAAATTAGGAATGTTGTTCAATCCACTTGACATATCATTAAGTTTGTCATCATATTCACTGGGTAGCCCATGAATTTCTTATTTCAGGCTTACCTTTTTCCATGTTCACTTTTCCCCCTAGTTTTTATGAAGGAATAGATGGTACCACCTAGGACATATGCTTTGAGGTAACTTCAACAAATTGTACAAATACTTGGAGCATATTAAGTGCGCCAACAAATGCATTTATTCAAAGAAGAGGAAAAACACATGTCCAAAGTCTACAAATACTTAAATGAGTTTCCAAAATTGAGAGTAGTTGAAAAACAGCAATAATATAAATATTTGTATGATAAGTTAGATACCTTGTCCCCAATCTCAGAAACAAATATTAACGAGAATGCAGCAGTGAAGCCTGACTTTGCAATTGCCGCTAGAAGCGATGTCGGTCCTCCTTTCGCAAAGGCTATCAATGAAAATACTAAAGCACATCCAAATAGCACAAGAGCTATAGAGACAGGATATGGAACTCGACTGGGTGGCTTCTCACTGCATATTCACAAAGATATTTACGTGCATGAGCATTGAGTGCTCTGTCATGGTCCAATTACTTTGCTTGGACTTTTTGAATCATAATCCTTAAGTAATTTTATTATTGAAGAAAAGTTTACCAATAAGGAGGGCCATTGAAAAGCAAAATCAAGTTTGTAGAATTCATAAAATCAAACTACAACTATAACATAGGGAAATTATCCAAAAAAGCCACTTTTCATTTTTGTTTTACCCAAATAATCATCTTCCTACTATGTTTACTAAACAAGTCAAAAAATATATTTTGAACTAAATGGTCCCCATAGCCAAACACTTAAAACAAGTTTTTTTCTTCCTTCCTTATTTCTTTGTTTTTCGTCAAAAAGTTTTCTGGCAAACTTTTCTACTATTGACATAACTCTCGGGACATTCAAGTTGAAATTATAAGGACATTCAAATTGAAATTATAACTCGAGTGTTATCAACTTGAGTGAGTGTTGTGGTGTCTAGAAAAAATGGATTTTGTTTAAAGAATGTTATGTAATGTTGTTTGAATGAGTGTTGTTGTACATTTTTGTTTTGCTAAATTGCGTTGATTATGTTTAAATTTTGTTGGTGGGAGTTCGAGAATTTTTTTTTGACCAAAAAATTTGGGAACATGGGGGAGGTGACTTTTTCAGCCACTTACTGAAACTTGGGTTTTAGTCACCTTGTGACAGAAAGTGGGAGTCCCTACTTTTGGTCATGACCAAAATTGGGATTCCCACTTTCGGTCACCAAAATTGGAGAATCACTTTCAAAGCGGGAATTTCCACTTTCAGTCACGCTTTCTCCAAAAAATTTCAATTTTCAATTAATTTTTAGATAACTTGCAACAATTTTTTGGCAATAAGTTTTGACAACAATCTCCCCAAATACCAACAAAACTAAATTAAAACTAAACAAAATACAAATAATAACATCAAAACCTAATTTCATAATATTTTAACATTAAAGTCATAACTTCCTCCACTCACTAGAAAGCAAGAGAAAAGCAGGAGTGAGAAAATGGATGAGAGAAAAAAAAAGAGTAGGGTTGTGCTGTTATTTTTTAACTATTGCACGTTTTTTGGCTTGCTTGGTAAATGAATTATGAAAGTGGCTAATTTGGTAAATAAATTAATGAAAATGGCTACTTTGAAAAATTCCCTATAACATAATCTAAAGAAACTTTCAGCAATAATGGAAACAAGTTTCTTGCAAAGAAAAATTGAATTTTATTGATATTTACCATCCATGTTGCTTGCCAGAGGGTTGAAGATGATTAATCTTAACATGTTCATATTCTACCAAGTACATACATCTATGCCTCTACGAGAGAAGAAAACTCACATTTCATCATTTATTGTTGCATTCATGTTAACTTGTGTATGAACTGTATTATGCTGTTGAACTCAATCAACAACCCTAACAAATTCTACTTTCAAGAACCACTCAAACAATCTAAACCTGTACACTAGAATATTACTAATAGTAGGGGCTATGGTATTTTAGAAGTTTATACCATAGGAATTAAAAAAACTCACGTTTCAGATGGACTGTCATTCGTAGGACCATTGACGAAGATCTTTGGATTGTCACTTTCCTCTCTGCCTTCATAGCCCCCAGACCCAATGCCAATATTAGATGCTTGGGCTCTGACTTTGCCATATGCTGAGTTCAACCTTGATATTTCTCTACATCTTACTATAAACAAGTAATACAAATAATTAGAATGTGTGTTCTATAACCATAAATGCCAATACACAAGATGTCAATAATAAGCATAGAAGAAAACAGTTATATCATTAAAATCATAGCTTTCTGTAAATAGAAAATACATACTCTAGAAGTAGGATGAACCCTGGAAGAAATTATAAGCTCAGCTAAACTCGACAATGCATCAATTCAGGGCATAAATTTTTGTTACAAAGTTTGATTCTATATGTAGTTGCCTCTGTATCTCTCAACCCAAGTAGGTCAAAACAACTTCAACTCTATCAAGTATCAGCACAAGCCCACTGGCTATATTTTTACTTGATTGAACAGTAGATTGTTTTATAGTAAAGGATGAGGCCTTTACATAGGCTTTACAAGAACTAACAACCAACAACTAGGTAATTTAAGAATAACAACTATCAATAATAAAATTAGCGCACAGCTAAAAACATCATTACTAAACGTAACAGCTACTAACGCTAACATGCAACACTTAAAAACCCAGAACTTAAATCCAAAGATCAAAAACAATAAACTATAACATTAATAGTTGAAATTCATACAAACGCAGAAAATAAGAAAATATTTTTTTTTAAAAAACCAGCTATTCGTAAGAACTTACATGAATGTGAAATGGGGCTTCTAAACAAGCTAGCACGAGATGGCAACGAATCAACCAGAAGTAACAAGGGAAGCTTCCCCCTTGAAAAGAATGGTTTATTTAGAGCCAAATTCTGCATTATTTTAATTTAATTTTTTTTGTTTCTTTTACTCAAAGTGGGTGCGCCAATTCATTGCAATTTACTTCCGAAAATAGAAACCATGAAAGTGTTTCTATTTCGAAAATCTGAAGAGAGCAAGAACAAGCTTTGTATGAATTGAAAATCTGCTGTCCGATTAAAGTGGTTGTTATCGAGCCATGGAGACTTCAGTTGAAGAGGGTTGGGCTGTTGTTGGCTGTTGCTTGTTGCCACGTGTGTAAAGGCAGATAAAATGGTGGAGCTTTTGTGATGAGGAACAAAACGACCGCGTTTTCGCTTGTTGTGCTGTGGGAAATCAATTAACATTATTAGTTATAATAATAATTAGATAATTGCCTATATTAGTACATATTAGTAATTTTATGGGTGACTCTTGTTGGGCCTTAGCTTTAGGCTCAATTAAGTTTTCCACATTGGGCCTACCTTCAACTTTTCCCGAAAACAAAGAAAGGAGGCCCAAAGAACAAGTCCCCGGTTGCCCCACTAAATCAGAATGACAAAAAGCGAAAGTAAAAGAAGGGTGTAATTGCAAGATAAGTTTCTCTAACCTTTTGAGTGATTTTAGGACGAAAAGTATGGACGCTGTGGCGTGGGCACCCGCCTCGTATTTCACTCATGCCTCCTACAGGCATCATTATCAGTCATTATATTTCCAACACATTGCATTGCGATTGTAGAGATCATGAATGCCCAAATACATAATCTAGTTTTGTTCGAAATTATTTTGATTTTATTTAATTTTTTAAATTAGAGTTAAAAATATATATTTAATAATGCTTAATTAAATAAAATTTATTTATTTTTATATTAATATATGATATTTTTATTAAATAATTATGACTTAAAAATTATCCGACCTCGATACGACACTAAACCAAATCTAAATAACAACGTCCATAGGAATATTTGTATTGTTATTTCATGATACTAACAAAGGATACTTACACCAAATTTTTTCATCTAATTTTTATTAAAAAATAACATAATTATTATGTTACACAAAAAAAAATAATAATAATTATAATGCCATCAATGGAAATTAGAGATTATTAATACAAATTACTCGACAAAAAAGTAAATTGATTTTAAATTTAAATGACATTTTAGTATTGATGTCTTGACAATTTTTCAAAGAAAACCGAGAAAAAGAAAGAATTGAAGAATGGTCATCAATATCACGTGACTATCACGTTCTGACAAAATGTAACATTAAGAGAGAGAGAGAGAGAGAGAGAAGGAAGAAAGAGCTATTTTCCCTTGCATTATATTCTATCACCTACTACCCAATCGGGGTAACATGGGATGTGGACCCTGCTCACGTGCAAGACGTATAGATACCATGACAGATGGGCCCCACTTCCAACTCGCAAAAGCATCAAATCGAATGGCCAAACGGAGATTAACTGCATCTGATCTGAACCACCCACCAATTTGGACTTGTATGTAAATCTATGGGCCAAGTACGAGATCACAAGATCCTCGCCGCCAGGTGCGGTGTGTGACTTCTCTTCCCTTGAAAATAATTCAATTCAAAACTAACCTAACATTTTTTTATGTCCACGTGTTGCTAACTCATTGGACTGATGACGTGTTTATTGGGGCTCAATTGGAGATAGTCGGGCTTAGTTTTGGTCGTCGTTCTAGTGCAGCCCGGGCCCTCCCGCTTTTCATCTTCTCAAAATACCCTCTATTTTCAACCTTATTTGCATTTATGCCACAGTTGTTAAAAAAGGTACGAAATTTGGAAAATCCACGTGCAGTTAATAAAAATAAAAGAGAGATTATCACGTCCATAATTAGTGCGGCGCACTTTTGCAAGCTTTCCTTAATTACCGTTAGTAGGGCCCATTATCGATCTCGATATAATCACCATTGTATGGTCTACGCATCGACGGCTGTGATTTCCAGTCAATTTTGACTTTTTATTTTATTTCCTTTAAAATGAATAATAATTTTTTCAATAAATTTCGTAATAAATTCTATTAATATATTTATTAATAAGTAAACATCATAATTTATTTTCCTAAATATTATCAAATATTCACGTTAAATAATTTTAAGCGTGACGTATGATTAATATGATATCTTATTTTAAAATTATAAAATTTAAAATTTTATATAAATATAATTTATTAAGTTCTTAATTTTTTATTGAAATATTAAAATTATTTTTATAAGATTAAATTTTGATAATTACAGTATTATAACAATGAGTTAGAGATTTATTTATTATAAATAAATAAATTATATATTTATTTATAATAATATAAAATTTAAAGATTCAAACGTTATTATTTTGTTTTTGTCTTTAAATTTTTTTTATAATTTCTTAAATAAAGATATATACTGTTTATGGGTCTTTAATTCATATTAAAATAAGTAGAGAATGTTTATTTTAATATAAATTAGGAGTTTATTAAAATATGAATTAGGAAATCATAAGACTTCCGTTACTTCCGGGATCCAGATATTATGATTTTTTTTTAAGTGTAAAGGATACTAATGAAAGAGAGGGACATCAATGATATTTACCAAAAATTATTGAGACTTAACAATTTGGGAGAGTTAGTTCACAGAGGCATGAGCACATGGGAATTTTGCCCAGTGTACGTTATAAAAAGGAAATAAAATGCAAATGGGCCAAAAATTGACATCCCCTCGTTCCCATCAAGAACAATAATAATATAAATAAATAAATAAATGAATAATAATAATATCGCCAGAAACAAAATAAAGTTGAAAGCAGGGAAATTAACCCCTCGTTCTCTCTCTTGACTCGTTCATTCATTTATTCTCGCTCCGCCTCAAAACATCAACAGCAACGACAGTATCTTCTCTCTCTGTAAAAGCAATGGAGGCCTTGGGCTCGGCGGCTTGTTTTCCGGACGACCTCCTTGACTTTTCTTTCGACATAGGCGAGGAAGAAGACTATGAATACAACAAACCCAACAAAAGACCCAGAAATGTTTTGTCTTCCCTTCGTCCCAACGGCCGTGACTCAGCTTCTCTCGGCGTTTCCGAGCGCGATGATCCTCCTGTAAGTTTCGATATCATCATTTCATCTCTTTTGGGGTTCTGGGTCTACAGGGGAGGCCGAGTTTTCTCTTGACTCGGCCGTCAGGAAGGGGTTCTTGGCTCGGTTAGGTCTAAGTTTAGTACCGGGTTGAACCCGCCGAGTTCTTCCGAGTTGCGAGTTGACTCGGGACTATAGCAACGCATAAATTATGGCGCTTTACCGGCACGCAGACAGCTGCGTTTTTTTGACCTACGCACCCTTGTTTTTGGTGGATACGCTCGCACGCTGCGGGGACAATCTTACCCTTGGAATTATTCAATACTGGAAGGGTATTTATGGAATTTGATCTTTGATGTCATTATTATCCTGAACTGTATCCCACAAGGTTTGAGGTGCAACAATAAGTGTACAGCGACATACGTTTCACGCGTTTTGTTTTTGTTAAATTATTGAAAAGACAGTATTATCCTTGCAATGAACATTCTTCCCACTTGTTTTTATGCGCATGAACATCTCACCCCACCCATTCATTCAAATAATGGCTGAGTCAACTCACTGTTTACTGTCATTCAACAGGAATTTGAGGAAGAACTTGAATGGTTGGAAGACAAAGACTCATTTCCCGCACTTGATACATTTGTCGACATTTTCCCAAACCCCAACATTTCAAAGCTAGAGAGCCCGGTTTCAGTTCTCGAAAACAGCAGTACGAGCAGCAGCACAAACGGCAGTACGATCACCAGCAATACTAACAACGGAAAAAGCGTCATTATGAATTGCTGCGGCAGCACCCGCATGCCCGTTCCCGTACGTGCGCGCAGCAAGGGCCGTACGCGTCGCCGTGAACTTCAAAACCATGATTCTTGGTTGTGTGTGCAAGAAAGTGTAAAAACGGTGAAGCCGGCTGTATCGAAAGTGATTATTGGGAGAAAGTGTCAGCATTGTGGTGCTGAAAAGACCCCGCAGTGGCGGGCGGGGCCATTGGGTCCCAAAACGCTTTGTAATGCATGTGGGGTGAGGTATAAGTCCGGCAGGCTGGTGCCCGAGTACCGGCCGGCAAGTAGCCCGACGTTCTCGAGTGAGTTGCACTCCAATTCGCATAGAAAAGTGTTGGAGATGAGGCGGCAGAAGCAAGTGATGGGAGTTGAGTTGGGGGTGGTGACTGTGAAGCCTGTGTGAGGAAGGGTAGGTAGGGATAGTGTTGAGAGTTTTTTTTTAAATTCGTTGTTTGAGCTTAGCATAGTTAGGGATTAGGTGTTTGTTGTAATGGGGTTAGATGAATTTAGAACTAGTTATTTTGTTTTGAAGAAAATGAATTAAAGGAATTTAGTTTGCTAAGAGTGCTTGATGGTTTGGTTATGGTCTATGAGTTTTAATGATATCTTGGAATAGAATTAAGATCTTGTGTTAAATCATTGCTTATTTGCTTGGACTGACTGACTGGATGGATGGACTGAAGAGGATGTGGCTTGCCGGAACCGAGGATTTTGGGTGGTTAGGAGTTGAGAGATGAGAGGAGAAAAAAAAGGATTGTATATGTTCTGTTTTTCATTATTTTTCAACTAACTCATTTGTAATGGATTGGCGTTGGCACTCTGGATGAGCTCTAACACAAGTTAGGTTAGATGTTGGTTGAAATCCTTTAGCATTCAGGGGATATTGCTTTGTAACTTATTTTCCTTGCAATCCGCAGAACTAGTTTACAGGGTCTCCCATTTTTGCACGATTATGTATTGGTTTATAATTGTTTTTGTCCTAAAATTGTTCATTTTGTGCAAAATTATTGCTTAAAATCAAGGTTTAATTCATTGAGTGGCGATTGAAAGTTACCACGGATGCTTGTTTTGAAGGAGAGTTTGACCACCTATTAATGTTTTTAAGCGAAGCTGATTGTGGAAACTGAGAAACCTGTACCTGTTCTTAACCCAGTACGCCTTTTCCTTTGGACGATTGATCTTTGTAAAGGCCAATTATGTTGCCAAGTAAGTATCTGATTTAGTTAATCAATTAAGTAGGAATTGTCACATGGGTTTGGTTGGGTTTGTCTGTGAAAAATGGCTCGCAATTATTGCACATGGCATGTTCTGACTTGATTATTGTAAAGATATCATGGCATGTTGTGGTTGGACTAGTTTGAAACTAAAATAATAACACAAAATTTAAAATATAAATAAAATTTTAAAATATTTAATACGTGTGTGCGTGCGTGATAGATAATCCCATACTTATCCCATTTGACGTGGCATAATGCAATTGTTACTTTGTAAACATCGAAGTCTGTGGCATAATGAATATGTTTTGTTTAAACAGGGAAATTATATATATTAAAAAAAAAGTTAGGGGGAATAGAAAAGTATTACCCACCACTGAAAAGAATAATTTTTTCATTGACAACGAATCCAACCTTAAATCGGTAAGCAGAAGAAGAGGGATATTCATTGGGCCAACTTCTGTGAAGTGACTCATTCTTCCTCCCTTCCAACTAGGACAGACGAATAAAGCTAGATTGATTGCAGGACAAGATTCCTTTTTTTTTATACATATAAATATATATATACACGACACAGTAAAAAAACACGTATATATAATTTTTTATTAAATTTTAATACAGAATATATATTTATATATATATATATATAATTTTAATTATTAATTATAATATAAATTAAAAATTTTAAAATATAATCTAAATAGCTAATATTGTATATTATTATCTTATCAAAAGAGTATTTTCAAATATTTTTTTTTGAGATTTGATAATATAAAATTTAAATTTTAATAAATATAAAAAAAAATTATGTACCAATTTTAATATAATAATATTACAAATTTACTTTCTATAAATTATTATAAATATTTAATTTAATAAATATATATGAAACTAAATGATATAAAAATATATATAAATAAATCTTATAAATTATATATTTTTATAGAATTATTTTAACTAATGTGAAATATTTTTATGATTATTAAAATTAGTTAAATTAAATTTTTTATTTTAAAAAATACAAAGTTAAAATAATTTTAAGTAAATAAATAATTTATAATGCGTATATACATATTTATATTATTTAATTATATATATATATCTATCAAATTAATTATTTATAATTATGCATAAATGAATAATTTATAGTATTATTATATTAAAATTAATACATAATTTATATATTTATTTAATTAAATTAAATATTAAAATATAAAACTAATTTTTATGATTATTTTTATTAATTTTTAAAATTTAAGAAAAAGTATATGTTAATTTTTAAAATCTCAAAGAAAGTATGTAAAAAATATTATTAATATTTAAAATTACGTATAAAGATATTTTAATTATTTAATTATTATTGAACAATTTTGTATTAATTTTAAAGAAATTTTATATTTAAGTATTATTTTAATTTTTTTAAAAAGTATTTAAAAATATTTTTTTAATAAAGTTAAAGATAAAAAATAAAAAATATATATTTGTCATTCATAATATGGACCGTGCTGCTGGTGGCTTCCGCTGCTGCGTCAGACTCAGTGCACCAACTGCACGTTCCCCGCTTTTCTTCCATGTAAATATAATTTCATTTCCAAATAGCCAGCCCCACGCGAACGATGGCCTTACTGACCAAATGTTGGCTTGGTTTTGTTGATGCCATGTCATTTCTTTTGTGCAGCTGTAATTGCTGGCCTACCTGTTCGCCCCTTCCGGCAGTTCGTTTTCTCGATCGTACTTTTTTTTTATTTTTATTATTATTATTATTTTTCCCCCATCTGGGTTCGATTGAGTTTGCGTGGTTTCGTCGTTTTAAACCATCACCGTGGCATGTTCTCTTATTTGTCATGCTTAAACTTAAAGCTGGTCGGTCAGGTTTAACTGTACAATGATTTGATGGGTATGTAGATTGTAGTGAGACGTATTAAACGAGTCGGACTTAAGTACCTGCAAGTTTACACTACAGGCCCTTGTCAATTTAATAAACCCAAAAACTGGTCAATTAATTTGTTAATTTTTAAATGCATACATAATTGACTTTTAATTATTGAATGATGAACATGATTTGCATAAATTTGATGTTGATTAGGTGCATGGATCTATTCCTGATGTTGATTATGAACATGATTAGCATAATTTCAATGTTTTTAATGATTATAGAAATTTTTAATTAACAAATCAATTAATAAGTTATTTGATATATAAATAGAGTTAGATAGGTAGCATAATTTGTTGATTAGCTGTGGTACTAAACGTAGACGATGACAAGCCCACTTGAATGGACCGTCTGATGTGGACATAAAGTCCGTGGATGGACAGCTTAAGCAGCTATCTCGCACCATTTTGTGGGTTCATGGGAATCGATTTGCACATTGATGGACAGATAGATCATCGCCATTCCTGATTCGTGCTAGAGACATACATACAAAAACACACTACACTGACTGTATATATGTAGGCTTTTTCAGTTCCTTGAAGGCTCAAATTTAATTACCTTGACGGCTGTTAAGAGGCTAGCGCCTAACAGGAAGGGGAGGGCAGTTTCGGCGCTGAGATTTTAACTCTTGGAAAGATTAGTGATCGCAGTGTTGTGAAAGGTGTATGGATTTTGCTATCATCATGGTTCCAATCTCCTTATTTATGAGTACATGGAAAGGGGTAGCTTGGGTGAAATACAACGTGGGTGATCCTCTTGTTGCTTGGAATGGGCAACTCGGTCCATGATTGCTCTTGGAGCTGCTGAAGGTCTTTCTCATCTCCATCACGATTGCAAACCAAGAATTATTCACCGCGATAATATTTACTGTTAATTATTACTGCTTTCTACGTCTAATATCCTAAGCATTCAGTTCCCAGTTTCATGAGTCATTCATGCAACACCTATAATTAATATATCGGTAAATATATATGAACTAAAAACACGAACTAGTACGCATTATATAACTTAAATTTTGCATAGATTTATGTCACAAACAACATGAGCAACAGAAGAGACTCGACTTTCATTCCAGGCTAAGCGAATATCAAGTTTCTTGCTAGCTGCAAGGACATCTTGGTCTTGTATTCCACATACAACGCTCCTTACAGAGAACATGATCCCTGTTTGCTACGTAAACACTGTATCAAACCAGTAAAATTCCCCTGGCCATTGCATGCTGCAGTAGAATGATGACGTCTCCCAAAAATTTGGCAGGAAAAAAAATTTTCAATCATTTTAATAGAACTCAAGGATTTATTTGATTTAATGAATGTTACGTAGAAATTATAAAAATTTAAAGAATTAAATGTTAATATTGGAATATTATATATATATATATATATATATATATATATATTTGCAAGAAATTTGCGTTGAGTCATCTGCTTTTGACTAGCTGTGCAGTCTACTCCCGTCATCTGAACACATTGAATATACATTATCAGCTTTTCATTTTGTCATTTTTTATCATTAAAATACACTGTTGGCCGTAATTAAAGGATTTCATTATACATAAATGCATAATTTGATACAAATTAAATTAGCGATGTTATATTATTATTACTGAAGTGTAGAAAAAACATTACACAAATCATGAATATGAAATAATAATATTATTTTGTACGTTTATTTGTATAAAAAAAATTTATATCTTTAATATTATTGAAAACATATCTTTATCGGTATGTTATGTGAAGTAATTTTGAAAGGATAAAAGTTTTATAAACGGGATAATTCATGTCCTTTAATATTGCAAAAATATTCTTAAATGGCCTACCTTGCTAATATAATTTAAACAAAATATTAAAATTAGTAAAATTTTTTTGCAACATAATTATTAATATTAATAATCACTGACCATTTTCATGATTTTATTTCATATAAATAAGCATAGATTAAATCTACAGCAGAAATCTCATCTCTGATTGAATGCAATTGCAAGATCATTTTTTATGACAGTAAGTTAAACCATGTGCAATCCAACAGGATCTATTTGTATGGAATCCAAACACAAGAGTTTTTGCCGTAGATTTACCTTAAACATTACGTGCTTGGAGCATTAGTCTCACCAATTGGAACAGGTTTCAGGCGGAAGGTTTCGATCACCATTAGTTCGCTCCAAACATGGACCATTCTGTTTTATATGCCACTCACAAAACTACAGAGTCATTTTTACTTCGCGCGTAGGCATCAAATCTATGTGTAGTGCCCCCAAAATGTACATCGCAGAAGAATAGGGTTCCTCCGAAAAAGTCTCGATCAAAATGGAAAGAAAAGTTTTGATCATGAGAGATCCGAGATCATCATTCTTTGATTTGCAGTGGAGGGTAAGATCGGCGCCCGATTCTAATTCATTGACGATATCAACATTTATAGTATCGCATGGCAGGAGCAGCGCCGTGAAAAGCAAGATAAGCTTGGAGAAAGAACTCATGTAAGTGATTTGTTTTGTAGTATTACTGTATGGAGTGTAAGCGAAAAGTTTTGGAACTTCCTGTCCTTGATTATTATAAGATGTGTCAAGTGTGAAACGTTACAGAAAGAAAATGGGCCAAATCCTTGACAGCTATGGATTCATTTATAATATTCCTTTCTCGTTTTGGTAAAATAAACATCAATATTGGTGAAGATTTGTTCTTAATTTGTGATTATTTATTTTATTAATAGTCAGTGATCATTCCATTTTGTTCAAATAGTTATATCTTGAATAAGGTGATAATCCTAACTGATTATATCATATCATACACCCAGTTTTATTTCCGAATATGGAGCCTCTAGACCTATCTGTTTGTCTGTTTCCTATTTTTACAAAATATAAATTTAAAGGTTGTTGACTAGATGGATGAAATCATAAAGAAAAATATTTTGATTGCTGTCATTGCCCTTCAATAATTCTCTTGAAGAATTTAACAGTGCAGAAAGGTAATGTGTTAAAAATATTATTTCATGGTATTTGATAAGAATTACCATAAAAATCTTCTCAAATTCATTGGTATAATATTGCCTTGCTGGTGAAGTAACATGGAAAGAATTAAGAGCTGAAGCAAAATCCTGAACAAATATGATTTCTTTCTACATTTCATTTTGTGTAAGTTGTGTTAATTGTAAAAGTTGGTTTGATACGGTAAAAGAAATATGATTTTTCCTCACATTTCATTGATAATTTAAGAGAGATATATGAAGTAGATTTGTTATTTTTTTCTAATTTCCTGAACATTTAATGAGTATACCTTATGGTATTTATCATACAGTGTACGTAACTTGCTGCCGTCCTATCGGTGTTATTCAATTTTTAAATACATAAACTTAAAGCCAATAGACTATTGTTGCACATTCCAGAATGGTTGCGACTCCCTTTGCTATCACTCAAGCCTCGGGTTATCATCTGCTGCATGAAAATGGGTCTTGCTGTACACTTCTGAGCCAATATGCCCCTCAATCCAAGGGGCAGATCCTGCACATGAAGGTCCTCCTGTAATTGTTGAAAACGCGCAGAAGCCAAGGGCTTTGTTAACAAATCAACGAGTTGATACCGAGTGGGGGGAACGAAACCTGCTACTTTTTCTCAAGTCTTGCTGTCGGACATATTAAAAATCAATCTCGATGTGTTTGTGTGTGTATGAAATATCGGATTTGAGGATAGATAGGTAGCCCCAATATTGTCACACACACTGTTGAACAATTTGCTAGGGGAAGTGGAAGATTAGTCGCAATTTATTGTAACCAGTGGAGCTTGACTTCTGTATTGGATAGAATGAGTAATCCGATTCAGTGCTACAGCGAATAACTGTCTGCTGTTGTTTGTAGCTCCAATTAATTAAATTTGCGCCATGAAAAATGCAGTAGGGTTCTTCACTCCGTCCATCATCCTTGTCACCAGCCCAATTCGCATCATTAAACCCTTTAAAGGGAGTGCTCTCAGTTACTTGAAAATCGTAGACCAAAACCGTGTGTTTTAGAGAAGTATACGTTTGACCGCTTGCCAACGAGTGTCCTTCGGTTGACATATACACTTGGTAACACGATGTACTGCAAAAGAAATATCACGTCGAGTGAATCACAAGTAATGAAGAGTTTCGACAGTGCTTTCAACTCCACAATGTATTTTCTCCGCGTCAATAACAAGTCGCGGCAGTCACACAACCTCCATACTGAGGAAGAAGGTTGAATTTACTGTGCAAGTAGCCGAATGAGATTAACTATTTCACCTAAATATGAGCCATTGACAATTGTGACATTGACAAAAATTAAAATAAACAATGACTAATTGCTTCGACGAAGAGCATACAATGAATTGTGTGCTTTGGATCCTGTAGGACCAAGCTGCTGCAATTTTTCTGTTAGCCAAGAGAACCGGGCCCATGAAGCCTATCGTAGGGCACACAAACTTTTTTTCAGACACAGTAAATTACCAAAAACAATTAAATTCAGTGAATTAAGCATTAATATATATATATGTGTGTGTATAAACAACCCTTTAGGAACAACATCTGATTCTTATTTATAATATTTTTTCAGCGGTGGTATATATGTATGTGTGCGTGTGTATAAATAGCCCTCTAGGAACAACATCTGATTCTTATTTATAATATTTTTTCAGCAGTGGTAGGAATACAAAGTCTCAATACAAACTATATTGTCGTGATATGATGGCACTGATTCAATGAGAATACAAAATCAATGCAATTAATTATATATTTTCTTCGTCAACGCTACCGTGCTACATCAATACAAATTGTATAAAACAGTTTGCATAGGGATTATTATTATTACTTCATGTAAAGTTTGCCATCTTCGTGAGACTCTAATTATCCTAAACAATCTCCTCGAGCCTTGTTGTTTAAGTTAAGCGCCGCATTAACATATTAAGGTTTTGCACCAAATGCTTATGACTCTGCCCTATTTCTTCGACGGTCTCAACTGGGTGTTCTTTTATTTCTACTTTTTGTTTATCACTGGTGATAATATTTTAGGATTCATGCACTGAAACAGTTTCTTGGTCAGCATTTTGGGATGAAGGATTTGGAAACCCTCAGTTATTTTCTGAGATGACTGTCACCGCAGATGGGCAATATCTTTTCCGGCTAGGTATGCTTCTGAGTGATTGTCACATGCTCGGTTAACTAATGGTAAGACTATATTTAGCTTTTAAGAGATCAATGTTAAGCTTCTTCTTACTAATGTTGAGCTATTGAAAAATGCAACTCTATGCCTTAAGCTGGTGGTAGTCTTATTTATTTGATTGTGATGCGTCGATATATCCCTTATGTAGTCACCTTAGTCAATCAATTTATGTATACCTTGCATCTCTCATATTAAATGACTGCTCTATGTATCTTTAGGTATATTATGGGTACACTGTTTCATGGATTGCCTTCTTTTGTGGAGCTTTAGGATTACTTCGTCGTTGACTGAGCAAGAGAAGAGAACTCACAGATCGTCGTTCCACCACTAAAATTTTTTTCTTCTTGGTTCATCTCTTAACTCTTGGAAAAGCAAGAAATAGACACTTTTCTCCCAATCCAGCATTGAGGTTGAATATCGTGCTATAACAGATGCTACCTCTGAGTTGTCATGACCTCGTTGGCTGGTTTAGGATATGAATAGTTCTCTATCTTTTAATTACGACAACACTAGTAACATGCAAATTACTCACAACGAAGTCCTCCGTGTAACAAGAGCTCTTCAATTGATTTATGTTGCTTTCACTGATGAGCTTGCAGATATCTTTATGAAAGCACATTCAACTAAATGTCATTGCAATTCTCTTTTCAAACTTAAGATGGCATCTTCGCTCTCATCTTGAGTTTTATAGGAGGATGTTATCATATTATGTTGAAATATGTTACCATATTAAGCTTATAATATTGTGTAATTAAATAGATTTAATTAGGCGATCTATCTTATCTTATTTAAGTTGCTATCTTCAACTATAAAAGGGTAAGTTTTTGCACACTTTTATTCATAAAATATATAACTTTTCTTATGAATTTATCTTTTTCTCTCTTCATTATATAATATATATATATATTTGCAAATTTTGGTTTATAAGATTTTTAAAGAAACTAGTTGATTATTTTTAATATTAAAGGTAGCTACTGTTATATAAAGACGACTTATTTTTATTTGTAAATTTTTTGTCGAGAATATAAATTCACGGTTGGATAAGATTATGTGAATTTTTTTTAAATATTATATATGAGTAAATGAATATCAATTGTTATTGTAACCACTCTTTATTAATTAACAGAATATTACTTAATGACTTTTCTAATTTCACATGCCTCAAAACGTTTTTAAACACCGTAAAAATTAATTAAAGAGTATTTTTTTTGTGAATTAATTAAAAAACCCGTGCTCATTAGCTGAATTTGGGGGATTTTGAGAAATTTAACAGGAATTCAAAACATGTTGCTGCATGTTTCTTGTATAGAATGAAATTGTTAAATACATGAAATCACTACATACCAAATACAAACAAGGAGAATGAGAGATAGAGGTTAATTTTTTTAAAAACAATTTACTGAATATTTTAAAATTTATGCTATGAGAATTAAACAGAAGAGCAACGTCCTCAAATATAAAATCCTATTCAATGTTTTACTTTTATTATTTTTCCTACTTCATTAACTAGGATGTGCTTCCTCGTCTTTTCCTGGCCTTTAAACCGGTCAAATTAATATCCAGTGAAGGACACTGACAAGATTCTTGTGCAATCAAGTTATTATTCGGTACGGAATTTGAAGGAGTACATGATGTTATATATTCAGACATGCTTGCATAACATGCATGGAGTAGTATCATTTAGCATACTTCCAGGGTAAACGCACAGAGGCTACTCCATCATTAGAACTCCTGCAGGGTTGTTGGTGTGTGATACTCCAGTTACATATCCTGCAAGCATCTCTACTCTCCATATAGATGTCAAACCAATGGAATACTCCTGGCCACCAAAAACCACAGAAGAATAGGGTGTTTCCATAAGCATTATCATGAAAATGAAAGGTAAAAGTCTGTTTAGGAGAGAGCACTTGTTCGCCAAGATCATTGTTCCCAGACTTGCAGTGAACGGTAAGAGTCAGGCCAACTCCTAAATCATTTGTGATATTTACACGCTTGAAAGGATTGAACAGACTAGCACTACATGTAGTCAGGCATGCTGCTAACAGTATTACTAAACAAATAATTATGCTGAAAGGATCCATTTTTGTTCGTAATTTTATCCTACGCAGCTCACTTTAAATGGAATATTGTTTGCCACCAATCGTATGTATTTTGCAGAAAGGGTGAAAATTTGTACTTTCCTCCAGAGACAAGCACGGCCTTAATTCAAGATAATGAGTTGTATTTCCTTAATTATTTGACGTTCCTTCTTTTGCTTTTGATAATTGCTCATTCTTGCTCATAGTTATTAACAGATATATTAATGCATGTTCTAAAAATGAATATTATGAAATAAACATTTCAATAATAAAACTAAAATTTTACTTCTTTTATTTTTTTTCTTAATTTTATTTTAAGATTAAAATCACAAGACTGTTTATTTTCAACGTGTTTAAGAAATGTATTTAAAAGTAAAAAAGATGATAACTTGAATAATATCGACTCCTTTCTGTTTTTAACTTTTGGGCACAGTAGATTCCAAAGTAGCATACGGCTTGTGGTTGTTATAATCGATTGTAGACAGATTATAATTACTAATAATAGTTTCATCTTAAGGAATTAATGAGATAATGGTATCCTGTACATTTGGACTGGACAAGTACATAGATACTTGCATATTAAGGATGAAGAAGATGATGGATAGCAATTGTGAGATCACGGATAATAATACACGCACGACTTGTAATGGAAAATTTAGATTTAAAAGCATTTCAGTATGCACTTCTATGGTAATCTTGCAAAGTTTCTTAACACCCCACAAAATCTAAGCCCTACTTTTGTGAATTAAACACGAGTATCTGCTGAATTTTAGTGATATGAAGAAATTTGGAAGGTCTTCAAGACATGTAATTGCCTGTACGAAGCATCAAATAGAAAGTGAAAATAAAGAAATTGAACTAAAATAATGAGTAAATGATATTGTTTATTTGACATACAAAAGCATATTATTAGCATGTTTGGACCAGAAGATATATCATTTGCATGTAGACTTCCACTCATAACAAATAAACTTAATGTCATCATTAAGCGTCAAACATGGACCCTTTTCTGTTATTTTCCAACTACGAGCTGTGCAATGATCATCATCCCTAAATTCATCGTAGATTTCGATCCAATGGAAAGCATCCTTCCATCTAAAACCACAGTAGCTAGATAAAGTTGGTGTCGAAAATACTATTACGGAAATGAAACCACGAGTTGACTAAGCGAAAGTTGAACCAGTAGACCAGATCGGAATCAAAATCCACGCCCACTTCTTTCGGACTAGATGCAACAAGAGCAGCTAAGGTAGCTTTAAGGTAGGTAGGGGAGAGAAGAGATCTCAAGAATACTACTGTCCCACCGGCGAGTGCAAGCTTACTTGCCCAGTCCCACCAGTGTGCAACTCGAAGTCGCTCTAGGCACCAGGCTAAACTATCTAAGCAGTTTTACAGTTGTGTAAGTCTTAAGTTGTATCACTTCACCACCGGAATGCAGTTTAAAGCCCAAGGACCGGCAATGGATCTTATTAGATCTAAGCCTGGTCGTAGATCATTCATTCTGGTTTATTCTATGTTGACAAAGTAAACATCAATGTTGTTGACCAGGTATTGGCTGCTTTCTTGACCCTTCCGTAATTATTTGCAGGCCGTTATTGCAGTGGTCATTAGTGGCTACTCTTCCTAGTTGTATATATGTAAACACTTGTATTCTTTGATTTGTAGATAGAATTCAATAGACAGAGAATGTCGAAGATGAGTTTTGACAAGCAAGTATTGTTTCTGCACACAGTACCATCAGATTTACCAACTTTCTTCCGTCGATTGTCGCCGTCCGTTGTCACGTCAAAGATGCCGATTCTTGGACCGTGTTTTAAAAAAATGGTTTTTTTGTTGAATTGCATTTTCAGATGACTCCGTTTCGTAACTGATAAGTTGAATTTGTGGAACGAAGATAGAATTCAGAAATAAGGAAGAAAAGAGAAGAAATTAAGAGAAGGAAACCTTTGTATTTTTCTCATTATCCCCCCTTCTTTTACATATGAACTTTAAATAGATCAGCGATAACAAACTTTAACTAAATCACAGGGAGCACGTTGCCACTAACGGTAGTTTCAAGCCACTAACGGTAGTTTTAAGCCACTTACTTCAATACCTAAACCCTACTAACCTTATCTACTGTAGAACAAGTCAACAATTACAATAACTACTTCAAATAATAAATAATACTTAATAGCAAAATAAAGATAGTAAAACAAAGTAGAGTAAAGCAGCCATATTCCTTCCCATGGATTGCATGCAGGTCATGTAGTCCAGGTCACGTACCCCTGCATACATTACATGTGGACATATCATTTCATCCCCCTGAAAGTGTCCTTGTCCTCAAGGACAAAAGTTAGGTACGTTCGTTGGAATCGTCGTGTATTTTCCCATGTGGCATCTTCTAGTGGAGCTCCAGCCCATTGCACAAGAATTTCTTCTTTTAGTCTGTACTTACCTCCACAAATGGTGCGCCTGTCAATAATAGCTGCTGGTTGAGGCTGTAAAATAGAGTCCTCCGCAACTGGTGGTAAAGAAGACATTACAGGAACTGAAGTGCCCAAATACTTCTTTAACAAACTGACATAAAAAACATTATGTATCCTAGATTCTTCAAGTAGCTCTAGGCAATAAGCGACGAGACCAATTTTAGCCAGAATTTTATAGGGTCCGAAATACTTTGGTGACAGCTTGAGAGAGCTGCGAAATTGGACCGATTGTTGGCGGTAGGGCTGTAATTTCAAATAAACATAATCACCTACGTCAAAAGTCAGTTCTCGTTGATGTTGATCAGCTTGTACCTTCATCCGATTTTGGGCCATTTTTATATGATACCGTAAGTTTTTGAGAGTCGCATCTCGACTCCTTAAGAATTCATCCACCACTTGTACCTTGGAGGTTCCCGGAACATAGGTCAGTAAGTTAAGAAGGGGCCTGCCATAAACTACTTTAAAAGGAGATAACCGGGTAGCCGAATGGATCACCATATTGTAATTATATTCCGCCCAAGCAAGCCATTTCACCCATTTTCTTGGCTGATCATGGGTAAAACATCAAATATACTGTTTGAGAATTCGATTACCAACTTCCGTTTGGCCGTCCATTTGTGGATGATAACTTGTACTCATGTGGAGTGAGGTTTCCTGCATGTGAAACAAGGATTTCCAAAAAGCACTCATAAAAACCTTATCTCGGTCAGAGATTATGGACTTAGGTACTCCATGCAGTTTCACCTTTATATCCAATTGAATGTCATCTCGCAATCTCGCTATGAAAAACCCAACAAGGAATTGCTCAGGAAGGTTGTCGACTTGATGTGATATCTTTTCAAATGATTCTTGATAGGTTTCCACTGAGGTTATTTGTTTCAACCTCGTTAACACTTCTGAAGGGTCTTCGTAATTCGTTGGTCCGAATCGCAGAAGGAGTGACTTAGTGAATTCTGCCCATGTAAGTGGCCCTTCGAAATTTGTTAATCCATCGATGCCATTGTAAAGCAATGCCTTCCAAGTGAAACGAAGCTAGCTGCACTTGCTGTTCTTGTTTCACCTTTTGGAAGTTAAAAAATTGCTCGGCCTTGTAGATCCACCCAGTTGGGTCTTCTCTGTGAAAGTTAGGAAAGGTTAATTTAAGTTGGAGATGTTTGTCCAGTGAATGGGAAGGATTGGCGATGGCTGTGTGGGTTATGTTTCGGGAGGACTTTGCTGGTGCCAAGGGGTTGATTTCGGCAGTAAGAGTATAGTTTGTTTGGGAAGTACGCAGGGATTGGATTTCATTAAGCATTGTTTGCAAGATAGACTCATGTCGGCTCAACATTTTCTGAACTTCACTTCTAAACTCGGCGTTGGATTGATGGGCTTTTCCCTGAGTCTCCATTGTTGAAACCGAGCTCTGATACCAATTGATAAGTTGAATTTGTGGAACGAAGATAGAATTCAGAAATAAGGAAGAAAAGAGAAGAAATTAAGAGAAGGAAACCTTTGTATTTTTCTCATTATCCCCTCTTCTTTTACATATGAACTTTAAATAGATCAGCGATAACAAACTTTAACTAAATCACAGGGAGCACGTTGCCACTAACGGTAGTTTCAAGCCACTAACGGTAGTTTTAAGCCACTTACTCCAATACCCAAACCCCACTAACCTTATCTACTGTAGAACAAGTCAACAATTACAATAACTACTTCAAATAATAAATAATACTTAATAGCAAAATAAAGATAGTAAAACAAAGTAGAGTAAAGCAGCCGTATTCCTTCCCATGGATTGCATGCAGGTCATGTAGTCCAGGTCACGTACCCCTGCATACATTACATGTGGACATATCAGTAACGTCCATTCAGATCAGCAATACTTCACAGACACTGCTGCAATTTACGATCCCAGAAGTGATTCGGTTGGGTGCCCATTATCGTGAGATTAGGATGTAATACTTTCGGCCGTCACTAGCAGCCCTGATGCTTGTACCGATGATAACTGGAATTATAATGAAGTAAAGGGTATTTTTAAATCTCTGATGTGAAGCTTGGGTAAAATTATATAAAAATATATTTTTTAAAAAATTAATAAAAAAAAATTATTAATAAAATTATTATATTTAATTATTAATTAATTAATTAATTATAATAATAAAATAATTTCATATATATTTTTAGATATTTATAATATTTTTTAAATACTTTCACTAAAACTTTTCAAATTAACTAAAAATATCTCCAAAAATTATTTTTTATATTTTAATATCTGATTTAATTTAATTTGAAAACCATACATTAATTAAGCATTAATTTTAATATCATAATACTATAAATTACTTGTCGAGAAGTATAAACTATTTAATTCAGTAAATATACACAAAACTAAATAATATAAATATATATAAAATAGGTATTATAAATTACTTACTTGTATATAATTATTTTAACTATTATGAAATATTTTTATAATAATTGAAATTATATAAATTATAAATTTTATTCTAAAAAGATAAAAATAAAAAATTTTGTATTTTAAAAATGATAAGTTTTTAAATACGTAACCTTTAATTCTCTTTTTTTTTAAATAAGAATTTATAATTCAACTAAGTTCAATAATTATAAAAATATTTTATAACAATTAAAATACTTCTATACAAATACGCAATTTATAATAGTTATTATTATATAGTCATATGATATAATTTTATATATATATATCAAATTAAATAGTTTATATTTTTATACAAATAAATAATTTATATATGCTTGTTAAATTAAATTGGATATTAAAATATAAAAATACTTTTTAAAAATACTTTTTGTTAATTTTTTAAAACTTTAGGAAATGTATGTAAAAATTATTATTAATATATAAAATTATCTACAAGGTTATTTTAGTTATTTTACTATATTAATTAGTCAACTAATATATTATACTTTTAAGAGATTTTTTTATTAATTTTTTAAATTTTGTAGGAGGTATTTAAAAATATCTCAGTGGAATAATAACGAATTATTTCGAAATAATGGAAAAACATATATAACATGGATCCCTAAAATAAACAAGTTAAAATTTTATATTTAAAAAAGGATTTTATAATACATATTCCCTTAGGTTTATAATAATTTTAATTTTTGACAAATTTTATGAAAAAAAATACTTACATTCTCTCTTACCCTAATTTGATTAATTAAAAGACAAATATATCTTTAATTATTTATTTATTATAATTATAATTATAATTTATTAGTCCTTATTTAATTTTTTGGTCCTAAATTTATTTATATTATGTGTTAATTTATTATTTGAATATTTAACAATATAAAATTTTAATTTGCTTAAAATGAATATTATTAACATGTTATCATATTATTTAATATGAAATGTCATTTATGTATAACCACCAGAGCTTAGATTATTGGGATGAATCACTGGAACTCTATACCGTAATTAGAATATTCGATTCTACGAAGTGATTTCAATAATTTATAGCACAGTTTAATATTGATTGAGGTCTAATTCTTGCATATTACTGAGAATTAGATTAGATATTGAGAAAGTTTTCATTAGAATTCTTGTGTTTAATTAGTTTCATGAATTTTTAATTTTAAAAAATTTGCAAATCAAATTTAAACCCGAGATAAAATGTTAAACTGGTAATATATATTATTTATTAATATATTTTTAGAATATAAATTATGAATATTTACACTGATGAATATATTTTTATTTTATACCATTCCAAAATTTTCAAGTGATATGACATTGAGCTGTTTACCTATCAAATTATTTCACAATTCATATGACATGGTTAAATTGAGTTAAACATTTTAGATTATAACATGCATGCAACTTACTGTTCCATTATATGTTTCTTCCATTGTTCCATCTCTGAAACTGGATTGTATTTGAAGGTTTAAAGAAAACAAATCAAATTTAAGGAGTAGTATTGGTTATGATTGGAGCATTTCAACCTTTATCGATGACGTTTGAGTAGTTTGAAAAGGGGAGATGGCCAATGGCTAGCTAAAAATTAAGTCTTTATAATTCAAGCATTATTTTTTATATTTGGCTAAACAAATATAGCGTACATAGATGATACAATCCCTTACTTCTGTTCACCTACAATAATGTGACATATTAAATTTAATCTTAGTTGGTCAACTTATTGAACCACCAGTCTCTGACAATAATGTGACATATTGAACCACCCCAATCAGATTGAAGAATAGAAGAAGGATCGAATGCTTACAAAGCTACGAAATGAAGGCCAGTAGAAATTTATTGACTGTTTAAATTTATGCTTGTATTGGCTTCAACGGGGTGGCTTTGACCACTTATAGACGAGATCGGACGCGTGCAATGTATTATAGCCATATAATCCGTCTTTTGCAACATGCCAAACACAATGTTCTTGACATCTATCTGAATCCCTCTTTGCTACAAAGAGATCAAAAGTCCCGTATCCATCTTGCCATTTCACTCCACAAAAGAATAGTGTAGTTTCAAAAATATTTACCCGAAATTTCCAGTTGTAGTTGTCATCTGGACTTATCACATGAGTTCCTAAATCATCATCTTTTGATTTACAATGAATGGTGAAATTTAAGTCCCCCAAAAAGTTATAGATGATGACATGAGTTTGGCTGAAAGGTATGCTAAAGTCTTTTCCTATCTCGTTTCTTGCACAAATTCCAAATGGTGCTTCCCACAGAGCTATGAACGCTGTAAGTGACAGCATAAAAATCATTTTGTTAAACAGACTCATGGTTTCAATTCTGTTGTTCTTGATAAGGCTGAATCGATGATCTTAAACAAGGGGAATTGCTTTCATATATACAAAAGAATGGCAAGACAAAAATGGCATATTTGGTTAAGATTCAAGTCTGCAGCGCTTATACAACAAAAACACGACACACAGAATCACTGCAAAGATTTACCTTCCTATTTTGTTGTTTTATTTTCTTTTGGTTCCATCTATAACATAGAATATTCGTTACCAAGACATCAACAGCTATCATAGTCAACCTTAATTTATGATCCTCAACGAAACCAAAAGTCTGTAAGAATAACATTTATCAGAAAATCTGTAGTCATACATGGGTCGTAAAAAAAATGTTGTCACTTGAGTCTCTATCGCTACCTATGGTTTGACTATAGAACAGCGAAGTTTCTCTAAATTTTTCTTGGAAATTTCGTTAGTATTGTGCGCAATAATAGTAATCACCTCCAATGACGAAACGATTGATGCAAGCAAGAAGACGTTTATGTTAAGGAGTTTTCGAACACTACTAACTTACGATGGATGTCTTATACAACAAAAACATGACATAGAGAATCACACCATATTTGGGTAAGATTCAAGTCGGCAGTGCTTATACAACAAAAACATGACACACAGAATCACAGCAAAGATTTACTTTCCTATTTTGTTGTCTTATTTTCTTTTGTTTCCATCAGTAACATAGAATATTCCCAAGACATCAACTGCTATCGTAGTCAACCTTAATTTATGATCGCCAACGAAACCAGCATTCTGTAAGAAAACCATTTATCAGAAAATTTGTAGTCATACATGGGTTGTAAAAAAAGATGTTCTCACTTGAGTCTCTATCGCTACCTATGGTTTGACTATAGAACAGTGAATTTCTCTAAATTTTTCTTGGAAATTTCGTTAGTATTGTGCGCAATTACAGTAATCACCTGCAGTGAAGAAACGATTGATGCAAGTAAGAAGACGTTTATGTTAAAGAGTTTTCAAACACTATTGACTTACATGGTTGTCTTATACAACAAAAACAAGACATAGAGAATCACACCATATTTGGTTAAGATTCAAGTCTGCAGTGCTTAGACAACAAAACCATGACACACAGAATCACAGCAAAGATTTACCTTCCTATTTTGTTGTCTTATTTTCTTTTGTTTCCATCTATAACATAGAATATTCCCAAGACATCCACCGCTATCTTAGTCAACCTTAATTTATGATCGTCAACGAAACCAAAAGTCTGTAAGAAAACCATTTATCAGAAAATTTGTATCATACATGGGTCGTAAAAAAAGGTGTTGTCACTTGAGTCTCTATCGCTGCCTATGGTTTAAGTATAGAACAGTGAAATTTCTCAGAATTTTTGTTGGAAATTTCGTTAGTATTGCGCGCAATTACAGTAATCACCTCCAATGAAGAAAAGATTGATGCAAGTAAGAAGACGTTTATGTTAAGGAGTTTTCAAACACTATTAACTTACGATGGATGCCTTAAAGTTCGACAGTAACGGATAAGAATGCATGCCAACACGTAATTCATTAAAAATTTTCTTAACATTCCTCCCAATTCCTTAAATAATTATGTATAAATATGTCCTTCTCTTTAAAATATTTAAAATATGTATGTGTACACACACACACACATCAAATAAGATAAATCATTTATAAATTTATCATTAGTAATAAAAATAAAAAATTATTAATTTTATTTGGAATAATACTTCAATTTGTTGGCTTTGACCACCTGAATACAAGATCTAGCTTTCCCAAATCATTGTAGCCGAACACCCCATCTTTTTTCACATGCCAATTACAATATTCTTCACATCTATCTGCATCCCTTTTGGCGTCATAGAGATCAAAAACCACTTTTCCATCTCTCCAGCTTAATCCACAAAAGAATAGCGTGCTTTGCCAAATATTAACCCGAAATTTCCACTGGAAGTTTTCCTGTGGAGCTATCTCATGAGTTCCTAAATTGTCGTCTCTTGATTTACAATGAATGGTGAAATTTAAACCCTCCATAAAGTTATAGACGGTAACATGGGTCTTTGTAGCAGGAACAAAGAAAAAATTTTCTCCAACCTCGTTTTCAGCAGACAAGGCATATTGACTATCCCACAAAGCAATGAATATTGCAAGTAACAGCGTAATATTTTTGCTAGAGAGAATCATGGTTTAGAATTTGGCCCTTGATTAAGGTAGAATTTGACGACCTAAAGCAATTACGAGCACTTCTTATATATACATCAGAACTTTAATAATTGCAAGACAAAGATGGGAATTTGATATCAGATTTAATTTGCTCTGCTTAATATATGCTTTCATTTCTATTGTGTTATCATTTGTTTCCAATTAAATCAAAGACTATTAACCATCCTAAGTTGTATCTCAGGACTCAGGCAAGCTTTAAAATGGACTTTTTTGTTTAATCAAAACCTTACAAAGAGATGCGATCAGCATAATATTTTATAAGTTGTCTTATACAATTATATTTTGATTGATCCAGTGATCATGAGTATACATCCAAACTACAATCACGCGATGCTAACATACTCCAGTTTGAGTTATCAAAGTCATACAAACTGTTGCATGTGATTTAATAAGAGTTGAGATAATGTAGGTGTCCATGAGTCAATAATTGTTATAATGAGACCAGATCTTTACTGAAGAATTGGTCTTTCTTATTCTCAGTAGTTTTTTTTTAATCTTTCTTTTAAAATGTTTCAATGGCTATATGAGCAAGGGAAGTAAGGAATAAAGATTTATACGGTTATAACTATTAATTTCAATGAGACTTGTTTGAGGCCAAGGTTCCTCTGTAAACCTTAATTCTACAATTTCAGTCTCTTTTCACCATAGGTTCTAAAAAAAATAAGAGATTTAACCCTCAGTACGTGCCACGATGGTATCAGAGCAAGGGCACGGATTCACGAGTGGAGGAGTTTGAGAATGAAGTTAACTCTTCTACTGCTGGTCAACAATACATTTTGGAAAAACTCAGTGAACTCTCATTATAGTTAATTTCACGAAGGAACAGGCAACATGATTAGGAAGGAGAAAACTCAATGGCACCACTCCAAAATCCAAATGATGTGACTTGGCAATACTGAAGGGGCACACCAAAATGGATCACAATATGCTCCAAGGGTTGTCGAAATAGACTTGCCTTGATTCAACGGGAAAGAAGATACGACAAGTTGGTTCTGCAGAGTATAACAATTTTTTGCATTCATTAAGACAGAAGAAGGAGATCGTGTGGCATTGATGGCGTTTCATCTAGAAGGTGATGTTCCACTATGTTATCAGTTACTTAAGCAAGGGAAGGGAGTAATGACTGAGCAAGAATTTCAATAGGGCTTAAACTAGAGATTTGGAGCTACGAACTTTCAAGACTTTTTTGGGGAGCAACTAAGCTGCAATAGGTTGGCTCAGTTGGTGAATATCAAACTCAGTTTGAGAGGTTGTTGGTAAAGGCAGGATACATCCCTAAAAATCGACAAGTCAGTTGTTTTACTAGTGGGTTACAAGATTCAATTAAAGCAGATGTATTAGCTCACTGTCCAACAATATTAACTTCGGCGATTGGGTTAGCTTGCTTGTATGAAGCTCACAATTTATCATAACGACGATCTATGCCGACATCAGAATCAAAGAGAAATCATTCAACAAGTAACCCAGTACCTAATCAACCAACTTACAGAAATACATTCCTTCCAGTTCGAAGAATATCAAAAGCTGAATTGCCGGAAAAGTGAGCTAAGGGTTCCTGCGTTAGCAATGTCCCACAACTGCAAGATTAAAGGAGGATAATGAGACTCAAAACTTCAGTGATTTAAAAACTAGAGAGAGTTTGAATAATAAGAAAGCTTATGTCAACAAATCAAAAGATTAGATCAAATTTAATTCTGTACACAAATTATTCAAAATTATTAATATATTTTATTTAAATATTAATAATACGTAGCAAGTATTATGACCAATAGTCATCAATTAATAAAGAGATACAAAATCCTTTTTCATTCTAGAGTTCCCTTTTTCTCAATTTTTCATGTGAAATTATGCAGCAATGGTCTGGCAATCAACTCTTTAATCTATATATTGTCAGCACTCCATTAGTTGGTTTATTTTTTTGTAATTCCCCTTCCGCGTATCATCAATGTAATTAAGCTATGAAAGGGTAAACCAATAGGTAAAAGAGAATGAACCAATTAAGATTTATTAGCACAAATGGGAATATAGAGCATTCTATAATAGTATGAACCATCAGATTAACATGATTGATGCGTATGCGTTTATTCTTTAACAAAACAAACTGTTTCAACCAAATTTCAAATAAACTCGTTCAGTAACAATTTCTACGCATGCCATGTATTCAGTTTAGTCCAATGAGACTCTGATCATAGCTAAAAAAGAACCCATCTTCACTCAACAAAGAATAGACATGGGGATGATTCCCATCTCTTCCAGGTCCACATGCTAGCCAAATTCCGTCTTTCTCACGCCACATAGCCTGGCACACAAAACGAATAGGTCTATCATCTGCGAAATGGAATTCCTCACCTGGTTTGAGTTTGTACCGCATCCCAGTGCAATTATATACAAACAAGGATTAGCAGCAGGAATATCAATCTTAACATGGATGGTCACCAGACTTTCATTTCCTTCCACCAAAATTGTGCTGAGAAAGCAAAATGCAAGAATCAAGATGGGCAAAAATTGGCCATCTTAGAACTAAGAATTAAACTAAGTTATATGGTTAACTTTCCGTCTCTTCTACATGTTTTATATGCCTTGATTAATATAAAGAAATAAGGACTAGCTGCATATCTTTAATGTTCTGTTAATGCGGGTCTCCTTAATATATATATGGAAATAAATATACTTCTGTGATGTGTTAATTACTAAAACCTGTCCAAAGATATTGATGATCTAAAACCTGTCCTTGCGAATTCACATAAATTAGAGTACATTTTAGTTATTATGCACATTACAATTTCGATTTTACAGCTTCATCTTTTTTTAAGTATTTTGTATTTTTTTACCTGAAAAATTACAAATACTTTCTGAAATGTGATAAAAATAAGAGAAAGAGAGAAAATTAAAAAAAAATTGAAAAAAAGTATTAATACATTTATTTAATTAACAAAAGTTTTTTTGTAAAAAACACACATATATTAGGTTTCAGAAACATAACCAAATGCATGTTAATTTTCAGAAACGGCAAGTTAATGCAAGATATGAATAGAAAACACAAAACTTTATTACCAAAAATTATGGCTACCGTTCATATGTTATTTGATCAATCAAACAAACTGGTTATTTACTAACAATACTGTTGCTAAGCTCTACACGCCAAGCACCAATAATAGTCCAATTAGACTGATCATGACTGACATAGAATCCATCCTCTCTCACAGATAAAAACACATCTTTATGGCCTTCGTCTCTCACAGGCTCAAATGCCCTCAGAAGACCGTCCTTGTCACGCCATATACAATCGCATGCTATACGATATGTTCTCACTTGAGAAAAATGGAACTCTTGACCTGGAAAGATCTTGCCCCCGAACCCGGAGCAATTAACCCTCACCACTTCAGAATTAGGAGGCATATCATCTTTGACGTGAACGGTCACCAAAGTTTCTTCGCCTTCCACGCCAATTATGCTGCACAATAATATGCACATTGCAAGAACAAAGAAACCAAAAAATTTCCCTCGACCGGCCATCTTGTAGTAATAATATTGATGTTCTTTAGATTGCGTATATTTGTTTTTCCTCTGTTTGATTTATAGGCGTAGATGAGAAGGGAGATGGGGATGGGCTTAGTCAGAAACCAAATCCGTAGAGGAATCTCATTAGATAGATGGTGCATGCTTTTAATGTTATTTCCATATCAGGACAAACTACAGCCCGCAGGTGGATTGATTGCCATAAATTTTGTTGGTATCTACCAAGAGAAAGTCCTAATTGGAATCCACCCAAAGAAAGGAAAAACAAAGTTATTCATTGATAAAAAAATAAATTACATAAATTTATTTTACATGAATATTTTCAAATACTTCTCCTCCTACGCTTTGATAAAATAGTACATAGATTTATATTTGATAAAAACTAATAATAATAATAATAAATATATATTTATCAAAAGTAAATTTTATTAACTAACAAAAATAAATTATAAATTGTATTTTCACTTACATTCCCTAAAGTTTGAAAAAATCAACATATATGTATATTTTGTGAAATTAACAAAAATCAACACTCTATAATTTTGACCACTAATTGATTAATTAAAATTATAAAATGAATACCATAATCTTTTATATATTATATATATATATATATATATATATATATATTTCATAAATACAAATAAAATATTATAATTAAAACCTGACATAAAATGCATCAAATAGAAAAATATAAAGCATATTGAATTTAAATATAAAACATATTAAATACAAAAATATAGAAAAAAATATAAAACATGCATATTGGATATAACATATTAAAATTAAATTTTCTTAAAAAACATAATTAGAATTTACTTTATTTATAAGAAAATATGAAATGCAATGAAATTGAAATATAAAATGTATCAAATACAAAATAAATAAATGAATAAAAAACAATATCGATTCGAAATAAAATTTATATTAAAATTTTTGTATTTTTTTATAAATAAAGCCAAATTTTATTACATTTTAAAAATAAAATTTTAGTACGTGATATATAAATTTTATATCCATGGTTATTGCTTCAAACTTCAGAAAAGATAAGTAAAAATATCTATATTTAATAAATATTAATTTTTATTTGTTAATTGATATTTGGTATTTATATTTGACAACCATTTATTCTATTTACAATATTATAAATTAAAAATTGTGGTATATCAATATCAAATTACACACAATAGTAAATAAGAGTTACCTTGAGTGGTATAAAATTGACTGGCTGACAAATTAAGAATTCAGTGTAATCGAGGGGAAACTGAGGCCTTGGTTATGATAGATCGAAGTAGAAAATAAATAATATTATGTCACTTATAACTCGATCAGATAGATCAGTTGGCTAAAGAAATGGGTTGGAATTTTTCATTTTGAAACAAGGTAAAGAACAATAACATATATTTGAAAAGTGCCCAAAAAACCAAAAGAAGATAACGAAAGAAAAACATTCGATCATTCCACTGTGAAACATACAGCGTTTATTGATAATCATCTAGGAAGCAGTGAGATAAAAACAAATATATTGCACACAATGAGATGGAGTAAGAGATCACTCTGTTTCCCAAGTAGATTTTCTCACCCAGCTAGAGTTATCCCAGCCAAGAAAGAATCCATTTTCTTTCACAAGCCAAAAGATATTTTTATGCTTTGCATCCCTGCGAGGCTGAAATGCATGCCAAGAAGCAATCTTCCTGGTCCAGAGAGCTTCACAAAAGTATACAGAACTTTCTTTCACGTTCCAGCTGTAATTATCGCCGGAAGCGAGCTCCTGTACGCCAAGCTCAATATTCTTGGAACTGCAGCGAATCTTGATTGGTAACGAGTCCTTCGGCAGCGCATTCGTGATGTGAACTTGGGCAGGATGATTGCTATGTTCTTCAATTGTTTTACCGATACTGAACCAGGAAGCGAGGAAAGCAAACAAAAGAAAATGGCACAAGGTAGTCATTTTCTTCAGAAGTTGTTCTCAATACTTTCTACTCAGAAGATTGAGAAGAATGTTGGAAGAAAGCTTTCGATTCCTGAGCGAACTGTGTTTGTTTTAAGGTATATCTGTGCGCGCGCGCGCGTGGTAAACCTGAATCAAAACGTAATCAATTTCGTGAAGGCAGGCACAGCACGTGTAATTATTACTATTTATATGTACAATCAACTACATGATTCTGCGGAAATCCATCAATTAATAAACTGATTCTCGGAGTCTCTTTTCACATTTATGTATCGAATGCCCAGCGTGAATCACACGAGAGAATGGTAATAAACTGAAATGTACAAATAATCAAGACTGCCTACCCTTTTCGAAACCTAACCCCCTAATATTTTCTTCACACTCGCAAAACACTCTCTCTGATTTGAATTGAAGAAGAAAGAAGAAACAAAAATAATTCTTGAACATGGTAGGGAAAAAAATGACTTGCTCTCTTCCTTAATGCCAGGCAAGAATAAAATCCTGAAGATAAACTTTTATATAATGGTGCTTCTAGAAGTCAGCCAAAGTGGCGAAAAACTATGCTTTACACGGGGGTCAAACTGCATGAGTAAGGTCACCTGTTTTGCCAAAAATTTATCGGGCTGAAATGCATCCACGGTACAGAACACTATTCAAACCACTTTTCAACAATCTCAGTATACATATCCTGGGTTTATTTGTGTTTTAAAATATTTTTAATTTTTATATTTGTTTACTAAATTTTAAAAATTAATTTTTACCCTTGTAAATATTAAGACAGCTCTGAAACAAATGGCTTTTATTAAATATCTTAATTTTCTTTTCTTTTTCTGTACACCCCACCATCCACAGATTTTATATTTCGCGCTTGCAAGATATTTTAATTGAATTCCTACAATGATTTTGCGGAGCAAAACGTGGAGCAATCTCTCCGCGAAAGAGGGGAAATTGGGCACAAGACTCACACGATAAACTATACCAACAAAAACAAAATAAAAAGGTGTAAAACATGGCATTTCAGAATTCCAGGACGACCTAGGATTTTATTGAAGTTTATTATTAATAAGAATATTATTTGAAAACCAAAATAGCATTAATTAGGGAAAAACTATAAAATTTAATAATAAAATCCATGGACACATGATTTGCAGGTAAAATATTCATTAATCTCTGGGAATCTTACGAAAAATCTATTTCAATTTCCAAGTGAGCATAACTTCAACGCCCCATTCTCTTATTATTAGTTTTATACCTCAAGCAACTCGTCAAGATCTGCATAGTATTTCCTCACCTGCCTGTGGGAATATTCACAAGAAGTATAACTACAAATCCGGAATTAATGGGATTGGCAATTGACAGAGAATCTAACATTGAATACAAATATGATTGGCATGGTATTACCTAATGAATAATATAATAGAAAATTCAATAGACCTAAGCACAATTCAGTCATCATAATTTTAGTTTTTTTAAACGATAATTACTGCTGTTTGTTTGTGCTCATTCACTCACAAATTATTTATGACGTAAGCAAGCGACTATCATATTATTCTCTCATCTAAATAATGGTGAGATTAGCTTAATTATTAAAAGATATTAAAATATTTTAATAAAAATTAAATTTACTATTTTAAAAAGATTTAAAAAGTAATTTATTAATAGACTATTGCACAAACAAGTCCAGCCCTTCCCGTAATAGGCCATGTCTGGAACGTGCTCCATCTCATCTTGGAGCTAGATACGGCCTAATAGGCTCGGTAGGACAACAGACTCGAGTTGGGTTCATGTCATGCTTGAACAGTAAGGAGTCGTCCTGGACTGTACGAACACTAATTTACCGTGAGTCAATTCGATTTAATTGACATATTTTAGTATTTCACGTTGAGTTTAAATAGTTTAAATTTATATTTTAACACACACAATATAAATAAATAGTAATATTTTTTACTGAAAAAATTTTAAAATATTTTATTATTTATATAAATTTTAATTATAATTATTAACATATCTCGATCTATATGCATTCAAACTAATAAAATTATAAACACTGGCGTTATTGCAAGAAATAATGAAGGATGCAGTTTCACGTGGGCGTGAAATATTTATAATGGCTGTTCTTATACATTCTAGCTGGATAACACTGCTTTTTAAGAAACCTTTTCTTCAGTTTAATAATGGCGGGTTTTGGTGGGCAGATCTTTACAACATTCGACGAAGTATTCATTAACAATCGAATCTGTACAGCTCAACCTGATTAACCCTTAAAAGCTATACACTTGAAATTAAAATGCATTAATCAATTACTAGCACAAACTTTATGGTATGAAAAAATAGTTACAGATAGACTTTATATTAGCAACAGCTGTGATCCAACCTAGCTCAACTGTATCTCTTGTTATGATCAAATCAAAGTAATTTGTTTAATTATCGAAGAAACTTGAAGAAAAAGACTGCTGCTATTGTGCGTCCTATGATTTGTCTATATCTGGAAAATGTTGTTTTTTCAAAAAAAGAAAAATGGGTGTGAAATCATAGTGAAGAAGTGCTTTTGGGTTGATGCAATATGAGAGGATGATACTGTTTGCTTATTTTAAATAGTGTATGCAATACGATATTGCCAGGATAGAAATATTGGTGATTCCCTACCCTGTCTATTTGATCTATCATCGTCACTTGCATACCACTACTACTCAACTGGGATCTGTTCATGGGACATGTTCTGATAGCAGCCTTCTCATATTGCGCGACAGTCACTAGATAAGAAGTAGATGGAATGAAAGTAACATTGGAACAAAAGAAGCCAATTCTTTTTACTGTTATGTTCACCACCACTACAAGGATGTTTCAGAATTCATGTTGCTTCTTACTCTATGCCCAGGCTTGCACCAATTTCCTATCGGGTAGCTCTATCTAAATAGTACCCTATATGTTACACGAGAAGATTGGCATAACTCCTGAGCAAGAATTGTAACGTACTGTTGCAAACAGTTTATATTTTGTCTTAGAATTTTGTGTAAATTGTTAGATAAATAGTCTAATGAGTTTCCCATGAGCAATAATTTTAGCAGTATTTGTAGTAATTAAGAAAAATATATTATCAAATCTTTACTTTGGGGAGGGGTGGAATCACTGGGATGACGGTAATAATAATAACAACAATATGGTTGAGACGTGCTTATTTGTAGTTTGCAGTGCACCAGTTAACATTCCCTAAACGATAAAATAAGTATTATTGGTAATCTCCAACTGGAACTTTTTATTGGTAATTGTAATTGAATTTCCTCTAGAAACTAATACAATTGCTATTTCACACAAACTTGAACTTGAAAAACCATAAATCATTCAGCTCCTCAGTGTAGACAGGTAGCTATTAGTCTTCAATAACTAGACACGGTGATTAATTGGATTAATACATTAAACCATACAAAGAGAGAGAGAGAGAAGAGAATAAAATGATCAAGTTTATCACCAACAGTCCAATTACAGTGTACATCGTGGCCATTACGATCAAAGACATTAAGATACCGAGATAACCACGTGTTTCCCTTGTTATTGGTTTGTATAATTGTTATCAGAGAAGGTTTTAGGTGAAATGAGATGATGTAAGAAGATCATTTGTTTTAGTTAATAAATATTAAAAATTTTATTTATTACTAATAAATAAAAAAAATTAAAAATAAATTTTATTTTATTATTATTATTATTAATAAATAAATATCTCTTATTTATAGTATATGTATGTTTAATTAACAAAAACTATCTACTATTCCTCAGTGCTAACAGACAGCAAAATTCCAACATCGGAAGAACAAGAAGAAGAAGAAAAAAGCTAGACTGTGCAAATTTATCGAGGTAATTAATTAATACCACGAGAAATCTTTCTTCCAATTTACTTCATCATTGCTGAAATAGAATCCATCTTCTTTCACCAGCCAAAAACATTTCCTGAAAGGGTTACAACGATGACCGTCTCTTGGAAACTTAAATGCATCGAAACGTTTCCTCTTTTCGTCCCATTTTATTGTACACAGGAAATTAGTACTGCCCCAAATCTTGGTCGTCAGACTCCAGCTGAAATCATCTCCTTCTTGGAGAGCACGGCCGCCTAGATCACCGTCATCTGATGAGCACCAAATCACCAGAGGCAATGACGAGTTCTTCGTGAAGCCATTGATCACACGAACATCGTACTCTTTGCCGTACAAAAGATGTGGTTGTACTATAGACATGAAAAGGATCCCCAAGGCAAGGCAAACTATGAACAAAATGTTAGTGAGAATCTTCATGTTAAGAAACGAAGAAATGCCTTGCGTTTCTCCTTCTTCGGCTGGTTTCTGTGTGTATTTAAGTTGCGATGAAATAAGAATTGTCAATAGAATGCACGGCAGAGAGCAAATCTGTTTGTCCTTTTCCATATATGGTCTATTCTTATATTTAATGCCTGCTTATTTATATATAAATTGCCTTATGCTCAAATCTTAAACAGATACCAAACTTATTCCTCCAGCAGAGAAGTAATGCATGCTCGATTCTTATATTTAATGCTTGCATATTTATATACAAATTGCCTTATGCGCAAATCTTTACAGATACCAAACTTATTACTCCAGGAGAGTAGTGATGTTTAAACCAGAACACAAAAATTGAACTTTGTTATTGCTAAGGTTAAAACGTTTTGATAAATATAACCATTTCGAAGCATTTTGACTGTCAAATTTGCAACATGCTAAGCTGTTGTTGGCTCTTAAGCAAATAGTTATAAATAAATCTCCAACTTAAATAAGAACATCAGGACCCAGATGATTACGGTTTCTTTATTATCAATCGGTAGCAATATGCGTATGATGTTAATTAAGTGTGTATTATGACAGCCAGGAATTTTGACGTTGCCACAAAACCGATCCATTAAATTAAAATCAAGTAGTTCCCAAAATGGACAATCAACAATGGATACATTGGAATCCTGTATGCCTGGAATTGCCACTTCTTGCAAGTTGCAACTTATAAAGGAATCCATTAAGTTGTTTTTCAATGGAAAAATGATGCGCAACAAGTTGAATTTATTGAACCTATTTTTAATCGAAAGGTATATTTTTATAATAAAATTTGGGAAATATTCTCTCCCTCCTTCTTTTTTTTTAAAAAAAAATTAAGGCACTTTTAATTTTCGAGATAATAAAATTTTTTCTTTAATTGATAATTTTAATTAATAAATTTTAACATTTTTTACTAAATTATTATTTTTTTTAAAAAATAACATAATTTATATCTTTTTTTTAATATTATAATAAATAAATAAATAAAATCTCTTTTCAATTAGTGTAAACCATTTGATCTCGTACCTCTTACACTAATTTAAGAATTTTATTAATTAAATCAATTGGTACTTAAACATTTGTATTTTAAGCATACAAAAAATTAATATTTTAAAAATATATAATTAAATTCTCTCACATGATAATTTCATTAAATTGTATTAGTTATTAATATTATGACACTATTTTTTAAAATCAACCTAAGTGATAGTGTGATTGGTTTTGAGAATTGGACTATCATAGAGGCACATCACAATTATTACTAAAAACTATTAAGGAAGAGGAACTAGTTGGTAAATCTTTTAAATGTTTCGAGTCAATTTTTGTTACATCTAAAAGGTGTATGTATTCTTTTTGATTTTGAAAAAGTTATGGGCATGGGTGTTAAAAAGATATTCTTAATTTTTTTTTAAATAAAAACCAAAATGGACTGTGTACCTGCGTGTATATAATTTGTGCAAATTTACTTTTTGAATAGCATCAAAGATCTGATCTTGCTCTCAAATATTATCTTATCAAAGAAATTATATATATATATATCAAAGTAATGGTGTGACATAATAATAATACTAATAACATCAATTAAATTAGGTCAAGTGGTTCGCAAAAATTGATAAACACCATAGAACCTGTCTATCTGCCTGTCTGTACCTGCCGATATCCCCAGAATAACAAATGCCTGCGCCCGGCAATTTGCGATTCTTAAATGAAAAACACTTTTAATTACTTACTTTTATGACAGAGATCAACTTGTTGACTGTGTCGTTATTTAGCACCCACTAATCACCACCAACAAAAGCAAAAAGAAACTAGTTGAAAAGGGCTTATCTTCCTACTAATTACTTAATTAAATAAATTATCACCATTAATTAGTGGGTTAGCATTTAGCAGTAGCAAAGCAAAATGAAAGGCTCTTCTTAGTCTTTTAATTAGTTGCCCAATGGTAATTAACCAAGTAGTTTGTTTCTTATGGTGTACACACACTTACTAATTAGAACAAGTTACCACTATAATATGGAGTAGATGTATCAAGATTTTACTCAACCTTAAAAAAATAAATTTGAAATTTATGTTATTTAAGTTATTCAACATCTCTTACAAATTTAAAATCATTTTAATGAATTTAAATAATTATAATTTTAATATTTATATTTAGTGCAACTATTGAATTTTTGTTGAAAAAGTTTGTAAATATTAAACTCTTACTCTATCTTATTTAAGATATTTTTTAAAATATTTTATTTATAAAAATTAAATTATTTATAAAATATCTTATTATCATAACAATATTATATTTTGTCACCAGAGGTATCTAAAATTTGATTTGACCTTTAAAAAGTAAGTTTATGTAGGCTTGCTTGCAGCCTCAGATACTATGTAATCCACATTATTTATGAAAAATAAAAATATCTAATTAATTAAATATCGTAAGGTTCTTCACGTGTTTGAACGCAGGCTTAACAGACTCAAATCTAATTTGAGGCTGCAATGCAATGCCTCTATTTTTCACCAATACTGAGTCGGACTTCTCAAGTACAGGAAAACTTGGCCTGTTAATACCTTTAATTTTTTAAAAACAAATTTTATAAAAATCATAGTGTTCACAAATGTTTCATTATTATTTTCCCTTGCTTTTGGTCACGCCCGTGAATTTTTTTACCGATAGTGCAATAATTTTTTTTCATGTGACATATTTTCTCGTAGTTTGAACTTATAAAATATTTTTAATTTATTTAAAATTTAAATTTCTTAGTTTTAAAATTTTAACATATACAGTAGAGATTTCTTAACCATTAATACTAACTTTATTATTTTAATATTTTAATTAATTTAAATTTTATGATTATATGTAACAAAATCTTAAGTTAAATTAAAAAAATACCTTTAAAATTTACAAAAATAAATATTACACATCTTATTAAATAGTTATTTTTATAAATAATAATAATAATTTAACTCATAACAAATCGTATCAAAAACCAAAATTAACATAATAAACAAATCCATTAATAAAAACTGTCATACTATACAAATTATTAAACATGTCTTTTAAAAAAATAATAATAACCCAACCTATAACATACACAATACATTTATGTTTACCCCTTACTGTATCTCCTTATACAGTAAAACATGTTTGAATTCTCCACTAACATTTTCATAACTCATGCCAATTACTCTATTAACAGCTGGTCATGTTAATGTGCAACCTGAGAGCCAATATCAAGAATCAAGTAATAATTTTATGTGTGTTTGGAAAAGTATCAAGCGAGAGAAAATCAAATGAAAACCAAATGAGAGTTATCGAACCAAATAGATAAGCAGCATCAAACCAATTCCAACAAACTAGAGCACAAGTTTTCAAAGGGAATAGTACGTTTTATTGCGGCTGTTCATGGTGCTGCTTCGTTTTTTACAATGCTTCGCTGGTTATGTCTATCGAGAACCTTTTCCGTTTGCAAAGAAACATCAGAAATGGCTTCCTTAAGCAAACCAGCAATAAGTCTGATACATTGGAGAAGGTAATAACCATCCCTGCTTATCACTGAGTTCGGTTACATTCATTGATTCCTCGGACTTCCAACAATACCTTGTTTGTTAAATGCACGAGAAAGATTTACCAGTAGAGAGCTGAAAATCACAACCACCATCAGTCAGGCCAACCAAGTGAGAAATCACATCTTGAAGGCAAGAGAACTGGTTCAAGAACTTGTCCTGCAGTTCCCTTGAGTCGAACTCATTTTGCTGCCATTGGGATATGCCATCGCCAATGACCTTCAAACCATTCTGCAGTAATTCCATTCCTTTGCATATTCCATCAGGAAGTTTTCTCCTCTTGTTGGATTGTCTGTCATCATCAATTTCCATGTTCTGATATCCCAAAGGTTCTAACTCCATATTTGAAATATTTCGTACTCTCTCTCTCAGCATCCAACCTTCCTTTACAAGCAACGCAATCTGCTCAGAGCTAGGTGTGATTGTACAAAGTGCCAGTTCCTTGTCAAGAAATATCTTGATCTCAGACAAAAATCTATCAACATTTGGCTCATTTCCTGCTTCTAAATCATATGCAAGAGCTGCATCTTCGATCATAAATTTCCACAGCTGATCACAAGTAGTATATTGAGCAAAATATCCAAATGCAGTAAGTGCCAGATGAATCAGTGCCCAGTGCCGCTCTCTGAAGAGCATGTGATACAACTCCCGCACAGCACAGCTCTTTGCACAATCATCACTTTCTGACATCTCCACGTGAGCAAATCCTGCCATGAAAAGAGCCAGTTGTGATTTGCATTGATACATTTGAATATCTGAGACTGATGGACCCGAGATAAAAAGGCCTTGAAGCTCCAAGATGACTTTATCCATCTCCTCCGATGCATATAGGTGTTTCATATTCGAAATGATCCCCAGTGTTTCACTCAAAAGATTAGGATAATGGTCCTTGAGCACTTTTTCTGGAGGATTTCTATAGCAATGAACGATAGCAAGTAAGAACTTTAGGGTCTTCGTGTCAATATCACCCACACTGACCTGGCTACAAGACATAATAACATCATTTAACATTGTTGCCAATCAACAACTGGAGCAAAATTTGCTCAGATATTATCGGAATCAGGGCCAATTTGTCCTGAGCAACATTAAGAGAATCAAGTCAAAAACTTCACAGGTTTTAAGTGAACCTATATGGCATTTAAGAATTCTGAATATCGAAAAAGGAGCTACCAGAGAGAGAACAGGGGAAAAAAATCAAATTGTTTATGTCATTCAGATATTGAAAATTTTAAAAGTCAATCAAAATATTCATATAAGCTGCATACTGCATTTTTGAAAATTGAAAACAAACATTGGGTTTTCCAGAAAATAATATGCAGATTGTACCAAATTCTATCACTTTGTAATGGTTTATCTATGGGACTGAAGACTTGATTTTCACTTTGCCTTAAATAGCCCATATATCATGCATAAAGAAGAAGAATTTGATACACTTACAGTGATTGCAAAGAAGCAGAGAGAGCATAAACTGGGACCCCATATGCACCAGAAGTGCAGGCACTAACGAATGCATCATCAAACTTCCCAATAAAGTTAAAATAATCTGCTGTAATTTTTTGTTCAGCTAAATGTCTCATGTCATCTGACAGTGAATTCACTGGAAAGCCTTCCAAGAGCAGAGCTAAAAACATAATTGATGATGATTGAGATCTGTCATCACTAACAATGTAATTGTAAACTCTGTCAACCACAGATTCCCTGCTATTAGCAAGAATCATGCAAATTGATCTTGCCATTTTTCTTAGGGTAGAACCAGGAATAGGAACCGATTCTGAAGATATTAAGGATTTCATTAATGCACAAAGTTTATCAATAATGTCATTTACTAAGTCCACCTCAGCATGACATGCCAAAAAGCACCAAAGTTCCCTTATAATCTCCCAGCAAAGAAAGTGAGGATGAAAGAAATTTTCAAGCAGAAAAGATATCAATTCCTCCCAAGCATGACATGGAGACACCACAATCATGAAAGTTTTCAACGCATGCAAAAAAACTGAAAACAAAGGCTCCCATACTAGTTCTAGAGATTTTCCGGAAACATATAGTACTGGAATTTGCATTAAAAGAGTGAAAGAATATATCTCTTCATCAGTTAAAACATCCAGAAACCAGCCGAGCTTTCTGGTGATTCCTAGTTTCACATCTTCTTCAAGATCAGTAGAATACATTAGAAAACTGAGAAACAATGCAACTCTACCTGGCAATAACATTCTTGCCCCAGGCATAACTTCACAACTTAGACAGAAGATTTCGTCCTTTGAAGCTGTCATACAATTACTGCTTGGACCTTCATGGACAGTATTCAAGTAACATTCCTCTGAGAATAACCAATCCAGAATTTCAAACTTAGCCTCACGTTGGACTAGATCTGAATTCAGTAAGGAATTCAGTATATCCAAGCATGACTTCTCCAAAAGTTCAGCCAACACTTCACTGGCAACTTTCATAATTTTTTCATGGCTAAGTGAAATCCTTAAAGTTGAGATCATCAGTACACAGAGTGTTATCTCTTTGTATACCAGATATGCTTGGCCAGGAAAGAGGGAAGCTATCTTTACTGCATTAATTAGGTAAAACTTCACTGGAACAAATGTCCTCCTAGCTTCATTTACAGAAATGGGCTCCATCAGAGAAGACCAAGCCACAGCTGCACATCTGAGGGATTCATTGATCAATGAAATTAAAGTCACAATAATATCTGCTACATTCACCTTCACCGCTAATATCCCTTTGCCAAGAAGAAGCAAAGAAACAACACCTTTCCATGACACATTTAGAATTGTTACCAGACTTCCACCCCTATTTGCAGCCAGGATGCCTAATTCAGACAACTTTTCTATTGTACACTTTGTTACGTTTGCAACATGGTTCATAATTATGGGCTCTTCACAGTATCTACTAACTATCTCTTTCTCAGATTGTGCATCACATGACTCCAATTTTACAGCTTGGGAATACTCTTTGCATAGCCTTATTACAGCATCAATGACTGCCTGTGCAACTTTTAGTATATCCAAGCCAACTGAAGTGATTATCTACTTGAAATTGGAAAAAGATTGTTATCAGCATCAGGAACTAAGAAGATCCTTCAGATTATACAAAGGCACAAACAGCATGGTAGCTTTGATCCCTTAATCAAGAACCATTCATCTAACATTGTATTATGGTAAAGGAGAAATAAACATGTCCAGTCTTTTTATAGTCAAAAACCATGAAATTATAGACTTCAAGCAGCTACAATTTTTTTCTCAAACGAAAAAAAAGAAAGGCCTTTGTGATTATTCCTCAAATTTCAAAAGGGTAGACATCCAGTCCAAATTATGATAATTGAAAGGGACCAGAATACCCTTTGCAAGAACTGAAAAAAATCTACCAAATGGACTTTCAAATAGGTATGGTTAATGACTATTACAGAGAAAATTTTCTTACCATATAACTTATCAAAGTCACATCTAAAAAAATTGAAAATGAACCAAGCTGCACTTTTTAACTTGGCTTCTCAATCTGATCATGTGTTACACATGTTGAATTATGAGCCAGAAAAGTGCTCCAGTTTAACTCTCAAGTTGTTGTCAAATCTATGCTAAACTAGAACAAATACAATAAAATGCTCATGCCACATCAAGCTTGAGCTTCATCCAGCAAAAGGTGGATCTATATGAAGAAAAAGAAAAGTAAAGGAAGTTATAACCAAGTCTTCATAATCAAAACAAGAGGAAGAGTGTGGAGGAAATAAGTGAATCACTATATCTTAATCCAGGTTATGTCCCTAAGTTCACGAGCCTAGCTTAATAATACTTCAGTATATTTAAGCTTTGGCTATCCAGAAATAGAATATAAATCAAAGCCTCAGGTTTGTCTTAGATGACAAGTAAAACAGCTAGTTTACACTCTTGATTTACAAAACCCTATTTTCTTATATTTCAGTTCAAAAGTTGGCCAATTCAAAAAGTGTAGTGTAAGCAGATAAATCATGTTTTTCATAAAATATGCTGCAAACCATAACTACTCCTATGTAAATAGATTCATATAAGGTAAAGAAAAGGAGAGCAAATGGTAAGCTGGGGGTAAATCCCTCCTCCACACGACACAAACCCCAACATGAGATAAAGGGAATTGGCAAGTGAAACAAAATAATTCAGTTTATAATCATCTCCCTTTAAAAAAGGGACACCAAGATGATAACCATTAAAACAAAATGTGAATTAAAATTACCTTATTCTCCACAATTGCATCTTTTGTTAAATTTAACTGTTCCAAAATAAATTTCTCAACAATAGTCATTGATGTCTTGTTTTCTGCAACAGGATATCTCAAAAGAGAAGAAAAACTAGCAGCAGAGAAGTTCAAAAAGTCCAAAAGCAGCTGCAAAAGATAATTTAATATGTCAAGGAAAGAGCCATAACTTATTTGTTACACCATCAAAAGAACAGATAATCATGTTCATGACAACTATTGCTAAGTTTTGAGAAATTGAACAAAATGCAAATTAAATTGTACTAAACAGGCACAAACTTCACATCTTTACCAATCATATCAAGTGAATAAGTGTCTCATTGAGAAGAAAATAGATTAAGCATTGGATATTCTACAAACTGTGCATAGTAGTAGCAAGAATTTAACCACAAATGAATATGTATACTGATGCAAAGTAGTAGTAATGAGGCATTGAAGATGAACATGCAGCAGATATACACACACTCTCTAACTTCTCAATGACTATACCCGGTGATGACCAATTCCTACTCCAGATTAACACTTTGTTTTGATGACTACTAGTTACAAGATTTTTCATTTTGGATATAATATGACCTCATTTATGTCAATAGTATTGACAGCAAAAGAAGAAGTGTTATACAAAAAAAAACCTCAGAATTCAGATATTGAAATGAGCTCCAGGTATTGGTAACATAAATCCAATCTAATAACAAAAAAATAAAAGTAAAAAAATAGCAGAAGTCTTGTCAGGGAATCACTTCTCATAAATGCATGTCTAAGTTCCAAAATGTATTGCCCCATCTAAATCACACAAAAAATTATCTGATATGCCTGCGACTTAGGAAATAACTTAAAGCTCTGCCAAATACGTTGCCAAAATCAATTAGCTGGAACTTGAACCGAATAATGTAACAAAAAACTACATCCCACCAGACAATTACCTACCAATTAATTTCAATAATGTGTGGTATCATACAAGAATCAAAGCCAAATGTCTTGACATAAGTACAACTAGAACAACATGCCAAATATCATCTACCTGAAAAAAAAAGTTGCAATGTTCTTCCTCCTGAGACTCCTCTTGTGACATACGAGTCATCTTCAAATGCTTCCCAAACCATACACTGGCCTAATTATATGTTCACGGATTATTAAACCATAGTTTGAAAGTCATGCAACTCCACATAGAGTATAAACAAGCATACCTTCACTCCTAGATTGAGAAATTGTAGTAAACATCCAGACAGATCAGAATCTACGTACTTAGCAGCCACATCCAAAATATTTTTGTTTAACACGCACTGTGATACATCCAAACAAGTGAAATCCTCCCAAAAAGTCTACGTCCTCGTTAAGATTTTGGGAGCGCGGTTTTGGTAATTTAAAAATCGTTGAATTATAGATGAAATAAAATCACCAAAACATCAAAATAATTCTGAAAAATCAACACAAATAATATTTTAAATAAGGATACGGTTAGACATTCGAAGAGATAAGCTAAGTCAGATTTCTCCGACAAATCCAAATCCCTCACTTCATTGAACAGTTTAACTCGATTCTCAACAACCTGTAATATTTTACAAATTTTACAGTCAATCATCAAGCAGACGATCAAATTGAACACTTTAATAGTTAAGGTTTAAGAAAACTTACATCTGAAGCTTTGATGGCGTCAATTAGACAAAGCAGCTCGTTACTTGAGCACCGTCTCTCCATTTCCGCACTCTCTTTTCTGGGTGGGAATTTCTCTCCTCGAATTTTATAGTCCAAAAATATTTTTGCCTCGCTTTCCCGCCTTTTTGCATTCTCACGCTTGGCACGTGTTTTGTTGCCTTTCCATGCACCAAGGTAAAAATCTGATGTCGGGGCCGGGCTGAGCAAATATAAAGTCGGGGCCTTAGTTCATGGTCAAAGACCGCTTGGATGAAGCCCAATATCTTGTAGAATATATTATGATGATGTGTCATTTATTAATTGATATATTAAATTTTATAATTTTTAAAATAATTATTTAGGTCTTATTATTATTTAATTCACAATAATTATTGGGATATTACTTGAGAAATGTGGTGTCACTCTAAATATTCTTATATAAGTAGCCTATTTCTTGTATTTATTTTTCTTTTCTTGTCTATAAAATTTCTGCATTTATAATCCATGTAGTGAATCCACAAGACAAATAACATAAACTCTTGACTAAAATATATATTTAAAACACACCAACACACACACACTTTGTCATAATTGTTACACAAAGAGTTAGACAACCCTCACACAACACCATTACTGTGCAAAGATTACATATTGATGCATCCATCATACACTAGACAGTGCTTACACTGAGATAACAGAACGGGATTCTAATTCTGGTTTCTACAACCTGGGACGTAAAACTTCACAATTATTCGATTAAGTGATGTTCATATTTGTCACATACCGAGAACAAACGAGTAGTAGTTTATCACATAACCTGCATGTAATGAGCCTATTTTTCTTTCTACTGAGAGCCCGGCAAACACTTCGTAGCTTGGAAAGGTTTGCCAGAAGCACTGCCACTACCACTACCAACTCCCCAACCACCGCCAGATTCAGTTCGACCCCCAGGGCCAGAAGAGCTTCCAAACCCGAAACCACATCCTAAACCAGCACCACCTGCACCGCTACTGCCACCCCCACTTCCACAACAAAGGGCCGCAGGTGATGCCGGAGGCTGCGTGAGGGGAGGTGGGGGAGGAGCAGAAAAGATTTGAGATTGCACTGCAAAGGCAAAGCTTATCAAGAGTAAGGAAAAGCAAACTAAGACAAAACGAGCCATGTACAAATTCTTCAGAAACTCAGACAGTTGGATTCGGTCATGTAGTACAAATATAATGCTCAAGCAGTAAATATTTATTTACATATCTGAGGTAAAGGAAACCCCATGAATTCCGGTGGTGTTGTTGCTCGCTAAAATACGCAACTGTTACACTCGTCGCCTTTATAGCAACCATAATATCCGGCGATCCACGTAAGGCGTTCCACCGACTTGGTGCTTTGTCATAATAAGGGGCTTTAAGGCCTTGAATCTTTGACCAAATAGAAATTGCAGTTCGCCCATCAGCCACGTGAAGTGATCGGAAAATTAACAATTTTTTTTCCTTAAACCTTTGTAGTCAACTTTTAGGTGTTAATTTTGTCGCCACATATACTGCTAAGCTAAAAGTTAATTTGTGTTATACCTGATTTTCACTGTCAATGTCAACACACGTAAAATTTATGTGCAAAAATTAAAAATTAAAAACTGCTTATGCGAAGTGATATCTTCTGATTTTAATAACTACAAGATGAACAGGAATGAGAGTCACTGGTTATCGAGCCAAAACTCTTCAATAATTTCTCTTCATCTTCCTCACCCGTTTGTAGTATTTGGAATAAGAGTCTTCTCTTGACGAAGGAGTCTGTAGAAACTTCCACATGGTCCACTTTGAGGAAACTTTTTATGTCGCTTTCATCCCTTCTAAATTATAAGTTTTGTCATAAATATGACTTGATGCCGTCTTGCTTTGTCCCCAGCCCTCTCCTAAAAGTGAATCCTAATGAGAACGTAATTTATCCTAATGATAATTTCCTACGAGGACATGAACTATGCTAAGAAAGGCTTCTTAATAAGGAGGAACCTATTATATCGATGTAGATCAGTTTTAAAAGCATAAAAGTGATTTTGTTGACGGAAAATATCATGACTTAATAAATTGTAATCTATTTATGTAAGATAGCCAATTCATAAATAAAATGAGACTCATTTAAGTATTTTAATATCATACCGTGTCTTGCATAAATTTAAATTTTCTCTTAATTTTTTTATTTTTAAATTCTAAATTATATTTTGATAAAAAAAATTTTAAATTAATTTTATATTTTATAATATAAATTAAAATAATTATTTATTATTAATTATTTTATGTATTAATAATTATTAAGTTAAAAGAAAAAAAATTACTTTTATCCACATCTTACAATGTGAAAATTAAAATTTTAAAATAAGAACTCAAATAACAGTATTTTAATCTTTACAAGGCGCACCTCTTGAGTTTGAATCAAGGTAGAGGGTAGTTTAGATTACAATATTTGTTCAACTTCGAACTCAAAAGTCAAAAGTAGATTGTCTCCTTGAGTTCAAAGTTGATTTTCTCTTGATATCCAGTCCTCAAAAACAAACTTCTCTTAATCAAATACCTCTTATTTTAACAGACTTCTTCAAAATAATAAAGATGAGCAAATGTAAAGACAACAGTTTTCTGTCAGGTTCACCTTCTTGAGACCACGACCTTGAAAGACAAAAACACTTACAACCACATTGGTTTTTTACGAGGTCTGAATCTCACGGGAGCTACAGATATCAATTTGATCAGATTCACATGTGCTGCAACGAGAATCATATACATTTTTTGATTCATTAAAAAAGAAAAAAAAATGATAATCAGTCTCTTGCATGCTTCGTGGCTAGCTCTATATAAATGAGTTGTTTCTTGTAATCACGGCAGTTACAAAGTTGTTCTCAATTTCACTCGAAATGTACTTTTCTCATCATTCTACCATTACCCTTTCTCTCTTCCAAGTTTTCTAGCTGCACCTCGGTTTCTATTAAGGGTAATGATCGGCTGACTTACGAGAAATACTGCAGCGAAGATGAGGAATCTAATGGAAGTCAAAATGGTGAAAATTATGGGGTAAATTATACAAAAAACTGTGGGGAAGATGGAGAGCATTATGGAGGCAGAAAGGGTGGAAAGTATGGGGGTATTGCTGGAGTAATAGGCCGCGGGTCAGGTTTTGGGAGTAGCTCAAGTGGAGACGATGCTGATAATTGTTGCAACGATGGTAATGCTGATGGTTCAAGGCATCGTCGTGAAAGTGGTACAAAACGGGGTGGTGAGAAAAGTTTGATAGGTAATCACGGTTGGTGGAGGCGGCGGAGGTGGTGGTGGTGATGCTGGATACGGTAGTGCTTTCGGATTGGAGGTTCATATGATGGTGGCGGTGGAAATGGAGGAGGTGGGGGTGGTGGCGGAGGTGGAAATGGAGATGATGATCGAAGACATGGGCGCTGATCGGAAGAAGCTGAACTGAAAGCTCGAACTCGCCTTTGTTGAATTAATGAACTTAAACCCACCTCACACAGTAATCCACTCTAATAAATTAAACATGCTTGTTCACTTTCAATGGAAGTAATCAATAAAATGTGTAGCTTTTATGATCTATAATCATATATTATGGCGTGTGTATAGAAAGTTACAACCACAAATCAATGCATGTATTTGATTTTTACATGTATAAAATTATGCATGCAACCAGAGATTTTCCTGAATGCAGAATCCACGCCTTAAGATTTTCATGGTTATAATTTAAGGGAATTAATTTTCTCGATCTAAAAGTGAGCATTGACATTATTTATGTTCTTCATTGATTTCTTGCTGAGGAACGTGGGTTGGATCCAAATAACATTTAATATTGATTGGTGGGTTGGCATCAAAAGCAAAGATACATTGCCGTATGACGCAAACCGTACGGGTGGTGGACACGCAAAATGATACTTCAGTTCATTCGCAGTATTCATAGGAATCACAGATGCAGATGCAAACCATAACTACATGAAACCGTTGCCAGCAGGCTACCCAAGCTAGTTCACTGACCGCATGCAGGGCCTGTGGAGATGCTAAGACATGCAAGCAATTACTGCAATTCATGCTTCTCATCACATGCACAGTAAGTATATTGAAACGTGAAATAATATGCTGTATTTACTCTCTCTTCTGCATGGCGACTTTGTGCTTAAATGTGGATATTGCAAACCCTAAATGGCGATATAAACAGTCTCAACCTATTAACATTTCTTAATATGATATACAGAGGAGACGATTAGACAATTATGATTCCTGAATCATGTATTGACATTTAATATTGCCTTAAACCCATCGTTTTTTTCTTACTTGCGAGGCTAACAGAGTTCCGGCTTGTTTAATAACTAGTGCAGGATTATTTCCATGAAATGCAAGTTAATGACGATATTGGTAAATTAATTTGCAAGATTTATAATAGGAATTAGGTTAGGCTCCACTAGAGACATTAGTATAATCATGCATGTGACTAAAAATTCAGACAGGTTATCATTGAAACGAAAGTTAAAGAGAAGCACAGCAATAGCTGCAACCATGCGTCCTGATGTCACCAGGAGAGACAACTAAAACCCGAAATTAGACACGGAATTGAACAAGAATTAAGACCATAGTCTACTGAACAGCAAGATAAACTAGGAGCAAAGGAGTGGAAATTTAAGGACATGGATGGGAGAGTCCACCACCAGACGCTCCACCAACTCCGCCACCAGCAGCGCCGCCAAGACCACCAGCACCTCCACCTAGACAACCCGTACAGCCACCAAGCCCGCCAGCACCTCCACCTACTCCACCCGCACCGCCACCAAGACCGCCAGCACCTCCACCTACACCACCCGCACCGCCACCAAGAACACCTGCACCTCCACCTAGACCACCCGCACCGCCACCTAGACCGCCAAGACCACCTAGTCCTCCAACTCCTCCAATTCCACCATATTTGCCGATCCCACCAAGGCCACGAACCAGCGGCATCCCACCAATACAACCAGCATAGCCGCCCACGCCAGCAAACCCTCCAACACCGCCAATGATAAAATTCTTTTTGTCATCAAGGCCAGCACCACTAGGTGATTCTGCATTTGGTGTATCTGCTGCAGCATGCACGACATTTGTTTGGTCATTTACTTTGAGGGTTTCTTTCAAAGTTTTCTGCTGATTGAGAACGCCATTGATGCTTGGCACCTTACGTGCTTTTGCTGCAAGCAAAACTAAGAAAACAAACACAAAAATGACTGACCAATTTGCCATTTTCTTTCTCGCTCATTTCAAAAGCACACACAATTGAGCTAAGTGTCCAGTTTTTGTCTTTATATAGAGGTAGTGAGGTTGGTGACCGTTGGGAGAAATAAAAGGGTTACAGTAAATGAGATGTTGGACTTCACCATCAAAATCTCGAGAAGGTAAATTCTTTGAATTAGGGTTCAGATAGTTAGGTGAATCAAAAGAACAGAAATTTAAGTCCGTGGTGTCTTGAAAAGCTAGAATTGTTTGTGGAGAGTGTGTTTAATAGGACAATTTCATAGGAATTAATAACGTAATAAAATTATTTAAATAAATATATATATAAAATTAATAAAAAAATAACAACAAAAAATAAATAAATGAGGTTGAAATAAATAAAGTGGAAAATTTTTTCCTTACTTTTTATTTCTTTCTCGTCTATATATGTCTCTCTCCCTTTCGATTATATGATCTCGTCATGATACCCATGCGGTGGGACTACAGTGCCCCAGAGTCTCCTTTTGTGATTTGACTCTTGCCCAGGTCTTCGTTGACATCGAACCACACAAAATTCTCCTGTTTTATTATTTTTTAATTATTAAATTAATCTATTTTTAATTATTAAAATTAAATATAACTTATATATTAATTATACAAATTTAAATTTATCTCAATTATTAAAAAATATATTAATTTAATAATTAAAAAAATAATATATAAAATTAACAAATTTCCAATTTTATTTTTTATTTTCAAATAAATATGTGTGTGTACATCTATGTTAGTTGTTAGTCTAATGAACAGAAACATGCCAGCTAATTCAAATACAAACTATATATAATGTCTAAATATTTTACAAAAATATTTGTTTATCTAAAAGAAAATATTGGTTAATGCCATAATTTTATCGATTTTGATTTAATCCTAACATCATGTGTCTATTGGTGGCGAGAAAATCTTAAATGATGTAAATATATGTATTAACCATTTAGTAAATTTTACTGCATAAGCATATATGTTAAGATTAACACTTTTACAATCATTGCTCTTATTATATTAGTATCAATAATTCGATACACTGACATAAGTTAAATGTATTAAAAATGGTCATACCAATACTTTTTAAAACTAAATTTTGTTGATTTTCAATTTTTTTTTCTGTTATCAATGATATAATTTTATTATTATTATTATTATTTGTAACTAACTTTTTTATTATAGATTTGTTTTGCATCTTGTATTTCTTTGTTTTAAATGATAAAATCGATAATGATAATATGAATCCATAACACACTTCTCTTTAATAAAAAAAGAAATATGGTAGAAAAAGTATATACTTGTACATAATACAAGTTTTTCGATACCGTCTTATTGAAGGCACTGCAAAAACCCTAAAAAAAAACAGAAAAATAACAATAAAATTTATTTAAAATAAAAAAAAACTCATAAAAAATTTATAAAAAATATTTTGAATCTTAAATAAAATAAAAATTTTAAACTCAAAAAATTTATTTTTAAAAATATGTTGCAATTGAATGAAAAAATTAAAATAACATGAGTACCTATTTATTAATACAGTGCTAAAAGGATCAATAAATTATAATGATATGATTATATAAATAATTAATTATATTATTAATAAATTTATATAATATATAATTATTTAAATAATTAATTATGTAGTAATCAGGTAGGTGATTGAGAAGCTCAAATTAAAATCGAACACAACGGTTTGACACAAACTTGAATATGAATTTTCATGTGATATCCATTTTTGCCACCTGCATTGCTGTAACTACTCTAGCATAATGTTTTCCATTTTCTTTTTTTTTCATTCTTTTTCTTTTCATTTTCTCTTACTTTAGATTCTTGAATGACAAAATCCGAGGCATTGTCTGCAATCTTCGTTTCTGACAAGGCCTTCCATGAGATCTAATAGACAGAACTGTAATACGAGGTTGAATATGATAATCGGGCAAAATCCTAGCTTGTTTCCTTGATTCAATATACCCTGAGATTAGTATGATAGTTTATATGCTAAAAAACATTTTGGATTACATATTAAATAATAATTAAATATTTATGGTTATTAAATAATAATAATAATAATAATAATAATAAAACTGGTAACTAGGAAGCTGCAACCAAAGAGGTATCGAGACTGACCGCCATTGCAGGAAGAGGTTGAATTTCTCGAGTAGTATATGAGACTTTCAATTTAAATCTGCCTAATAAAGTAATAAGGTTTTATTAATTAAGGAAAGTTTTTACAAAAATGGTAAATAAATAAACTAGGCCGAGAGTAAAATCAGTTGTGTCGGAAAGGTAGCATTAGACTCGGACTACGTGGTAAGTATGAGGTAGTAATCCAGTAAGTGTTAGAACAAGTGACAAGTGGTAGATCAGTTTGCTTCCTTTAAGTAATTTAATTTGACTGCATGAGGAATTAATTAAGAGAACATACAACAAAATGATAACTGTGAAATCGATCGCCGAACGGTTTTCCAGATCTCTTCCGGCCAGAAACGCTTGGATTAGTACTCCAAGGGCATTTGTCACTGCTAACCCGAAACTTTCCGAAGTAAGTTCGTTCTCTCGGATACTAAGCAATCTCTAGAACAAAATTTATTGCGATTTCGTTGGAAAACATAACGATTATCTTCGTTCTTGCAAATGAATCTAAAGCGGCGACAAACTTTACAAATTGAAATTTCTTCTGTTAAATCTTAAATATTTGTTTAAATTTAATGGTACTTAATTTGTTTGAAATGACAGTCTAAAAAGGATAAAGAAACAATAGAGGCATGCGAAAATGTGAAAGATGCAGCGAATGCAGTGAAGGAAGGGGCTAAAGCAGTGCAGAAAACCAGTGAATATGTTGAAGAAACTGCTGCTTCTACCGCCAAAAATGTAAGAACTACATGCATGCATGCATGCTTGATGTACTGCTCTTGCATTAACTCTTCGAATTCGTCCGTGTACTAATACATAATTATTTTTGGACGTTGATCAAACCAGGTGAACAAAATTACTGAAGAAGTGACTGATAAAGCGAAGGACCTGGTGACCGATGTAGCCATGGAAACTACCGAAGCTATCAAAGAAAACGTCACCAAAAAGTAGCAAATTCATTGCTACATCTAATGCGTTCTGAACCTAGGAATTACAAGTACTCATTCTTTCTTACATTTGCTTCCAGGACTGTGTATTTTATTAAAATTAAAAGTAATAATTTTTTTTAAGGAAGATATATGATTAAAGTATTCATGAAGCTAGTTGTTTGAATTATGGTATAAAATTATATTCAAGCTGAAAGAAGTCTTGATATATCCCTATGTTTGGATTCTACTAGTAATATATTCAATCTTTAAAAACTGATCCTGCAAACCTCTTCCATAAAACGCGAGCATTAGAAGGAAAAACAAACACAAAAAAGTTTGATTATGATCTAGCTTCCTCACAACATACACCTTGATTTATTACTGGGACTAGCCGAAGAATTGACCGTGGGTTTTCGGTTGTGCCTTCCACCACCCTAATTCCTAATCTCTTCGATTAAATAAATCTCAAATGGCTTTCCTGCTAACCAGAGAATTCATTTTACTCAATTTACTATGATGTGGGGGACTTGAAATTTCAAACAAAGAACTCAATAAGAGGGCATTTAGTGAATGATAAAAAAGAAATAAAATGTACCAGAATAGAATGATTTCGATATATTTTCTTAAAAGAAATGTCCTATATATTTTAAATAATTATTCTTATTATCTTTCATCAGATTAATACATGAATAATACAATATATATTATCCCACTTAAAACTCTTCTCCGTGCTACACATTCATTCATACAGCCAAGCTGCATCGATCTCTCCATGGATAACCGAATTTGGCCCTGTGAATAAAACAATCAGTGGTAGCCATAGCTGGCCAATGCGCATCAAACCGAGCTCTTCTGCATTTTTAAATTGGTTTATCTTCGAAGGATATGAATCAGTCCTCTTGTTTCTCCAATAAAGGCAAACCTTTTACTCATTTCTTGGGCATGTCTAGATGTATAATTCGTTTTAGTGCTCAAAATTTGAGTCGTTAAGTTTTTTCACTGACGCTGCTCGCAAGGCACTGTTTAAGCATCCATTTAAGAGTGTTAAGGTAAAATAAATGTTTATATTTTATAATATTTATCATTGTAGTATTTTAAAAGAAAAAATATTAAAATTTCATAAAAAAAAATCTACTGTTAATTATACTGGATAAATACTTTTAAATAAACAATCCAATAAATGATTTAAGTGCTTTTATTTCTTGATTAATGCAGTGGTGATATCGAACACACCCTTAAACAGATTTTAAAGTGCACGCAAACACAGTTACTATCAATTGGGTTTTTAGCGGATTGATTTGTTAGTGATTGGACAAGATATAACTAAACTCGAAAATTAGATCATGTCATGTCACCTAAACTTCGTATGGGTCACAGAGATACTGTGCAAATGACAAAGCGGTGGTCTTCAGCTCTGTTACATTTTTCTGACCAATGTTTTGAGTTGAGTCCTGGAACCTGATTCTGCAAGAAATGCTACATTGGTACAGTTATGCTTTTGGATTATGTGCTGTATTTGTATGGCATAGGAAAGTGCAAAAAGTGTGATGAAGAAAGTGTCCTGCATCAAAGAAAGCCATATCTATGGCTTACTTCTTATGGCCACTTCCCCCTTCCTAGTATTCTTATGAAACCAGGTTCGTGTGATTGTGAAAGAATGAAACATCACCTAGTATCTGCTCTGCTGCATGCAGTCTAATCTGAGCTGTTGGAATCTATTGATTTCTTTCACCTTGAAATCTTGACCTTCCTTTGACCAAACTGGAAATCAATTATTTCAGGTAAATAAAAATAAAACAAGGGTCAAAATATATATAAATGACATTATTTTTGGTCACTGTACAATACAGCACAGTACAGTAAACTTTGGCATCTGAATTCTGAGAGTGCAGTACTTTTGCAAAGAAAGCTTCTGCTCCTCTGGATAAAGCAGGACAGACACAGCAGTCTAAGATCTTTGAAAAGTTGAAGTGAAAGCAAATTAGGAATCAATTCTTTCATACTCACTTCCAGCTTGGGAATTATAAAAAGTGACAGATACAACTAGACTCCATTATGCATTCGGACCTGCAGCTTGAAATCAATGGGTCCCCTACCCCACAATGGAATTTATATGTCAAATCAATGACTTGATCTTTCAGTCCCGTGTTATCCCGTCATGACACCTTTTATCGACTTTTTCACTAGATTCCTTCTATCCATCCTCATTTGATTCAATGCTCAGCTCAGTCTATGAGCTTGTCCCAGTGATTTTTCCATGGAAAAATAGATACAGAGGAGATAAGATTGTAGTTGCACTTGGGCAGCTTGAACTAATTTCAAATCTGGATATCTCTAAACTTATATAATGTCCAAGGCTAAGCTTCAGATCCTGGTTATTATTGAATTTATTGTTATGCTTGCAATTAATTAAGTGGGTATCGGAAATCGCTAGGAAGCAGAAGTTGTTTTGCATATTTTTAATACTCCAAAAGCCAGAACCTGAAACCGATGGCTGTGTTTGTTGATCTGCACTTTCAGTTACAACAAATAACAACATTTTCTTCTTTACATCAAAAGCCAAAAGAAATTCGTAACTGAAGAAGCTGGTAATAAAACAAACTTCCCCTCTACTTTAGGTTTAACTATTTAAATTATTATCACTTGAAACCCATTCTGCTACTAGAAGAAGATGAGTAGAGCAGTGAAGAAGCAGAGAAGCTTGTGTTGTTGCTTTTCAAATGCAAGCTCTGCGTTGTTGCAGGTTTGGATGAAGATGTTGCTGGAACTCCAGTTGAGCTCTTATTTTCTTGAACATTAGCAGCTGGAGATGCCTTTAGGAGCATGTCAACCTTTGTGTACTCCTCTATTTCATGTTTTATCTCTTCGAGCATCGCGGCAACATCCTTCATGGTTGGTCTATCATCAGGAGCTGAGTTTACACACAATAAGGCTATGCCTAATGCTTGCATCATTTCATCAATTTCCGACTCTGGTCTAGATAATAGGCCGGGATCAAGGACTTCTGTTCCTCTATGCCGTCTCACCCAATCTACGACATGGGATCCATCTGGTATTGTTGGATCAATTGGTTGCTTCCCTGTCAAGACTTCAAGTACTACAACACCATAGCTATAAACATCGCTTTTCTCCGTTATCTTCATCATGTAACCATATTCTGAACACAACAGCAAACGTTAGCTCAATATTTAGCTAAAATGCCCCTTAATCAATTATTTGGAAGGCCAAATATGGCAGCATAATATACAATAGAACATGTTCTTAAACAAAAACAACAATCATTGGAATGAGGAAGTACCAGAGAATGGAAGCAAATGAAAATATAACCAGGAGAAAGTCAAAAGATGCTTACCAGGAGCAATATATCCATAAGATCCAGCTACTGTGTTGGAAGACCGAGCAAAATCACCATCATCGACAAGTTTGGCAAGGCCGAAATCAGCAATGTAAGGCTCGAATTCAAGGCCAATGAGAATGTTATTGGCTTTGATGTCCCTGTGAACAATGGGAGGGACACAATCATGGTGCAAGTACGCAAGGCCTTGAGCTGCTCCAAGCAAAATTTGGTATCTAAGTTCCCATTCCAAGGGGTTTCCTGTTCTCTCATGAAGTAGACTGCCCAAGCTCCCATTAGGCATATAGTCATACATGAGCAATCTAGTGTTTCGATTCCAACAGCAACCCAAGAACCTCACAATATTCTTATGCCGAATTGAGCCAAGCGTTTTTATCTCTGCTGAGAAGGAATCCCGAACTCCACATTTTTCATCATTACATCCATTAGCTGCAGCCATTGTTGTCGGCCACAGCTTCTTCACAGCGATGACTTCACCGTTGTCCATATCAGCACGATAAACAACCCCAGAACATCCTTTTCCTATCACATTGACATCAACTAGGCATTTCAAAATTTGCTCTACTGAGAAATTCAACTTCTGGAACGGAGTGAATTGCCATGGCCACGAGTCTCCCAATTCAGAGTCGTCGTCATCCCTAATAGTCCTCCGTGCTCGAATCAATGCAAATGCTCCCATGACTGCCATTGCCACGGTTAATGTGATCAACAATGCAACAGCTACTTTAAATTTCTTTGACCTTCCTACATCATTTTCATTTCTTGCTAGTCCTGTCCTGCCAATATTACTCAAGAAACACGAGTCCTTGCTTGAGGAACAAAGGCCTTCATTTCCAGTTAGTTCTGTCGGTGATAACTGTCTAAAGAACTTGTTGTCAGGAAGATAACCTGTGAAGTTATTGTAGGAGATGTTGAGAGATACAAGATTACCAAGCTCTCCCAATGGATTCAAGTTCCCCTGAAGTTTGTTGTGTGAAAGGTCTAGGATGGAAAGCTTATTTAAAGCAGAGATTTGAGCTGGAATAAGGCCTGTAAGATCATTGCAGCTGAGGTTGAGAGCTATTTCAAGGGCTTCAATTCGGCCAAGTTCCATTGGGATGCTACCACTGAGCTGATTATTGCTAAGGTCAAGCAATTGTAGACTTGAACAGAGGCCAAGTGATGAAGGTATCGAACCAGATAATAAATTCTTGGACAGAATGATCTTGTTCAATGACACAAGGCGCCCAAGGCTTGCCGGTATTTGACCCACAAATCGATTAACCGAAACATCCAGAACTTGTAGCCCAGATAGAGATGACAATGAGTTAGGAAGGGGACCTTGCAAAGTGTTGTTGCTAAGGTCTATCATTTGCAACTCTGTGCAATCACCAATCTCATCAGGGACTGGCCCAGAAAGGTGATTGCTTGATAGATCAAGAAAATTTAAGCTCTTCAGACTCCCAATTCCTCTTGGAATCACACCAGCAATGCGATTATTTCCCAGCCTTAACCGCACAAGAGAGCTGCAATTGCCAATTTCTGTTGGTAATGAACCCGAAATATCATTGGCAATCAAGAGAAGTTTTGTGAGGTTTTGAAGCTGGAACAAGCCAGCAGAAATACTACCAGTCAGTGAATTGTGAGACAAGTCTAGTGCTTGCAGATTGTCACAGTTAGCCAAACTAGAAGGAATACTTCCTTCAAGCTGGTTCTGCCAAGCAAAGAAAACAGTGAGCTTTGAAAGCATACCAAGCTCTGGTGGTATCAAGCCTGAAATCTGATTTGTATCAAGTTGTAACTGTAAGAGATTTGTAGCATTGGATAGATTCGCAGGTATTGACCCAGAAACATTGTTATCACTAATCATAAACTCTTCAAGCTCTGAAAGGCCTCCTAAAGACAACGGTATAGTCCCAGATAGGGAATTTAAAGAAAGATCAATCATCGTTAAACTAGTGCAATTGCCAATCTCTTCTGGGATAACTCCAACGAGACTATTTTGCCACAACAACAATTGTTCAAGCCTTTTAAGTTTACCAATCTCTAGTGGAATCGATCCGGAGAGACTGTTTTCATACAGAAACAAGTTTATAAGCTCAGAGCAGTTACCTATATCGGGGGGAATCTCACCAGAAATCATCGTAGTATATATCGACAATGTCTGAAGCTTGCTTAGCCTACCTAGCGAAGCTGGCAATGAACCTGAAACTCGTGTATCAGCCAATCCCAAAACAGTCAAATTGCTGCAATCTCCAAGCTCGACAGGAATCTTCCCAACAATGTCTTTGTTTCCTCCTGCTCTAAGCTCTTGAAGATTGGATAATTTGCCTAGCTCTGGTGGTATATTCCCGCCCAATCGATTATCAAAAAGCAGCAGATTCTTGAGGCTTTTACAGTTACCTAGCTCAACAGGGATTTTCCCAGTAAGCTGATTGGTGTTCAAAATCAAGACCTCAAGTTTTTGAAGCTTGCCAATACTAGAAGGGATAGTACCAACTAGATTGTTTGAACGAAGGTCGATGAAGCTTAGTCCTTTACAATCACCAATATCAACCGGGATATTTCCAGTGAGATTTGCATCAGAAATGACTAGTTTACGAAGAGAAAGTAGTGAAGAGAGATTGGATGGTATTGGTAGTTCAAGAGGGACAGACTGTATAGAAATTTCAGCGACAAAACCTTGAGGAGAACATGTTATGGAAGTCCAGTTGCATGGATTAGCATCAAAACTGTTCCAGTTGGAGAAAGAAGATAAAGGTGGTGAAGAAGATGAATGTAACCACGAAAAGAGAATGGAAGCTTCATGGTTTGGAAATGCAATGACAGTGAAGTTGGTGCAAAGGGAAGAGACAAGAGTGAAGAAGATAGAGAAACGAAAAGAAGAGAGATTGTAGCAGTGGTTGTAGTAAGAGAAGAAGGAGGAGGAGGAGGAGAAGAAGGAGGATTGCCTCGAGCTGGGCATCGACATTTGCCTCAATTTCCAAACTTTTCTTCTCGGGTTTGCATGCTGGTTTTTGCGGTTTTTCTCTCTTTCTTTGTGCTAGCTGCAGCTCTCTCGATATATTTCTTGCTTACTTTGAACTCAATACTCAGATAAACCAGCACTTGTTCTCCTAGTTTAGTAATGCAAAGCAAAGCAGGAACAAAAATATTTTTAAAGATTAAACGGCACTCAAAAAGCAAAACCAATGCCTAGAGATCAACAATTACTGAACCACCACCGGCTCCATCACCACACTTAGGATCCACCATCTCTCTCTCTTCGAACTCACATACATACATGCATGCATACATACATAATGTTTATGTACAAAAATATTAAAATATTAGGGTTTCTGCTAGATGGGTTCACGCGCAGAGAAGAAGAAGAGACACCATGTCTAGTTTAATTTTAGTTGCAGTCCAGCCAAAAAATAAAAAGGGAAGAGAGATTTTGTTTTGAGCATATATACAAAGAAAATGATAGTGATGAGATGAGAGCAGTTAGATAGCCCTAACTTCGAGCGCTGTGTTCTTTCACTAATTTTTAAATGCAGAAACAGACGTTGGATGGAGCTTACTCTATTCCATTCCTCAATTTGCTCGTTGCAATTTGCCAGCTTTCTGGGTGCAGTTACTCTCATGCTCTGCTCCCTTTCTGGCATCCATCTTTTTAGTTTAAGATTTTATTTGAAATGAGAAACAGGGCATCCATAATTACAGAGGAAGGAGTAGTAGCGCCATAATCTAATCATCTGTGTTTGATTTTGCATGTATGAACGCCAAATTTAATAGTGAATTTACAGAACAAAAAAATTGCACTAATCATTCAAGAGAAAGTCATCTAAAATTGCCACTCTTCATTTACCTTTTACAAATAATTATTATAATTATTGTTATGATTACTATAGATTGTGTGTATTTATGTGGGTATTCTCTTTCCATTTTCTACTGTTTTACAGTATTTCATCAATGAGCATTAATGGTAACTATTAAAAATAATTCTATTTATTAATAAAAAAAACCAATTACTTATTATTTTTAAATGTTCTTAACCATGGGGTGAGAATATATTAATCTTCAAAGTTTGAGAGACAGAAGGACAACCTTTGCCAAGCCAACTCACCAACTCAAGGCCTGCCCAAATAAAGTCATTACTTCTTACAATACACTGAATTTAATTCGGATTGGGTACGGTTGCCATTTCCATTTGGTCTGCTGCAACATCGCCATTTCAAAGTAGGGAATAATTGCAGTACATCCAAAACCGGTTCATGTAATATTATTTAAAAAAATATAAAATATAAAAAATTATTTAATTATAATTACTTAATAAATAGATTTATGCATTAAAAATTTTAAATTTAAATTTGACATAATTAATCATATCGTATTATATTATGTTATATTATATTTATTTATTTAATAATTATATTATTTTATATTAATTTAAAATTTAAAATTCATGTTAGATTTATATTAATTTAGCAAATTGTGTCAAAAAAATTACCATATTAAAACTCTCTTATATTAAATAAAAGATATATTTTAAAATATTTTAATTAAAAAATTATTATTATAATAAAAATAATTGATGAAAATTTTATTTTATATATTTAATTTAAAATTAATTAATCAAAATTATTTATTATGTACGTCGTAAATTTATTATACTTAAAAGAAAATTATTAAGTAAGAATCAAACCTTACTTAGAAGATGTAATTAAGAAAAAGATACCACAAATGTCGACATTGTTCTCTAAAAATGCGAGGCACGCGGAGAAGCCGATGGTCCCTGCAAAGACATTAGACCACACTTCTGACGGATCACAAAACCCTAACTTCAATTCCAAATCTTCAGTTCATAATTCTTCATAACCTCGCATAATTTGGCACGTCGTTCTTTATTTTTGCCTTCATTACAAGTCTGATGGGAAATTACGTGACATCTCCTGACCATTTTGCATACACATTGTCATTTAACCAAACACTTGGCGTGCACAAGATGATGGTAGATTGCTGATTCCGCAGCGCCTTTTTCAAGCCATGCGCCCCAATTATTAAAACTTATCGTCACTGTTTAATTAACCAAATTAATTTAATCCGGCTAATTAATTTGACTGCGTCCACACGCGGGCGCTGACGAAGATGAATGAAGTGGGTATGCAATTAATTGCCCTAGCATTGTATTCAACTACAATTCCTTGTTTATTTGTTTGACCTGTAAGAGCATCCTTCGAAACAAGAGAAATTAGGTAGACCCAGATCACCATTAGATCCAATGGCCTTGTATTTTTATGTTATTTTAGCATAAATTACAGAGCATTGCTCGAATTCTTTTATAATTTTAGGCATAATTTATAAGTACAAGCTCTGAAGAATTAAGACTTTGAGGAGAATCCATAGATTTAACAGATAACACAAGAGCAAGGTCTGCACTGGCAAGGCACGTCATCGCAATTTTAATATATGTGTTACAAGTTGATAAGATTAATTTAGATTATATGATTCAACAAGAATATTTAATTTCAATGGGCTCCACCTAGAGTTCTACCAGTCAATATTGATGTCATTGGTCAAAATCATATTGTCCCTTTGAAAATGTTGTAGCATTTGCTAGGCAGCTAGACAATAGCAATCACAATTTGGAGGTATCTCCTAAAAAGAATTTAGGGTTCCTCCGTAGGTCCCCCCATGCCACATTCTATGTTAGAAATTATGAAAGCACACGTGTACAAATCGATCAAAATATTTTGAAAAACTTAACAATCATCGAAATATTTCATAAAAATACTATTTTTGATCAATTTTATTTATTTATATTTTACATTTTATTTTTTTATTTTTCTTAAATTTTTTTATTATAACTTTAAATTTATTATAAAATTTAAAAAATATATATAAATTTATAGTATATATTTATTATATATCGATAATAAAAATAAATAAATTTTATTATTTATTAGTAAAATTTAATACAAACACGGATGAATTGTACATGGTTCGTTTATATAATTATATTGAGGGTTTTTGATAAAAAAATAAATAAAAACTTTTAAATATTATGAAAACCAGACAAAAAAAAATTGTAAAAGAAATGAATGTGGTATGTGCAGGGAAGAAGCTGAAAGAGAAGTAAGGAAACCGTGTGAGGGTAAGAAAGTTGAACAAATACGTGTCAAATTAGACCAGACCAATTCAAACCAAAGCACAAGTGGGTTTCAAGATTTGAAATTGAAAGTGTATAATGATCATCAAAAGAACTAAAAAAACAAGGCATGTCTCAAGTCCACGACATACAATTGAAGATGTCGAAATGGGGTTAGTGAGCGGAGAAGTAGCTTTTGATTTTCATGAAACAAACAACACATCCCTGATTTTGAGGCCATATCACGTGAGAATTGGAATCTTCACTAATTTAATTTCCCAAAACCAAAGCCACCCTCTTTTCATTATAATCTTATTCTAAAATGTAATGATGTGACAACGAATATAATAATGTTATTATTATTATTATTATTAATTGTTCCATGTATCGTGTTGTAGGAGCAAGCAAGGCAGAAGAAATGAGTAAAGTGAAACGGCGCTGCTTGTCTTTGGCAGCCGGCCCCTGCTTTAAGGAGTCGTGGCCTCGAGAATTTCCCCGGTGGAAGGAATCTATACACGTTTTGTTTTGCTTCTGTCACGGCTTTAACCATATATCCACCCCCTTACACCTTTTACTTTTTACTATAAAATCAAAGTAATATTTCAATATAATAGCCGGGAACTGCTAATATGCGGAGGCGGTGGTAACGGACGTTTTTCGTTTTTCCTTTTTCTTACTTAACGTAAAAATAAAAAAAAATATATACCAAACAATATAAAATAATTAATATAAAATTTACACTAATTTATAAAAATAACTTAAAACATTAAATGTTTAACAAAAGTTTCAAAATTTAGAGTAAAAGTCTTTAAAGTACGAACAAAAAATTTTGAGTGTTATATTACAATGAATAAAACATAGACAAAATCCCATGCTAAACAAGAGAAGAGAAGAGTGTTAACTTGCAGCTTTTGGTTATTGAAATGTGCGCTTTCAAGAAAAGACTAACAGATCAGCTGATCAGAAATATCCAACCCATTGGGCCTAAACTGGGCCAGAAACTTGAGAGTGTTATATTACATTTTAATTAGTTAATTAATTGTTAAATATAAAATTTTATTATTAAAAATAATTTTTTATTAATTTTTTTAAAAATTTATATTTATAAATAATTTTATGCATGTGTAGCGTAACAAAAGTGGTAAATTATTTTTTTTCTAAATATCAAAAAATAAAATAAAATTAGTAAATATTATTGTGTGTTCTAGAAGATATTTTACTAAAAAAAATTAAAAAATAGAATTTTGTCATTCATTATACTATACTATCCTATACTGTACTAGATTTTTGTTCTGTTGATACAAAATTTAAGAGGTTCCTAAATAAAGTGGACAGTGGGGGCAGGACGCTGGAGCGCTCGTCGCGAGGATTCGGAGTTCACACTCCCACCAATCACTCGTTCAATCGTTCGACTGAAGATACCCTCTAATACTAATTTCAGAAAGGAAAGCAAATGGCGGCGGCAAGAGCACCGGGAATTGTGTTGTCACGGCCGGTGACGTTCGTGACGGGGAACGCCAAGAAGCTCGAAGAAGTCAAAGCTATTTTGGGCCAATCCATTCCCTTCCGGTCCCTCAAGCTTGACTGTAATTATATTATATATTTACTCTTTCTTGCTCTTTCTCGTTCTCTTAAAACTAATCCTTACTCTAGCTGATTTTTATTTGTAAATATATAATGCTTTAATTTATACAGTGCCTGAATTGCAAGGGGAGCCTGAAGATATCTCGAAAGAGAAAGCTCGTTTGGCTGCAATTCAGGTGAACGGGCCAGTGCTGGTGGAAGATACATGCCTCTGCTTCAATGCCTTGAAGGGTCTTCCTGGTGCATATTATGCTCATTTCTCAATTTCGTTTTAGTGTTTCAATTTATGCTGCCCATATTAAACGCAAGTAATTCGTGTAGAATGATATTGATCATGGTTTGTTTATTTGTTTGGAACTATTTTTGTAGGGCCATACATGTAAGTTTGTGTTTCGTTCTTGTTCTACTTCTGAGGTGAACTTCCGTTATTCTATTTATTCAAGTTTTTATTTTGATTTGTCTTTTTTTTGAAAAAAAAATTTTATTTTCTTTTTGGTTATTTTTGTTTGCTTGATTTGTAATTTTATCACAATTGTGCAATTTGACAGTACCATAGGATGGAAACTAAAAGAACTCAAATTGATGAAAATGTGTGCAATAGGTGCCCATAAGTCTTTCACTAGTTTTGGCATAAATTAAAATAACTAATTTTTCCAGCTTTAATTGAAAAAAATATATTTGTTCTTAGTTCAAATGGCTTACCAGTATAAACTGGTAACCTATCTTTGTATTTTATATCAATTCAATCTTAGCTATGATGTTACGCTGTTTTGTTAGACAAACCATTCCAGTCTTACAAATGCAGAAATAAATGTATAAATTTACTGATTACATCAGGGTCTATAATTGATATTGCTAAGATAATGTAGTGAAGATTTGGTTGTCATGATATGATTTGACTGCACAAATGTATTCTGCAAACCGTCCAGAGAATGCATAATGCTATAAATGTTTCTTTACAAATGTTGCATGCACATATTCTGTCTCATTCAAAGAAGATTAATCATAGAAAAGTCAATAGGAGAATATTTTTTGATCACTTCTAAGGATGTTATAGAAAATTCTTTTGATTGATTGGTTTTACTAGTGGCATCCCAGAGACAGTAGCAGTTAGGTGTGGTAGACATGGTAGCCTCAAAATTATTTTCTAATGGCTTCTTTGCGTAGCTGATCTCCATAGATCATTGCTCTTATAATCACTATAACTTCTTGCCATGATATGCTTAAGAATATGCAGGAATTGTTACTTGACATAAAGCAGAGTGTTTCTTTCTTATGAAAATCTTTGTTGAATGCATGGTTGTGGTTATTCTCATTCTTATTTCTGCTTCTCTTTTTTCTTATCCAGAAGTGTACCAACAATTAAGTACCTATCTTGGATGCCGTTAACAAAGTTTGAATATGTAGTAGAATGCATAGAAGAAGGAATAATAATTTGTTGTTGCTTTTCCTTTTACTGATGCATTATGTGCAACTTGAATTTGAGATTGGCAACAGGTCTTGATCTCTCTTGTACAATCCTGAATTAAGGATTTAAGAAACCTCACCGATTCTGTTTGTATGTTTATTTGTTTGATTAGTCAGATTTTTTGGCCCTGAACATTGCATGTCTAGTATCCCATAAATTGGTTTTGATGGAGAAAGAGGAAAAACCTTGAGAATCGTGGCTATTTTGAAATTTATTTTACTACTTTGGGATTAGTAATCTTGAGAGCCTTAAAACTTGACTCAAATCGCATGATCCCAATTTGTGAGGAGAAAGGCTTTAAAAATTGGAAATTTTATTTTAGAGCGAACATATCAACTTACATTGACTTCAGCTGAAGCACAAAGCACAAAGCGTCATCTGTGTTTTCAAAATGCATAAGAGATGCACCCAGTTCCCTTGGTGCCTGATTGTTGGGTTTTAAGGAAGTTTCTGATCGAAACTTTACTATATCATTGTTGAATGGCACCTGGCTTTGGCCTTGGCTGGACCAAGCATTGTGAACATATGCTTTGTTGCATTACCTTATTTGGTAGTTTGGGATTAGATTTGTTGGGCCTTTAGCAATACTGCTGAGAGCATGGGTAAGCCATACAGACAAGGAGTGATCATTCACTGCTCCCAAATTTGCCCCTTATTTAAAGCTGTTAAAAGACTTAACCCTGAAGTATTGTATTTTTAATCCCGTAAAACTGAAATTGTGTACTTTGGCCTCTTAAACCTTAAAATTTCAATATTTTGGCCCCCTACCTAGAAACTTGGGCATCGTCTCTGACTAAGATGACTGTTTTCATAGCCAAAAGGGGTTGTAATTCCTTCCAGAAATTTAAATTTAATTGCTTTTGATTTAGAATCTTTGTTTTTGTGATTTTGTTCTTTTTCCATCTTTACTCTTGTCTTCATTTATTATCTTTTTACCTACCAATCAATTGTTCTTTGAGAAAAACAAATGCCTTTTCAATCATTTGATTAATTTCATTTTCTTCATCTTATTTTCATTGTGATTTTCCTAGCCAAAAAGGGGTACTAACTGCTAACCTTGCCTGGCTCTGAAGGATTATGGTACATAGTTCAGTTTTGTAGTAATTTGTCAAACTTCTTTTACAAAGTCATTTCCTTTCGCTAGAAGGTTCTCGGTATGTATATATACCTTGTTGATCTCTGATCTCTAATATATACTGTTTTCATCTTTCGAAGATGAAATAAATAAAAGAAACCCAAGTTTTACTACCAAATATTTTGTACTTTTCGTATGGGAGGAGTTTGGGCTAGGTGGAACAGTCCTTAGGATGTAATCATGTTATTTGTAGGTGTCTTTGACTAGAGTGCTAACTTCCTCTGAAACCAAGTTGTTAAGCTTTCTTCAAGCTTATTCTTCTTTTTAATAAAACACTAGTGCATGGACTCTGATTATTGTTTAATTTGATTTTTGTTTAAATATGCAGCAAGTGGTTCCTGCAGAAGATTGGTCATGAAGGTTGTAACTTACATTTTCATTTTTTCCTGTACCTTCTATTATTTTTGTGCCAACAGATGTAGCTTAGTTTGGTTTAACATCTTTTATCACTTTTTCTAGGTCTGAACAACTTGTTGATGGCATATGAGGATAAATCAGCTTATGCATTGTGTGCATTTGCTTTTGCCCTTGGGCCTAATGCCGAGCCTTTGATATTTTTGGGAAAAACTTCGGTAAATTTTGTCTCTACTGTGCTATTTTCCAGTTGCATGCAAACATATAGTTCTGTACAAATTAACTTATTTAAGTGCTTCACTGAAATATATGTAAAGATTTTCAAGAAGATTCTATTCCTTGTTTTTTGTTGAGAAAAAAGGTTATACTTCTTCCATTTTTTTGACTGACTTATTGAAGTTAAATAAAATTTTAAAATTGAATATTGTCTATCATAGTCGTCATGAGTTCACGGTATTCACTGGTCTCTCTTTCCCTTGCTACTACCTTTTTAATCAGTAATTGGGAGAAACGGGTGAACAATATTCCACTGTTGTTTTCTCTTCATGCAAAATATTGATAATTGAAATATTACCTTTTGCACTTTTGCGCCTGATTATTAAGTTAACATAGCTTGAAGTACTAGGTCATGTTGATATTTACAGTAGCAGGCTAACTTATGACCGGTGCCTGATTTTTCCAGGGAAAGATAGTTCCTGCAAGGGGACCCAATGATTTCGGATGGGATCCAATCTTTCAACCTGATGGCTATGAGCAGACGTAAGCCCATCCTTTCACTGAGATTTCCCAGCTGTCTATTGCTTTGCTGATTGTAACCTGGGTGCTAGTGGACCTTAATCATTAAGCCAAGTTGTAGATGTATTTATGCTAATATTCTGCTTTTGTAGTTATGCGGAGATGCCAAAGGAAGAAAAAAATAAAATCTCCCATCGCTCAAAGGCTCTTGATATGGTGAAGTCCCACTTTACTGAAGCTGGATATGCTTTTCAGATAGACACCTCTAAATGACTAAACTTTAGGCCAGGCAATTAAATAATTTTTTTCTCGATTTTAAAGTCTCTTTATAGCTGTAATCCTCCATGGAGATGGGGTGAGGTTTACAAGAAGGCCTTGAGATTCTTCACCAGCGCATCATTTCATAGAGATTTGGTGGGCATATTTTGAAGATGTGATGTGATAGAAAACTTTGTTCTGGACTTATGGTATTGAAGGTCAACGGCTGTCTTTATTCTGAACAAGATGTCCTGTATTAGAGAGCAAGCTCTTGGAATAACAAAAGCAAAAAAAACAGGAAAAGATTAACAGAGGGCAAGTTGATCATTCTGTGTTCTTGAGTAGATGTTCTCTGTTCGCCTTTTCTTCAGTTATTTTCCCTTGCATTCTTGGGTAGAAGTATGCAGATGAGATGATGCTGTAATATAAAGCGTCTGATAATATATGTTTTTTAACAAAATCTTGTGTGCCGTTTAAATTTTAACAAAATATGGATGTCAGAGGAGATTACGGCTCCATAAGTTGCAGATGAGACTGAAGTGAGGAATGATGGTAAGGTAAATGGGAAAAGATACAGAATACTTAGTTGAGCATGTATTCAATCCTCGGGGTTCAGCATGCAGATGTGGAAACAGAGGAGCGGACAAAAGAAGCCAATAATACATGGTGATGTAATAACACATCAAATAACAACTGCTGGTCTGAAAAGTACTAATAATACTGAGGCATTGTGGCAATCGGGCTAGTTATATTCCGAAATTTACTATACAATCTTTTTACAGCTTTAAGAGAATGATAATGTTCAACGTTGGTCATGGCATGCTTTCGACTGAGAGTATGTACGGTGTAGTTACAGTAGAATTGAAATCAGATTTAACCTTTATCCCATCAAATTTCAGGAACTATTTAGAAAAAGCATTAACATAGATCATAAATCCTAAATATTTTCAGATTTTGACTGCTCTGTTCAACTCTCAAGTTTCCAAAAAGTGCATGCCAGCAAAAACAATTGTAAGAAAATTAATTAGCAATTGTTTGTACCAGATCAGAGCTGTTGAGGTTTATAGTATTTTTCACATATATGATACATACTCATCACAATAAATAAATTCATTTTATTATTTATACCGAGAGGGCCACAAGTGCAATCTGAAATGTATTATTTCTCTGTACTTCCTGTTGGCTTATATTGAAAGAGTCACGAGTCCTCTTAACCCGAATAATTACTACAGATCCAGCTTAATTTGAGTGCGACATTTTCAGGGTAAAATCTTTCATACAGAGGTTATATGTTCCTGGATAAGAAAACAAAAAAGTTAAATAACATTAACCCTTTTTTACCGGAAACATTTAGCCTTTGTGCGAATGATTTTACCCAGAAAGTGACTCCCCTTGTCAAGATTTGTCATATGAATTTGTTGTATAATTTTATACATAGAACAAAGGAATTTCATATCTGAAGATGAAAATTCGCACAACTCACAAGTGAAAATGGAAAACCGTAGAGGAAAGGCAATGGCAGTGGCAAAGGGCAACATCCAAGATGCTTAATGAATGAAAGTGGGTGGACATGGACCCACGTATTTGCAGAGAGGCAAAAAACTTCTCACTCGCATGCAATATGGGGCCAATAACACATGCATTGTCATGTGAACTTCCACATGAAAAATTAATATTATCAGGCCTCATTACTCCCCTTTTACACACTGTAATACTAGTTGGATCATCCATTTCCACTTCATTCTTCCCTCCACCACTCAAACAAGCACTGCACTATCATGTCTTCTTTTGTTTTGAGTGCAGAGCATCCAACATGGCATGCTATTTATCATTTATTTCTTGCCCTTAAAGCAGTCGGTTTGGAAATCGAGTTATTCAATTTGTTATCTCAAACCATGTGAAAACCAACTGATGATACGACAAGATGACTGCTTGTCTCATGAACTGTTCATTTTTCCTTGCACAGAGAGTTAAAAAAAATCTCATCCTATTCTAGCCAGCTAGCTAGAAATTTCCGAACAAATGCTTATCATTGTCTGTGTCAGTGTGGGTTTTGCTAATTGATAATAAAATAGAAACCAAGGTGATTTGAACAATTTTCAACATCTTAGCTAGGATAGCATCATTTTAGGAAAGACCCATAAAGCTCAAAAGCAAAAAAGCTCTCGTAATATGTTGAGTTAGTTAATGACTTTATGTCATGTGGGTGTGCTGGGTGGGCACATGAAAGAATCACAACTGCTGCCATAAAGAACAACACAAATAGGCTAAACATATATATATATATGTATGTATGTATGTATTTAAAAAAAAGGGTAATAACAATTCCACAACTAAAAGTAAAAGATTGCTTCCAAATGGAAAGAAAAAGGTAAAAAGCAAAATAATAATAATAAAGTAAAAGGAAACATCACTGCCATTGCTATGCATAATTTTTTGTAAGCAAAGTTGTTTTCATAACTCAAGTTTGACATTCAATACTATTGCTTGTATGACTAGGCACAACAAAGAAAAGAAGGGTACACAAAATCATTCAGACCCTATAAACCCAAAAGGCAAAAGAGGAAAAGGGAAAAGAATGTAGAGACCAAGATTGACATTTTGACAATTGACATTGGACGCAAATAGACAAATGCTAGTTGGAAGGAAATGAGATATGCGGCTAAAAAGGGGCCAAAGCTGAAACAAGAAACGGAGGGGGGAAATAAAATGAACAACGCTTCCGCACCTGCTTCTTAGAATGGCACTGTTTTGTTTTTCAGTTGAAGGAGGCCGAGGTTGAGCAAATAACTGATTGACAAACGGGTATTTAAGGGAATAGGTGGGATAATATAATGACATGTGTAAAAATGTACACTTGTCAGAATACGAGAAGCAGATGTATGGTAGAGAAACAACGACCAAATTTGGATGTTGGATAGGTGATACTATATATAATAGTAAAATGAAAAATCAAACAGGAATTGGGTATGGACTTTTCTTTGGCCAATTTGTAATTGACTAGAGCTTTTAGCACTGGCGGGCCCTGCGGCAGGTAAGAGCGCCGGCACTAGAAGTGATGGATGCAACCATGGAGGAAGGCTTGGCTCCCAAGCTTGAAGCACGGGCATAGCTAGCGGAAGCTCCTGCCCCAGATGGGGTGAAGTAGGCACCGTTCAGCAAGAGGTCTCCCTCTGATCTCCAATTCCAGCCCTTCCACTGGCTTGTGTCCGTGTCCACCCGCTTTGTTACCTGTCAATGCAAACCCAATAGTAAACAATCAGCAGATTGAAATGTGTGATGATCATTTTTTGAGGCTAAAAAGGCAAGAGACTTCAGAGACAGTACCTCCTTTGCGAAGGGATTAGCTGGCGCATTGTATCTGTTTCCCTGGCTGTTGATGGTGGGATCTCCACTTCCACCAATGGCATACATTTCCCAGTGAGTGTAGTCATTGTTCACTACATGGAAATACCCGTGTCTACACCTGCATTTTTTCATAATTCAATTCTTGTCAGGTCAGGTGAAACTTGATCTGTGCAGGCAAAAATTATTATGGATTGAGTTCTCCGATTCACTGGTAATAGAATTAACAAAAGAATAGGTAAAGAGTTCAAAACACCTCGGCATTCTCTGAATGAGTCCCTCTCCAAAATGGTTGTAAGCAATGGTCACTTGCATTTGCTTATCTCTGGTATAAGAATCACTGTGGCCAAGCAACATCACCTGCATTTAATCACATAGAAAACCATATTAATTAACCTTCTCATTAAGAAGAATACAAGTTTAACTATAAAAGATTACCCAAATCTTCTGTAAGGACAGACCTCATTGTGGTGGGTCATGTGATTGCTTGAAATGGTAATAGCAGTAGATCCCATGACAGCATCAACGAGTCCATCAGCACAATGGGAGAGTGAATTATGATCAATCCAAATATGGCTTGACCCAAAAATTGATATAGCATCGCCGTCAGCCATTGTCCTCCAGCCATAGTGAGTAGGTGAGCTCCTCACCATGGCATTACCAGTGGGTTTGCAGTCATGAATATGAAGACCATGGATGATCACATTGGTAACATATTGGATAGTGATGCACCCTCCATTAGCAATATGCACATTTGCTCCACGACCATCGATGGTTTTAAAGCTATTCACAAGCAATTCCTGTTTTAACTGAATGACCATGTCCCTCTTGAAGACAATCCAGAGAGGCCTATCTTGGATCACAGCGTGACGCAAAGTCCCAGGTTTGGGGTTAACAGGGTCATCATCCCTTGGGTCAGTGACGACATAGAAGCGACCATCACGGCCACCAATGGCATTTCTGCCAAAACCAATACCACAATCAGCTAGGCGCTTTCGGTTTTTGTGCCAGTTGCCGTCGCAGCGCCAACAGTCATCAATGGGATTACCAGTACCACAAGAGAAGAACCCCAACTTTCTCCTTTCAGTGCTGTTGCGAATGCTCCTGAAATATCAAAGGTAGTGGCATTAATATCCTAAATGATACCATGACAGAGTTCATAAAATGGATTATAATTAGAATTCATTGGATCTTAATTTCCTAAACAGTCCCCACGTCCAAATTGCTACAAGTAACTGCATAACATTGCAATTATTTTAACAACATTTTTTTATCTTGTCCAGAAAAAATTCCAATGTAAAAGTTTAGTAATTCGTGTGTGGTATCTGTCGGTGGAGGTGATGATTATACTCCTATCTGTTAGTCTTGAGACAGCCAAAACCAATAAAGGAGGTGTATCTGTAATGACAAAAGAAGGAAGCTTTTTTGTCGGTTTGTGACAACGATTAACAACGGTTACAATTCCGTTGGTTTGACATTAGTATAGGAAACGAAAAACGGTGTATGCACGTTGTCTTTGTACGGGTGATCTGTCACGTGCCCATATCTATATAGGAATTTTCAAACCCAGGAGCCAGCGATATTGGCTAATTTATTCCACCCACCCCATAAATCTAGCCAAGCAGGCTTCTGCATAATTTTAGACCAATAAAATGATAAAAATCCGTGTCAAAAACACTATTGGTACATTTTAAAAACCGAAAAAAAAACAGATAAAGAAATTTTGCTTTTTCAAAATTGCATTAAAAGGCAAATTAACTAACTCTAGAGGGACGCCATGCTCAATCATCGCATAAACACACAGAAAAGTAGTCATACAACTATTTTTTTGTAAGAAATAAACATCTGCATACGTTTAATTACTAAGACGTTAAAGAGATGGCAGAATTTATGTCCGTGAAACATGGATCTGTCAACAGTAGAGAGAGGCTGAGTTCTCTGAAGAGACAACGTGAAGAGGCAGAGAAAGGACGTGGAAGACGATATTGATACCTCAGCGCAACACAACATCCCCCCCCCAACAAAAGAGAAAGACCCAAAACCACAGGGACAAAACGGAGAAAGCAAGATAAAGAAATTATACAGAGAGGGTAAAGTGACAAATATTCAAGCGTGCTCAACACAGCCATAAATAGCAACTGGGTTTGTAAATACAAATGGGTCAGTTCGGTGATGATAATTACTAAAAAGGACCACCCTGCCCTAAACTCCCTCAACCCCCAACCATTGCCACCAAGTTCTTTTATTAGCAGTGAATTTACTGAGATATTTCAGGTAGTCAATGGAAATTGCAAATTAAGTTATATTAAATAGCTGAAGAAAAAAATAGTGAGAGAGAGACCCACATCTCAACCATTGAAGCAATTTCCTCTGGGTTTTCCACTGCATGTTCATTCAAGCCGTCAACTTCCTCTTCAGGCCTGTAATAATATAAGCATCCAAATTAAATTAATTAATAATGCAACAAATATTAATTTAGCATTTAAATGAAAGGCACGTGTCAGACGCAGAAAGCGAGTAATAGTGAGACCCGAAGTACACTGCTCAAGAACGAGGCAGTCACTACTCCAATAAAACCGTTAGAAAAGCGTCTTTGAAGAGAGAGAAACTGCAAGGCTAACCGTCGGCGGGAATGTATTAAAATACTGAAATGGCCTCACGGACAAACAACGTGAATTGGGATTTTGTGAGGATAGTTATGGAAATTTATGGAAAGGGTACGGACTTGCAGATTCTCTCATTACAGCGAGCGAATTCCAGGGTGCCGACCAATAACAAATAACGGATTATGCGATCCAGATCTGAAGATCCAGATCTCAACGGCTGGGATCGTTAACTGTTAAATGGACGAAACAGGTACAAGCAAACGGTAATCCAACGGTAATAAAACACTCTAAAAAACAGAACCAACGGTTCAGATCGAATTGACAAATTTTGATAACGTCGGCAGCCACTTCCGTTTACTTACTTGTCCACCATTGTTGAGTTGATTAAGCTCTTCAACTGCTCTGTCTTCGCTTTCCTGCAAAAATAAAATTGAAACTAAATATATTTAAGCTTAAAAAGTAACAAACAAATATTGAAGTGTCCTTTTTCATTTTTCTTTCTACGATTTTAAATAGCATTGACGTATTTCTGTTCACGGATACTATGAAGGGATAAATGTGGGAAACGATAATTATCAAATCTCGGTGAAACAGTCATTAATGGAGTCTCGATAGCAGCTAAAGTGAGGCAGAGAGCAAGATTTACGACCATGAAAATAACCTATATTCTTTCTAAATTTACTAAACGAAGCGGCATAATGTGGAATTGTAGATGTATTCTGGCATCAATAAGGAGAGAAAATGATGAAGGAAATCACAAAAAGCAAACGAAAAATTAGGAATCCCTAAAATAAAAGAATGAATGATACAACAAAAATGATTCATGTACCAGATCAAAAACCTGAAAAGCACTAGTTGAGATATAAAAATTAGAAAACTGGAAAATGCAGCTTAATTTTGGTACTGAAAACTGAAAATGCCAAGGACAAAAGCTCAGACAAGAAGCACGAAAGTATCAGCTTCCAAGAAACAGTGGCACTTGGAGAAACAACGGAGAGAAAGAGAGACCTGGAGGAAGCAGAGAGGTCTTCTTCGTTGCGGACGGTAGCCAAAACGCCAACGAACAACATCAAAACGACAGCTAAACAGAGATATACACCACGCTGAGTCACCGCCATTGCGTTCGATTTTCTATCCACTTTTCTCTCTCTTCTTCTCTCTCCGAACACAATAAGAAAGAAGGGAAAAGAAAAAGCAGGGAAGAGAAGAGAGGTGTGTGCGGACAGTCGGGGTACGTGCTCCAACAAAACGGCCTTTTTATAGACTGAATCGTAAACATAAAAAAAATAATTTTAATCCATCTTAACGCCGTTAACTAACTGTAGCGGGTTTCTGTTTCCGTTTTTGACCGTGCTTGGGTTTTAACCTAAATCAAACTGACCCCCGCTAAGCCGAACCCTGCACCTCAGGACCGCCACAACTCACGTGCTACCTCCGTGCCATTTTTAACCCTGAGAGAGGGCCGAAACTAACTTCTTGCCACGTCACGGAAGGCGGGTGCCCGTTCTGGGGCAGATGTCACGGTTTTCTGCTGATTTCGCGGCATCGGATAAGTGCGCGTGTACGACTGTGTGATTATTATTATATAAATTAGTATATTGTTATGTATTTGTTATTTTAAAATAATAATAATAAATAAATAAAATAACGATGGTTATTAAACGGAGAGATTTTGTATTTCCAGGCGCCAATCACGGAGAATAAAGTCAGGATCGAGTCCTAACAGAAACAGCGTTCAACTGCTGAAGCAAGAATTCTTAGCTGTTGCTATAATGGTTGGTTTATGGTGTCTTAGATCAATTTTTATACATACTCATCAGTATCCAATTAGAATTTTTCAATTAAAACTAAAAATAAAAATGAGGTAATTAAAGTTGTATTAATTTTAAAAATTCTATATCTTAAGAACAAAACATATGCCATCTGGACATTTAATATCTCGCTATCTTGACAGGGATTGATCAAACTACTTAATCGCTTAAATGAAAAAAGAAAAGTTTAATGCAAATGTAACATCAGAAAGCAAAGTTTGTAGTTGCAATTTCCAACTTATATAAGAAACTTCTTCGACGTTGCTTTTGTACGAGAAAGCATTAATTACTAATTTTTAAGTTGAGAATTTTGGCAGCTTCTAATTAATAGCCTACGCAAATTGAGGAGTAGGAGGATTGGGTGTGTTTGTGAAGCTGAATCTACAGCAGTTAGCAAAGGCTAAGGATTAAACTGAGAGGCAGAAAGTATATTTCAATGCTTGTTTGCAGGCACCATGTGATCCGCAGCAACTTGTTTGTTTTTCGGTGCTGAATGAAATTGCTTGTGCAAATTTGGTATTAATTCTTATCAAAATTAAAATGAAAAAAGAAAATAGTCAAACATGTATATCACATGTGAATACTTATGTCATAAAATTTTTGTAGTAAAAACTTAATTAAGATATTCTCGATATAGAAAATAGGAATTAATTTTAATAAAAATATTTTTAAATTTATTTATTTATTTATTTATTTTGTTGCCTCAATCGAAACAACATTGTGGCAGGAATTAAAATTTGAATCCATTTTAAGAGTGAATTGAAGTTGGTAAAACCCAAGGAGATAAGAATTTATAATTTTTTTTTAAGGTATTGTAATTATTTAAATGAAGCTTAAATTAAAAATAAATAAATTGATAAATAATACAATTTATGGAGCCCGTCATTAGGAAATGTGTGTAAAATGGCTTCACGGGGGGAGCAGGATTATGTTGCCATGCAACAACCAAGTGGTAACAATGATAGCAATTTCTCACGCTCTGCAAACAAAATGCTTGCTAATTACAGTAAACCCCATGTTTGTTATCAACATGCACGAAAAGGTGCACCCAACATCATCATCTTCATCGTCGTCTATCTACTGGTTGCGATCTTGATTGGTGAGAGGGAGAACGAGGACCATTGATTGCGTGGACCAGTCTCGCGTGGGTTAGTTATTTGATTTTGACCCTAGTTTGGAAGTTAAATTAAATCATTAACTCATAACAAAATGTTAATCATAATTTCATCAACCCCATGTGGTCATATTCATAACCCTTCCCTGTCACAATTTTTAACATGTACCAATTGTGGCTGTCAATTTTCATTGATTTGAAATTTTATGTGATTATCTCAGGAAAATAATATTAGAGTTAAGCTAATTCGATTAAGAGATGGCTAATGATATGTTTCTTGGAAAACAAACAGCCCATCAATTTTAGGGTTTCATACGTTCATTGGGTATAAAACAAAGCCGTTTTGTTTGCATAGTTTGTTGCATTGATGGGTGCTATTTATAGAGAGAAAATTAATCCAATTTCATGTCTTGACATTTGTAATGGTCATTTTTTAGACTATTAGTTAACTCAATAAGAGTAAAATCTAAAATTATCAATTAAAATTAATATGAAATAATATAATTATTAAATAAGTAATATAGAATGACATAATTAATAATTATATTAAATTTAAACTAAAAATTTTTAATACGTCAAATTATTTAAAACACAATTAATTATTACAATAATTATATCATATATTAAATTATTTATAATATATTTAATTTATTTTATAATTTATATATTTAAAAATTAATTATACTTATTTTATTCTAAAAATTATTTAGTAATAAACTTTATTAACATTTGAGTTAGTAATAACATAAATATTTTAAATATACATATATATAATGAGTAACATAATTAATTTTTAATTTTAGATACAAACAAATAAAATTAAAATATATTTAACATTTTTTTAACATAAAATTTAAAACAATTAATATAAGAATTAACATTTATTTATTATAGATAAACCCTGATTAAACAAATGAAATTCAAGTTTTGAGTTTATTTGACACGATATTAATTTAGCTTTCATTTTGATAATAACGGCCACACCTGCTTCGCATACACGCAAGATCAAGAGAGAGAAGTGAGTAGTAGCACTGATGTTGCCTTCTATTTTGACACTTTTTATTCAATGGCACCTCCACAAAATTTATGGAAAAGGTGGAGGATGTTGTAGGGCGAGCTTTAACCCAGAATCTGGCCGCTCTATCCTATGCTATGTGTCCCCTGCTACGCTGCTTTTAATTTTTCACTTTGGCCAAAGTGTGAAGGCAGGATTGACCATTTTATCTTCTCCAAGTGTTTGCTTTAGAATGTTCTTTGTCCAATCTCAAATTTGAGAATTTCATATGCTCTTCCATTGCTTTAGCCATTTAGAATTAATTGCTATGATTCCATCAACTTAAATTTTTTTCCATTAACAACCAAAAAATTATGATGCTAGCTGTTGTTCTATCATCATCAACATTCAACCACACCTCCTGCCCAATTTACCCCACTTCAAAATATGGCCATGTTATCTACCATTAGCATGCTTGCATGGCCATAAATTTTATGTATTTAAAATGACAAAAAATTATAAATTAAAAAAAATAAATATGATTTTTATCAAAATGATTCAAATTAAGATAAGACTAAAGAAAGTCACTATCTACAAATAAAATAAATAACATGATAGGCTTAATTCAATCAGGTCAGTGCTAGAAGAAATGCCAGCATGTATGTTAATTGTGTAGACCCATAATGTCCCGGAACCAAATGTATTGAGCACGTGAGAATCAATTTTGGCCATCCAAGTTTGATCACTATAACTTCTAGTTGTCACAGAACACACGCTGGCTTGCATTTTGGTTTTGTTCAAAGTTATTTTTGATTTTGACACGTGTTTGGATTTGGGTACGAATTTGATGTTAGCTATGCCTGAGAAATTTTGATTGGTTTAGATAATGTAACATCCAATAGACCAAGCATGTGTCCTCCATGTGCATGGTGGAACCATGGGTATACTGCCCCTATCCCACTTTATAATTATGTTTTAGAGGAATTAAATCTCATTTTAAGTACTATTTTCTTTATAAGAAAGTTTTGATATTGTTACCAGACATCCACAAAATAAAATTGGTAATATTCCTACTAGTACATATAAAATAAATCTTACTCGTATTATTAAATTAAAACAAAAATTAATATATATTTAATTAATTTATATTATAATAAAAATATTTATTTACAATGATTAGATTTTGTGAATTTTTATACAACATGTTATACTTAAATATTATATTTCATACTTGTAAACAAAAATAATAAAAGTATTTTTGATAATTTTTAATTTTTTTTATAAAAATACATATCATATAAAAAATTAATATTAAAATATATTAAAAAATATTATTATAAGTCTCGATGTAATATTCCTTACTTACTCTGTGACATTTGCACCATCTCTAATAAAATTTTTACTTTTGAAATTGAAAAGGGTGGCGGAAGAATTTGACTTTGATTAGCAATGAAATTTTTTGGTTAGCTTTCTAGAAAATGTCATACTCATTGAAGATCAACAAGAAAGTTAACAATTTGACATAGACCATCCGAATATAAATAATACTATTTGATGGAGACTAAACTAACCATGCCTGCCTCTTCTTTTTTTGAAAAAAAAATACGTCAAATTATTATGTAAAACAACTATCCAATTATTTCCAAAAGTAAATTACATACTTTATAATATTATTATTTAGTAAAATCCAATACACAAGTTCAACTCAACAAAGTATTAGGTGATTGGCCTCCTAATGCTGTCTGTAAACACATTTTTCAGTTGCGTGTGAACTTTGTTCAATGACCTTGCCACCTAACTCTGACTGCGTTGCTAGTACGTCACCGTTTTAGTATAGTGCTTATGCGATGCACCTGGACCTGTCTTGTCCGTCTGCCTGTCTAATTCACACGTTGTTAGTTCCTTTCTTCTTTTTTTAACACCTCCAAATTCAATCATTCTCCCGTCAATTTAAAAATTTTAAAAAGAAAAGAAAATAAATAGTAATGAAGTAAATCCGAATCAGATCCTGATTTGACCCGACAAAACCAGCTCAAGGATAACTGGATTGCTTGGGTGTATAAAAGCGGGACCCACAATGTTGAAGCAATCATAAATGAGCTACCAGAAACACTGACCGACTAGTCGCACACTAGCATGCAAAAGTCATGGCCAGACCACTCCATTCACCGCTCCTTCATGCCCTTTTTTAATTTTCATTGGCTTACAACTTTCAACTTTCTTTTTTGTTTACTGTTATTATTATTATTTAATTATTTATATTGTCTTTTAAAAATAGAAGGGTTAAATCTTTGCTTGCGGAGTGATTGCCGGGGCTTTTATTGGCACATCTCAACCGTTGGATGAATTCAATTAATTATTATTAGGGTGATAATAATAATGAAAAAGAGAGAGAGAGAATCATCTGCAAGCATGTGCTGATGCCGACGTGGCTGTACGTACGGTCATCCTAACGGAAGAATCTTAGCTGGAATAAAGCCAGCCTGCCCCTCTTATTCCTATCCAAAACACAAATGCACCGGTTTCCCTGCCATCAATTATGCTACTACTAATTTATTCCAATATTAAATAAATAAATAAATATATTTAAAAAAAGGATTTATAATTTTATTCTAATATTTAAGGTTACAAAAATTGCTCCTGATGTTGGGATTTTGAAATTGGATTACTTATTTTTCTGTATGAATAATTACTTAACATTTTTTAAGAGCAATAATCTTGATGAATTATTGGAAAATATTATGAGAGAGAAAGCAAGATTTTGACGGGGGAGAAGGCGGTGTCGTGTTGGTCTTGGGTGGTTGACAGAGAGGAACAACAAAACCAACCAAAAAGAGAGAGAGAGAGAGAGAGATGAGTAATTGTCTCCTTTTTTACAACTAACAATCTTCTTCTGCTGGGTGGGAATCAAAGAAAGAGGAGTATGAATATGATCAACCAAAAGATTTAGATTGATTGTTATCATTAATTAGGGGGTAATTAAAGCGATTGTCAAGTCATGTTTGTGTAATTTACAAGCACAACAACAATAAGACCCCACCTATTGATTGATTAACATTCAATATCTCCGTAGCCTTGCATTAACCATCTAATTAAAGTCATTAATTAATTAATTGGTTTTCCATATTGACCCATTTTCTGTAAGTTACGTTTGATTCTTCGCGGATAATTCATTAACTTGATAGAATTTTTGTACTAATTGGATTGACGCCGTTGAACAAAATGATGGTTAAAACTTAAATATCATATTGGAGGATTTAGTAACGAAGCAAATTTAAGTAGTCAGAGTGTGGCTCCAGAATTGTGATAACTGCTTCTTCGCATGCACTCTCGCACTCCCATCTCATGCAATATCAAGCAATTACTAGTACTATTTATGATTGTCACTTCCAATTCAAGCAAGCACATATTTGTTTATTGATGTTAGATTGGGTCTTGATTTATTTTAGTTTAACTGTTTTCCAACTAGTTATTGCACGTATAATATATAGATTTTAATTTGGGAAAATCCCACATTCACATGGGTTATGATCTCCTTGGTCAATCAAGCCCCTAGATTCTTGTGTTACTCGTACATCTTTGGCCTTTTGGCTCCACCAACCAAAAGGGCAACATACAAGGGAAGAGAGAGACGTGGGCAGCTAATTTCTTGGAGAAATTGAGCAAAATCGGCCGTTGATTATTACCCATAACGCGTTTTCAATTTGACAGCCACCACCATCATTGCGTTGCCCAGCAGCCATAATTCCCAACACCAACATTACTCATTACACCTTTTTTACATTTACCTTGCAATTTACTCCCAATTGCAGACCCAAAAACTAAGAGAAATGACTAGATCTAGAGGTAAATAAATATACTCTACTGTTAATCATGATTATTATCTTTTCAACTGTCAACCCAAATATAACTTAAACAAATAATTAGTGTTACAAAGAACAACAAAACCTTGTACATGTATATATATATAATTTAAACCAATATTTAATATTAAACATTGTTACCAAACTTTGGTTTCAAATTCATTGCTGTCTTTCACCACATGACTCACGCCACAATTCACAAAGTAATGTACAATAATTCTATTGAAAAACATGTTAAGGAGTACATAATTAATATTGAGACTTTTACTTACCTAAAATTTTTTTAATTTCTTCTATAATTTTTTTAAAAAAGATGAAACCAATTTTATTTTGTCTCGATTCATTGCATAGTTTGCATATGCAACAACAACATAAAATGTATTATATATTTAGTTTTTTTTTAATGTAGATTAATTATTTTATTTTGAATAAATATTTAAAAGGAGAAAGTAAAGGAAGTAAATAAACAAATACAATGGTGCCAAAAAGAGGAACTAATGATAATAATAATTGACACAATCATATGATATGATCATGCATGAGTTCGTGCTCAAATTTTGGAATTTTGTTTTTAAGAAAATTAAAATACTAATTTAATAAAAAATATTAAATTTTAAATAATTTTATAATTCGTAATTTTGCTTAAAATTACAATTGAGTTTTTACAAATATTAATTTCTTTTTTAAAAAATTTCAATAATATTATATTACTGTGACCTATTAGTATTACAATAATTAAACGTATTGTGTTAGTTAGTGTAATTAGTATTTTAACAAGAGATAAAATTGTATGATTAATAAAAATTATTTAAATCTTTTCTTTACCCAATATAAAGTTTTAATCCTACCCCTATATTGTTAATGAACTTTAATAAATAGTAATGTAAAGAGAAATACATGAAATTATCAAAGTCTCCTACTGAGATTTGTACACGTAAGTTTGGGATGTACCTAATATGCATATTTACCCATGCATGCGAGAAGGAAAGTAAGTGTACACAAATGCAATTAATGATACGATATTATTTCATTTTCTCTCCTCATTCCCCCCTTAGCCCCGAAAAATAAGCAGTACCCAAGGACAAAAACATTCAATGGTTAGATTATTATATTTAACCATAAAATCATAAGGCCCTGAATGTTATTGTCCTAGGGTACCACTTTTATTTTTTTATTAATAAAATAATCAATGTTAGTTATTTTATAATATCATATATTTATTTTATATACACGAATAATTGTGTTTTTACTTAAAAAAATTTATCCAAATTCAATGATTCAAATGTTGTTATTGTTGTTGTTTTCTTTACGTAATATCAATATTAATGTATATTTGAATATAAAGAAATAATACGAATATAGAATGAATAGCATATAATAGAGATTAATGAAATATTGGTGTACGAATGAATATAAATTTTAAAAGATTTTAGAAGAAACAAGAACCATATGATTAGATAGATCATATTATTAGAATTATTTGCATAGAATAAAAAATTAAATAAAAAAGATAAGATAGGTTTGGTGAGGTCTATGTATGCACATGGATGCATGTGCAATTAATTTATGAATAAAAGAAAATAAAAGAGGAATTTCCAAAATCCAGTTGCCTAACCTAACATAACGTGCATTTGACCCTACATGACGTTATTTCTCTCTACCCACTCATTTGATGCCACGTACAACTTTACTGTTCACAAAATGTATAATAATAATAATAATGCCAATGAATTCATTTTAAATGCAGATGGCAGTTTTTGAATTGCCAGCCACCACCGAAATCCATTTGTCAACTTCAATTCTTTCAATTTAGATATTGGTTAGGGGGGATTTTGTTTTTGGTTGATGATGAAATTTTCATCCTTAAATATAATGGGGGGTGTGATCAATTTCTGTGTTGCTAGATAACAAGATAAGCTCTACAATTTCCCAATAATTATTAGGAAATTAAAGGTGTAAATGCCATTCAAACAGGAAAAACTTTTAGTTGCATTTAAATATATACACGAACTCCAAAGAAATCTTAAGGTAAAAAAAGTACGAAATGGGCCAATTGGGTGTGACTTGGTATGCCACGGTGGAATGACGTTGTCGAACCAGACCCACTTTTCCTTAGGAAATTGTGTCTCACTGTTGTGAGGTAAGATTAAGATCGTCGAAAGTATTCTTGAATGGACTCGTTGACGTTGGATTCATTATTGCTAAATGTCCCAACTAACTTTGGTCAAAACAACTTTGAAACGTGAATTCGATTGGGCTACAAAGATTATGGGCGGGATAATCTAACACCTCTACAGAGAACTTTGCAAGCCTTCTTTAATGATCAGAAGGTGTCCATTGAGACAGTCTAGTGCCTGTTCAAATGGTGGCTACTTGAGGGATTGTTTGGCAGATACTTGCCGCTATTGTTAATCTATAGATTAGTTTAGACAACAGCTATGGAGAGTATATTTTGGTTGAGGTTTGCAAGCAATAGCTTGGAAAGAAAAATCTTTAATTGCCAGTTCAGAAATTCATAACATGGGGTTACCAATGTCTTCATGATTTGGCAATTGCGGTGTGGTGTGTGTTTTGGTGTTGTTCAGCTGTTTCGATCAGTCGACAACGTAGATCTCTTGTATTTCTTTACCAATGCGTGCATGTTTTTCTTTGACTGGCAAAGCAAAGTGCGAGAAAAAATGTTTCACAAATTAAAAGGCCGGGTAAAAGTTTGTTCAGTGAGCGACATCTAAAGCCAGTAGTCAGGGCGAGCGACGAGCATCAGTGAAGGTGGTTCAGTGATACAAGCCTTCAGTTCAGTGCTCGCTCCTCTTGGCGCCGAATCATCAGATTTTTAGCCTACGTCTTATAAACAATTAAATATAAGTTAGAACACATATATGACTGAACGAAAAACCACTAAACACACGCAAGTGAATAAAGAACTGGTGCAAACATAACAGAACAAAGAACTGGCATCACATACGCAAGTGAATAAAGAAATCATGCATATATAACTTCACAAAAAGAACCCCATGCGTAACTGAAGGACTCATAAACAAGTGATGAACAAATTGTTTTTCACGAAGATAACTAAGATATATGTGTGTGTGTGTGTGTGTAACTGAATAAAGAACTCACATGTTAATTTATTAGGTGAATAATTTTTTAGGTTAATTTGTCAACCATTAAATTGTGTAGAGTTGAGAAACGTTGTACGAATTAAAATTAAAATACTAGTAAATCTGATTAGAAGTGTGAAATAACTTGGTCAATAATATTAATTAAATTCTAAGATAGTTTCCTTCTAAAATTGGTCATTAACAACCAAACATTTGCAAATTGAATAGTCAAGATGGTTGGAAACTGCAGTATAAATGCGTCTCAAGTTCTTGGAATTCGAACGAAAACCTACAAACTCTCCGCCTTCAACAGTTGATAATTTGGTTTTCTTCTGTGTTCTAAGATTTCATCGAAAATGGTCAGCACCAAAACAACTCTTGTTTTGGCAATCATTTGCTGTGTCCTACTACACGAGGTATGTGTTCTCAGAGTTTCTGTCATGTCATATTATTAGAGCCATGAAATTTCTTTTGGCTTTATTTGGACTTGCAATTTGCAGCTGGATCAGAATATGGTCGAAGCTAAAAAGAAGATAGGTATGGATATATTATCGGAGAGTTGAATGCAAAGCAATATAAAGTACACCAAATTTGATGTAGATTATTGTTTAAATATATACGTACTCGTGATATGACATGGGTGTGGAAATGCATTACAGATTGCAAGTCGAAGTGCAATTACAGGTGCAGCAAAGCTTCGAGGCATAAAATGTGCATAAGGGCATGCAATACCTGCTGTGAAAGATGCAACTGCGTGCCGCCTGGAACTTATGGCAACAGAGATCAATGCCCATGTTATGCCAATATGACCACCCACGGTGGCAGACTCAAGTGCCCTTAGTCGATGAATATGGGCTCTGCTTCCTTCACTTTGTTGGTTTAACAGTTTTCTTACTAATAAATGGCTTGGCCTGGCTTATCCACTGGATCGAAGAATCTCTTCTTCTTCTTCTTCTTCTTGTACTTCGCTTTTACTTGTGTAAGTTCCAGAGTTTTGAGTCATTGTTATTACTTTCAAAAAAGAAAGAAATATAAATAAGTTTTGATTACTCAGGAAGTATATTTTGTTCATGCAAAAAATCCACCATCCTAAGCCTGCACAATTCATTAAAATAAATATGATATATATATATATATATATATATATATATAAATTAATAACAGTAGCAATAACAAGAAGAAATTACACCTCGGAAAATCACCTACATTGATATGATCTAGCTATTAGGCTCACTCACTCACTCAAAAATTTAAACTTAAATTTTGAATTATTAGGATCACTCACTATGGAAGCATGCTTACCAAAAAAACAAAAATAAATTATTTAATTAGAATCATTAATATTTTTTAATTATGGTTATTAATACTTTCTATTTTTAAATTCCTTCTCTTTATCTCTCTCTTTTATAATATTAAATCGTATCATCTTTTAATAAAATTAGATAATATATTTGATATCACCTTAAATAATTGATAATTCTACTAACACGTACATGGATGCGTAAGCATATAAAATTCGATATATATTTACTAGAGTATTGATTAATTTTTTATAAAATATTTTATATATCTACACCGATATTTGGTTCCAACATTTAGCAATGTCTATTCTTATTAAAGGTAAAATCAATCCTCTAAATGTATCTTGGTGATGTTCACTTGCATTAAAGGAGTTATCTACCCTCCTATTATATTAAGAGGGAGTGGTGTCATTGAAGGAAATATACACCCTCTGCGTATATTTAGGAGTATGCCTGTACAATACTTCTTTAACTATACGTATTAGACTGTATTATTTCAAACAGATTAGCTTAGACTATAATGAATTAAATAAAAATATGTATTATATTTAATGCAATATATATTATACTGTATTATAAGTTATAATATATTTAATGCAGTATTAACATTTATTTCTTAAAAATTACATATATTTTTTTATTTTTATTATTATATTATCATTTTAATATTGAAATGATCCTGAATAGCATATGATACCTACCGGCCAATATACATTACTTGGCAGCTGCAGCTCAATGCCGGTTTGCTTGAACTGTTTTGATTCAACACCCTTGCTTTGTTCTTCTGCTTACAACCAATTTGAAATTTCAGGAGTTTATATCAGGCTAATCATACCGCGAGTGTAGCGCAAGCTAATGTTGTTTACATGAACCGCTAGTGTTGCGCATGTAGCATCAAATCATATTAGTTTAATCCCAATCCAACCCCACTTAAAAGGAATCTAAATTTTAATATGATTGAATTAGGTTATATCACATTCCTCTTACGTAATATTAGCCCCACAGCCAAAAAACAAATCCTTATTAAATCTGACTAATTTTGACAAATTTATTGATTTCAGAACAAATGACTGTGTTCATATAAAGTTAACTTGGCCGTAGACCTCCAATAACATTCAAATCAACGGACAACCAAAATAAAACTAAAATTACAGACCAAGCTTCAAAAGAGATGATAAGTCCGTCTAAATCCTAAACTACTTGATTGCAAGGCCCTGTAAGTACATGTGTTTACCATATAAATATGAGTAGCAAATCTGACAAGTAGCTTGCTGTGCTGTAAAAATCCACAAATGGATCGTCTGAACTACTCATCAGTTACACATCCATTTGAAGCCGATTGCACATTTTTGATATACTGAAATTTAATAAGAGATTGATACTTAAGTAAAGACATTGAGTTATACAGGCAAAACATGGACGTTAAGGTGAATTCTTGCATACCTTGTACAGAACTCCACAAGCAACCTTGTACGGAGGTGGAGTCCATTTTCTTCTTCGCTCTTCCATTTCCTCATCTGTTAACTGGACATCTATTCTCCTATTCTGCACGTTAATGGTGATGATATCTTCATTCTGGATCAGACCAATTGGACCACCCTCCTAGAAATAATTTGGTATGCAGTTGAAATATGTTAGCAGAGGATGACACCCGACTTCATTTTTGCTATTGAAGAAAAATTTTCAATAGAAAACTACCCTAAAGAATATAAGGCTTATTTATTCTTTAACACTTGGTTTGATGATGAGCAAGGATAGATTAGAGAACATTTGACTGTTTGGTTGGAATGACACGATTAAGGAAAAATGATATAATGTTCCCTCAAGCTCACAAAATCCAATGCTTCAACAAATGGGTTAAGAGGGATGGAAATATTAATGCACACATTGAAAGAAAGAGAATTACATTATTTTATCAATTATGTTTATAGAGTTATAAATATAGACAAACATAACCTAAACATGTAAGCATAAAACGGTTAACATTTAATGGCTTCTTTTCCCTTTCCTAAAACTATAAAATAGTAAAAGCGACAACCAGCCTCCATTTCCCTTGCAACCATATGGACAAAAAGTATGAATCTCCTTCCATTTTCTTTTTTCTTCTCTCCTATCAAAAATTGTGTAATATTCCTACAAACAAAGCAAGAATTGGACGCCAGAGGCAATAGAAGTTTTAAATGTTCATGTCAGTAAACTGGATAATCATACCATCACTGTTAAGAAGACTTATGAAAGGGATTTGACATACTTGATGGACAATTTCATGAGTGAGAATGCACCAGCACACATGCAATACCATGTATAAAATGATTTAAGTTTTAAAACATAAAAAACCATGACAATCAATTCCCACATTGGCATCCACATTTCTTTCCCTAAGTATAATTACAATGATTTAAGGTTTTTAAACATTAGAAAAAAGCTGACAAACAATTCTCACATTGGCATCCACATTTCTTTCACCCCAGAAAAATTATTAGAGTGAAGTTCAATGGCTTCAACCTTCTTTCTTCCCTCTGGGCAGTTCCTTCTCGGATGTAAATTATTGAGTCTGCCTATATTCTAAAATTACTGCTCACAACTCTGATCAGATTTCCAACAATTACATGAGGCCTTTACAATTCAAGTCTAAAAGAAAAGTGAACTGTATAGAATATCTTGTTTTTGCCCAAATATTTTAAGAAAGCAAATTCTGATTTTATTTGAGATTCATGGAAAAGCAAGGAGGACCAGAAGGAAAAATATAAACAGTAAAGTACGTGTTTCTGTCAATTAGAGTGTTAAGTATAGCAACTACATGAATGAAAAGTTAAGGCACCTGCGCTTCAGGACAAATGTGTCCAACAACAAACCCATGTGAACCACCTGAAAACCTACCATCAGTCAACAATGCAACTTCCTGCAACATTCAGTAACAATAATGAAACATGATTTCATATTTAACAATATTCACTCCAATTGGGTGAAAACAATTTAATTTCAAAATAAAATATTGATGGTCAAAGAATTAACCGATTTATCTTAAAAAGTAAGGCATAAAAAGCATAAGTAACCAAAGCCAGCAAGCTTTCTTACAATAATGTTAAGGTTGTTTGAGTCAATTATGAATAAAACAATCTACTAAATAATAATGAAGTCTTAGATTGATACAAAGATTACCTTTCCAAGGCCTGCACCCATTATGGCACTTGTTGGTGTCAACATCTCAGGCATGCCTGGCCCTCCCTTAGGCCCTTCTTGTCTTATGACTACTACTTTTCCCTGGAATGAGAAAAATGTAAGAAAAATATATTTTCCAGTTTCATATATGAGTTCCACTTAAATCTCTTCATTACAATCCCACGGACCACACCACTGGCTTACATTTGAATGTATCAAACAACCATATCAGAATACGTAATTTAGATAAGGCCAATAATAAGACACCATTAAAAGTGCACACTCAACAGTTTGTTAACACCAGCAAGGCTAAGCAAAGAATTGGACAAATTATAAAGATAATATAAATTGTATATTTCATCCCAAAATACATTGCCAAAAGAACAAACTCCATGAGTATTTGGTAGAAAAATTGAAGCCCTGCAGGCTTGCAGGTAATGAATAAGCGACAATAGAGTAAAGATAGAATAACAAATATCTAAAAACCAAAAGTGGGTGTCTACCCAGAAATTATTGCAAGTGAATTCCAATAGCCCACTCAGAAACTTTAGTTGATGTGATTTGAAATTATATCATTATGCAACTTAAAATAGCAGAAATATTAGACAGCATATAAAACTTGAGCACACCTTAAAACTCATAGGATCCTCAGAGATAGCTGCAATCATCGATTCCTCTCCTTCAAAGACAAGTGCAGGACCTGAAAAGCAGTTTCAGTAACCATTAATTCTGCAGGTGATGGACTAAATTTTGCTAAAGTTCTAGCTGGAAATACAAAATAGCACCGGAGAAGTATAGCCCTTCTTTTCCAGTAATTTTTGCTACAGAACCCTGTGGTGCTACATTTCCACGCAATATTTGGATATGTCCTGTTTTCTTGATGGGGTTTGACAATGGTCTTATTATGTCCTGGAAAATAAAATAGGAGAATCATTTGACAAGCTGTTTCTGTGTGCAAAAATAACAACTAACAAAGATAGTAATAACAGATAAATGTATTTATAAACAAAATTTGAAAATTCTTCCAACCTGTCCCTCAGATAGACGGGGGAAGTTTTGTGCATTTTCAGCCAGTGTTTTCCCAGTGACTGGAGAGGAAACGGAATTTTGTTAATCAACTTACAATAAGAATTTCACCAGTTTCTAATTAGCAACTCATGCAAATACTGCTCATAAAGTCCATTGCTCATACCAGTCATACAATCTCCATCTAAAAACCCATGCTCCAAAAGATAGCGAATGACTGCTGGTGTTCCTCCAATCTAAAAAATCAAGCATTAACAGCCTCATCAAGTGAAAAGGACAATAAACATATCAACTGACCAGACAATGGTAATGATTGGGCAGAATAGAGGAAGAGGACTCATATAATCAAATTAATCTCAGATTGAGGCTTAGTTGAGTTTAGTTGTTGAGGCATATGGAGTGATTAAAAACACCATGCACCATAACCAATGCAAGGCTCAGTATTGCATAAACAAAATGATACTACTAACATATTTGGTTAAAATGCACACCTTATGCACATCCTCCATTACAAATTTGCCACTGGGCTTAAGATCTGCAAGAAACGGAACCTCATCGCTAACCTTCTGGAAATCATCAAGAGTTAACTCCAGACCAACAGACCTGCCATGAATGTTGACTTCAACCATCTTTATATGAAGAAACTGTTGGTATCCAGAGAGAATCTAGTATGGAACCCATTACCTTGCAATAGCAATTAAATGTAGCACAGCATTGGTGGATCCACCTAGTGCCATGACAATAACCATTGCATTATGAAGTGATTTTCGAGTGATAATATCTCGTGGTTTCAAGTCCATTTTCAATAGTTCCAGAAGATATTTCCCGGCCAGGCGGCATTCATCTAACTTCAATGGGTCTTCAGCAGGTATTGAAGAGCTTTACAAAATAAACAAAAAATTGAAGAAAAAATAAGAATAAATTGCCAGACAAACTAATCAAAGTGACCCTCTAAAGTCGTTGCTCCACCTGTAAGGAAGAGACATCCCCATAGCTTCAATAGCAGAAGCCATAGTATTAGCTGTATACATTCCCCCGCACGCCCCTGCCCCAGGGCAAGAGTTAAGGACCACGTTCTTTCTCTGCTCATCATTAATCGATCCACTAACGTACTCTCCATAAACCTGCAACACCAATTCCGTCATGACCATGGAAACAAATTCAAAAAATCATCATAAAAAGCATTCCATACAGTTTATAAGTCAAAATTCTACTACATTTTTTATCTTTACCATCTTCAATATCAACAACTGTGATTATATATACAGGTTCAATTGCTGATAAAGAAAACACTCAAAAAAGCCAATCATGCAGTAATGAAACAATGGATAGCAGTTGGGTAAACCATCATGTGGAGCAAGGCTACTGTCTCATCAAGTACATACATCCAATTGGTGCCAACCACAAAAGCCAATGGCCCCCAACCTAAATGCCCCTACATAGTGCAAGTTCCTAGAAAACTAGGTCATGCAGAAGTCGTCATCAATAGGATATTAATATTCTATATGATTGGCATAAAATGGGCACCCTAGTGTACTGCACCAAGCTGTCTGAGGACATTACCAATCAATGAGATTTTTCCCATCAAAATCTGAAATCCAGAACATTTATATATCCATGTTTGCTTGTTTGCAGTAAAGGCTAACAAAAGATAAAAGAATATCATTATTTGTGTACGGTTGAGAGAAGAATATAAATAAGTTTTTTGAGGTTTAACCAAATTGGTTAAACTCCCCAGAAGTTTCAGGAGAATTCAACGATTCAGGTTCTGAGATAAATAATAAAGGACTTAGGCCAGGATAAAATTGATAATTATGTTCACTTTTTTATTTCTTTTTTCAATTCCGTTATTTATGAAGTTCGTTGGTTTTTTAGTCCAAAAAGTAAAAATAATGGAGTTCCCCAAGTCACAAACAAAGTAAATACCTCGAAGATTGATGTCATAATCATTGAAACTCCAAGAAAGGATGCTCAACACAATTGCATTTCAGAATATTAAAACACAAACATATGAAGCATTCTAACATTTACAGGGTTTCCCACGTTCAATTTGTTTTCAAAATTGCTATGAAAATAACATAATGTAGAAAATGAAGAGCAACAAACATCAATAGAAACCGAAAACCTGTAAATAATGTAAATAAGTTAGATGATTCCCAAATGCATTCCAGTCGCAAAATGATACTGCAATGGTTAATTCTGGCATACCTGGAAGGCTGATATTATATCGTATGTATGATCTTGAAAATGGCCAGGCTACAAAAGAATTAAGATAAGAAAAAAAATTATATGCAGATTCAAATATTTAAATTTTAAGATAATAAAATCTGCAGTAGTAAAAATATATCATATGTATCTAAAACAACTATGACACAAGGTGTCAGATGCAGAACTGTCAAAAATCTACATACAAGAATATGACTGCACATGTGTATATTAGTATATACATATGAGATTACATGTACAAATATGATATTCTCATATATTGTTTTTAGCACAGATCTTAACCAGACTCAAATCAACATGATAGCAAAATATCAGATGTCAGAGCTCATATTTGTCATTCAGCCAAAAAAGAAGAAAAAGAAGAAAAAAGTTGTGCTTGGTAAGAATGTAAACTAGCAAGTCATCAGACCATAAATTCATTTAGCTAATCATGGACTAGCAAAGGTATTAACTGTGGCTGCAATTAGATTGCTTTCCTTTGGACCTCCACAATCCATTTGGCTCCAAAAAAGTGCATAGTGAAGCAAATAGATATACTTTTCCATATGCCAATGTCTGATATATTGTTTTCTCTACCCATTAACAGCCAATATGTCTCAGTACTAACAAAAGATGATATGGTTTCTTATCAACCGAGCAATAAGCCGCCAAAAAACACATCTAGATCATGAGTTTAAGAACTCAATTCAAAGCAATACAAATTCACTCGTTAAGCTAACATAAATTTCTAGATATTAGCAAGCATAAAGTTATATGCATAACCTTAGACAATGATTGAGTAATCAAAACCAAACTTTACTGCTTCCCAAGTGTTGGAACAATTTGATAATCCTAGTAAAAATTTTTCATCACAGAGAAAAATGACTAAGGTTTTACGGTTCAAAAAAATTCAAATTGTCAGTATACATAAGCCAATAGTAAATAGCTATTTGAATAATTGAGTTCACTGCATACAATATATTGCAAGTAGAAAAGACAGGTTACAAACCTTGATTGTTCCTCCATAAACCATAATACCAGGTCGGTTGAGCCTCCCCATTGCCATAATTGTACCTGGCATCTAAAAAGTCAACAGGCATTAAATTCAAATTAATTGTATAAATTATGAGAATACACAACCTACTTGTTCTATTTGAAGCCTATAGCACAAATATTCAGTTCAATCAAAGAGTTAAAAAGGAAAATCAATTGAGGACATCGAAGCAGATATGATGTAGCAGCTAAAGGATTATAATTCTTAAGTTGAAATGGCATTCAAAGTAGAAAGTAATTTAACCAAGATTTTATAAAGAATTCCAACTTACGAGGATATAACTGTTAAAAAAGCAACCAATTGCTTAGGAGAATGCTTTAGCTTTAGTCAAATAATGCATATATTAATTTTAAATTCAGAAACTCCAATGTTCAAGAGGTTCTTGGAATTATAGGCAAAACAAAAGAATCAAGCTTTCATTTTTCAAGAGATAAAATGCAGCTACCTTCTTATCATATGCCCCTTTTGAAGAAACCTTCAAAGACAGAAAACAAACAGAGAACGAAATTCTGTCAAACTAACTACAAAATAAACTCTAACTCGTCAAGCTACCACCATTTTCACCTCCTCCCCGCACCCAAGAGAAAACACATACATAAATAAGTCGTTCCACACATAAAATCCGACATTTTATCCAAATCCTCTACTTAGTACTAAAACAGCACAAAAATCGCAAATACAAGAAATGCAGATAAATCTTCACAAACTTACCAACAACATATGTACCAAAAGAAAGGAAAATAAGGTTTAAACCACAAATTTCAGCTGAAACTAACAGAGAGAGAATTAGACAGACTGTAACTAAACAAAATGCTTACATTTTTGTCACAACCAGGTATTGATATATTGCCATCATACCACTGAGCACTAATGACAGTCTCAATACTATCAGCAATCAAGTCCCTACTTTGCAAGCTAAAACTCATCCCTCTAGTCCCCATCGATATAGCATCACTAACACCAATAGTATTAAACCTGAACCCAACCATTCCAGCATCTTCAACGCCGCGTTTCACTGCCTCTGAGAGTTTCAACAGGTGCATATTACAGGTGTTGCCCTCGTACCAGACGGAAGATATTCCTATCTGGGGCTTAGACATATCCGACTCCGATAGGCCCACGCCGTGCAGAATGGCTTGCGAGCCGCCCTGTGACTTTGGCTCAGTGATACGCGAGCTGTACTTGTTCAGTTTTGTCTGTGGCGGAGAAGGGTCGGCTGTGACAGTAGCCTTCGCCTGAGGACCGCCGGCGGCGGCGGCGGCGACACGGACTGAGGGGAAGCGGTTGTTTGTGAAGTGCGCGTGGATCCCGTTGAAAGGGAGTGAAGGAGTGATGCGTGGGTTTAAGACGGTGGACTGCATGGTGGCGCGTGGGGGTTTTTTAAGACAGTGGAAGCTGAAGTTGAAGGGAAGTGAGGAGGAGTTGACAGTGTGAGAAATGAAATCAAGGGGTTTCGCCCGGTCACACACGCTTGTCTTTTCAAATTTGCACCGAGAAGGCGCTGTTCTGCGTATTTGTCATTTTATTCGTGCGATCAACTGTTGGATGTTTAAATATTTTATTAAAATACTACCCAATGTTCTCTGTAATGCCTATACTATAAATAATATTTTGATTTATATATAAATATCTAATAATAAAAATTATTTTTAATATTAATTAAATTTAATAAGTACTCAAAATTAAATTACAGAATATTTTAATAAAATTATAGATTAATTTGTTTTCCAAATAAAGAAATATATAAAAGTTCTTATTCTCCGGGGCCTGTATGCATAGTTTCTACGTGTCCGACGCTTAATAATTTGGTCAGTGGTGGCGCGTGAGGTGACGGCGGCGCAGTTTGAGCGGGCGTTGAAAGCGATAAAATAAGCTTTTAATTATAAAATAAAGCGTGCGCACTTTGAAGTTTGAAAGGAGGAGGAAGTGGACAAGACGGCGACGGTGTGAATGCTGTTTCTATCTTCAAGTTGATTGACATCAGATCTTCTTTTTTGAAAAGTTAATGTAAAGCAATATTTGAATCAATTTTTTTTTACTCTAACTAAGTTCGTTTTCAGGGAGGGATGAGGGTGTAATTAGAAATCCCCAAGAAAATATTCTTTTAAACCCCTTATGATTTAGCCGTTCGTCTAAAGCGGAGCCCATAATTTTCAACTGCCGCTATTATCTGGGGCGAGCAAACGACGAATTGGCAAACTCTAATCCACTGATTGGACCCGACCCGAACTGCGCGGCCCTCCCAGGTGAAGATTGGAGACGCATTAGCCAGGGAAGCTTGGTTTTGTTTTCCAAACTTGAATTCAATTTTCTCGACTTCCTGTAGTCTTAGATTTCAATCTACACCAACAATATTTGGTAATTTGTCCCTTCTCCTTAGTTTTATTTTATTTCTTTTACTAATTCATTGACCATTTAGCTTGTTAGTTAATTTTTTTCGGCTTTCAATTTTCAAAGTCATGAATCGGGTTTCTTTGTTTATTTGATTATTATTTCAATATGTTTTGTATATAATTATTGTCTCCGATAGTCCTTATTTCGCAGGTATAAATCAAAATAATTTCTCTTTTATCTTTATTATTTTCATTTTTTTAGTTCATTATTTCCTTAAAAATTATTATCTTTTTGGTATGTTATGCGTTATATATCTGTTTAATTTATTTTTCCATTCAGTTTTTTTGTCAGTCAAAATCTCCTAAGATTATTGCTAAGATTTCAATCACTTTTTTTTTCTTGGTGTTATTTTTGTTATCATTACAATTTAATTCCGTTTTATAGTGTATTTGTTATCTGGGTATAGTTATTATACTCTATTGCTTATCAGAGAACAACTTTATCAGTATGTGTTTAACCTTAAAATGGTTTGGGCATTTAGAGCTTCTTTAATTTGTGCTAAGGAGTTTATCAATATTCTTGACTGTGTTTTTTGTGAATATTATCATTTATTCAGTTTTAGTGGGAAATTGTTTAGGTGTCTTTCGTTGTTTGTCTATTTTTGAGATCCTTTGTCTCTTCACATTTTCATTTGTTTATTTTTGTCTTGAGTGTCCATACTTTCTCTAATCATTTGTTCCCCTTAATTGTTTATATTTGTTGCAGTCATAGTTGTGTTGGTGTAATTCTATTATAGCTTCAATCATTTCGTGCAAATTTTGACACAAAATTCTTTGATTAAGCCTTTAGTTCTTCTAGTTCTTTTCATGATATGGCCACACTTTTTCATACTTTCAACACTTTGATTATTCAATGCACTCCATGGGCTTCAGCAACTTACATTTAGAAAACGAGAATAAAGATTTTGTTTGTTTTGCTTATGTTAGTGCAGATTGAGATGATTTTTTTTTATGTTGAAGTGCAAAAATGTATATGTTGATATGTTAGATTATTAGCAGTTGTTACGAATTTGTTCCTTTCAAGGCGATGCTGTTGCTGAATTTTTATTTTTTATCCAACAGTTGATGGAGGACATGGACATTGGCCGGGTAGTGGACATACCTGACACTCCTGATAGATCAGCTGCACGACATATCAATGCTGGGGTTTTTGTTGAGAAAGAAAGCAAGTTATCGGTGAGTGAGCTCTTGAGAAATCCTGATTTTGTGGATGAAAGATGCTTGAATCAGCCAAGGGCCAATGGCCAGCTGGTAAATGAGAACGGGCATAATAGAAGACTTCATAAACATCCTTTGAAAAACTCCAGTCACATCAATGAAGTTGAGCAATCCGGTAGCTCCATTGCTTTTTCTCCAATAGAGAAGCGGCATGCTTCCCATAATACATCTTTATTTAGGAGAACTGCAATAGACAAGAACTCCAAGCATGATACCAGGAATTCTTTAGGATCACAACACATGGACAAAGAGAAACTAATGTATAAATTTCCTTCAAAATCGTTTGATTTTCGAGAAGGTCATGCTACTTTAGATTTATCCATACAGAATGGATGTGCACAAAGACTTGAAATGGCTTGTCCACGTGGTAAAATGAAAGATCTGCTGAAAAAAGAGGTGAGGGAAGTTCCAATAGCAGCCAATGGTAATTCTTCACATTGGCCCCCAAATTTTCCAAAGACATCTGTTAATTCCAATAAGGGGAAGGAAAAAATAGTCAATGGTTTGGATAAAGTAGCTGATTCATCCATGGGTCGTGGAAAAGGGATTGTTCTTTCTGGTGGTTCTCATCATAACAATGAAAAACAGGTGTCTGCATCTCGTCATTCTGTGGTATCACCAATAATCAATCGGCAAAAACGATTGGTTCGAAATGGGTGTATATCTCCACGTAATATAGAAATTAGGGCAAAAGAGTTATCTGAACCTTACCAAAACTGCTCCAAAGATGTTGAACAGGATCGTAATGTTGATGTGGTTCCCAGTGCTCCATGTACAACAGACATTAAGGATATAGTTTCTGAAGATAATGATCATTGTAGATCGAAAGGGATAATGATCCATCCTTGGACACCCAATTATCATGATCCAAATATGATTCATTTATCTAGCAGGTTACTTTGACACTTTTCTCTTTCCTCTTTTTTACTAAGGTGCATTTCTTTTTGGTCAAATGCTTGTTATGTTTATTTGTAGCCATCGGGTGTTAAGTCTTATGGGGTTGCAACTGATAACCCTTGCTTTGACTTGAAATTTATATAAGAAATGTTTTGGGGTGAAAGACTGCCAGTATGTTGTCCCTTTGTTGTGTGTGCTTGGTGCATCCACATAGAATCCATCTATTGTCATTTTATGGTTTCTTGTCATTTATTTTGTCTTATATTTTCCTGAGAGACTAGCTTTTCAGTCCAGTTTACCTTGGAAGGGTTAGATTTAGTCCTAATACATGCAAGCAAATTATTAGGTTTTCTGGGGGTAGAGAATCCTGCTTCCTTTTTGTAATGCTTTCACTGCTAATTAGGCCCAAAAATCCTCATCATGTGCCTGCTAACCTGTCTGATGAATTTGCAGTGTTGAAATTTATTCTATTGAAAAATAGTTTAATGAGTGTGTCTTCACTATTGCTAATTGGGCCGTTTGGCTGATCATATATGCCTGGTCATGGTTATTTTTTATCCAATTTCAACTTGACCTACATCAAGAATGGTCATCTGGTGTCTAACAGCCTTTAGAAGTATATATTTACGTGATCTCCTGATCCAGGAGTACACTGAAAAGTAAGTCATTCGTATTGTGCCAAAAACACCAGCAATTATAGAGAAACTTTTAAATCCAACCTTCACCTTTATAATATTTCTATATTATCGACAAGAATTTAGGTATTGTTACTGCTGTAGACAATGCTTTGTCATCTTTGAAATGAATCCCTGCTTACAGAGACCACTCTCCGGCTTGTGCATGTGCTGGGAAGAACCTAGCCAATTCCTAGATCAGACAAGTATTACAAGTGGGAGTTTGAAATTCCCTAACTTTGATTGATTAACAAAAGTGTTAAATTATTAATTAGGAAAGAGCAGAACTGAGTTGAATTTAAACTTATGTTTCTGAAGCATTATTTGACCATGTGCATTGACATTGAAAACTGCAGAAAAAATTAAACTTTCTGAATCATCATGAGACTATGATAGCATCAGGAATTTTTTTTAATTGATAACTAATTTTATAAAAATAGTTCTCTCTTCTGTTGGACTAGAAGCCAAGTACTCCACCCAGCGTGGCCTGGTGGATTATGATATGTTATCAGGACTTGATGTGTCATCTTCTCACTTACCATGCTTATGGTGTTTATGGTGGTTGCTTTCATGTAATTCAGAATTCCTGATCTTTCAAGCTCTGATAACAATGCAGCTCGTTTATATATATATGTGTGTGTTAATAACTAATTTTCATTGCTTTCAGTATTTTTCCTTTTGTTTATGATGTTGCTACCTTATTTATTCCCAGAGATGACGTCCTCTTCTCCATTATTAGTTTGCTTATCCTGTTCTGGTGTTATTCTCTTCATTAAACATTAAGTGTTGGAATCCATGTGAAATGATTCACTGCAGGAGAATTTATTCTGCTTGTGTCATGCCATGCATTGGTGTAGATCTCATGTGTGCACCTTAATTTCATTATTGCATATGCTTGACGTTGCTTGCTCTATGTACTGGCATTTTTCTGGGTTGATGTGTAGTATTTTGTAGTGCGGTGATGACATACTAAATGACTTAAGATGTTTACTAATAATTGATCCTAAACATTCATTGGACATTTATCCCTCTCAAATTTTTCATACTGTCTTGATTTTGACATTGAATGCTCATGCTCTTCTTCTCTTTTTGTGGATATTTGTTTCTTAATTCATCTATCAGTATAGATTTTGACGGGGTTGAGTTGCCTTCGAAGGTTGTAAGTTGGTGGATTTTTGATATGGGGTTATTAAGCGTACTTGTAGAGAGGATAGTTTTATGCATCTGCTGTTATGTATAACTATCTTTTCTGTTGATTTACATTTACATGTGGATTCTCTTCCCCACATTTACCACATAAGGAAACTTGCCAAACTTAGGTAGAAGTTTTTGTGTAACATGTGATTAAACATTATGATACATGTTAAAGATTTAATCCCAGTTTACTGATGCTGTCGACATACTTGGTGAATCAGCTTGTGTCTAACTAATGTCCCAAAACCCTAAAGCATTTTTCATTTCTGCTCCAGTTCTGCTGCTAATCATGGAGAAATTAGTCAAAATGAACATCCCATTGGGGATGCATTTGGATGGAGAAGTACCCACAACCATTCAGAGAAAGTAGATCACTGGTTACCTGATTCCGCTGGTCTGCATTCAAGGAGAAATGATGATGTCAGATGTGTGTTAGAGCAGGACCCAACACATGAACCACATCATGTTGCCAACCTTTTTACTAAAAGGCAAAAGAAACATGAATCAACTTCAAAAAATCACAGAGAAAGCTCTGTAAAAGTTTCTGATCACCCAGAAGTTGTGTTTCTTGGTTCATCAGGGGATTCATCTAGGTCAAGGTCATCCAGAATCCAGAGTCAGCAACATCTGCACATTTTGGATATTGACGATTTGTCACCTGAAATGAGATGCGGGGATTCCCAGGAAATGGACTGCTCTAATGATGATGAATCTGATGCCAAGGCTAGACAATTAGAAGCAGATGAGATGTTGGCTCGTGAACTCCAAGAACAGTTGTACCATGAGTCACCAGTATATGGCAGTCCCGAGGTTGGATCTTTTGTTCTGTTATCTTTCTTAATATGATTTAATCATTTAGATGCATTAGGTTTTAATGGTTCTTGATCTTTTAACAGATTGATGAAAACATAGCAAGATTGCTGCAGCAAGAGGAGGATTCACTCCGTCATATGTTTCATCCTGTAAGCAAGCCTCTTTATTTTTGTAATTGGCTAATAGTGTGAAAATGGGCAATAATTGCACTTAATGACTGTGTATATCTTGAAGTTGTGGTATTTTCATTCTATGCAAAAGTCAGAAGTGGATGTTACAGGCCCAGACCTCAGTGCCTATGCTCAGACTGACAGTCCCTGCTTTTTACCTATCTGGCAACTGCACCAGTAAACAAATTCAACAAGTTTTAGAAACTTTGGTCAGAAATCACCTTAGTTTAGAACCTATTACAGGTTGAAATCAGCAAAGTTTCAACACAGTAAAACTTTGTTAGGCCGTTACTTTTTGCCATATGCAATGTTATCCCAGTTTGAAATTATTTTGTAAAGCCCCTTTGCTGTGTAATCCCAGCATGAAACTATTGGGTAGCCAGCATGTTTAGCCTTCAGTTCAGCAGATGATTTTATGAGGTGGAAAATGCATGGCCGACATACGTTGTACATGATGGTTCTGTGAATCAGAGATGACGTTTAGTGATGAAAGGCATTGTTCATTATGATCCTATGCATGGTTGAAATGCATTGTTCGGGCAATTTTTGTTAAAATATGGGATTACTTCTGAACTCAGAAATTATGAAAAAAAGGATAATGAAAATAGATGAGCAGTTAAAACATCAAACCCTGACTCCCAAACTTAATTTTATCACTCGACAACCTCCATTTAGGGCCATATTAAAATTGAATAATAATTAAAAATCCTTTCTGCAAGCTTTCTTGGCTCTTTTTTGGTGCGTCTTATGTGCTGATATTGAATTTTTCTTAAATAAATTTATCTACGACAAAGTTAATGTTTCTACATTTTTATATCTTTCATTTGCTTAAAGTTGTTTAGAGGATTTATTATTTAGTTGTTCTATTATTTTGGTAAGTATGGTTTGGTAGTGTATATATTGTGCCCCTTCATGGTATGTGTTTTATGTAGAGAACCTCATCAAATTCACATAGACAGCCTCAGTCACGGCTCTTGCAGAATGCTTCAAATAGGAGAGGAACTCGGACCAGAGTTCATAATTCTACTGGAGTTTCACAGTCGAGGACTCGGCTTCTCAACCGATCTCGTGCAGCACCAACCAGAGCAGGAAATTTTCGGTTTCCTTTGGGCATGGATTTAGACATGGTATAATTTATTTTCCCTACCTGATTCAGTCCCTTATTTGTTTCTCATTTTCTGTTTACCACACCTCAATTGTATGTGAAGGCATAAAGCTGGTAGTACATTATTGTATTTGAATCCTCAATCTCCCACATTTTCTTAGTTTATTATAACAAGGTAATGGATGAGTATCAAGAAACTCTCAAGGAGTAGGTGAAATGCTTGAAATTTGCAGAGGGAGCCATGGTTTAAAGGAAAATTAGGGGGCAAAGTATAATTGAAACAAGGCTTCTGTATAAGATTTTATGTAAATACTGGTACTTAGGAACAAAATGAGCGGCTCTGGTTCTGCTGCTGCTTGGAAGAGTATTCCACTTGCAATTACTTTGCTTGTGTGTAGTTGTAGTAAAATTCTAGGGAGGCCATTCCTCATGCAATCATTTTGCTTGTTTGAGTTGAAGTATATATATTAATACTCATGAAATGGTCTGAAAAACATTCTGTACGTATACCCTTGTGTCTTGCTGCCAACTTGAAATACTACTAATGATTGTTGGGGTTGGTTTCTACACAAGTTTCAGCTAAGGGAATGTATCTTGACTTTGATGATAGCTCCATCTACTTTATTGTTTTTCCTTTCTCATCTTTTCAAATTGGGGTTATATGAGCTTGTTACAAACACAGCTTTGATCATGAAACAATTTGTGATTTTAAGGTAAAAGTTCCACACTTTTTTTTCTTCATGCAGCGACTTGATATATTGGAAGCATTAGAGGCTGCAGCAGGAGACCTTGGTGACATGGAAACTGTTAGAAATATCTCTCAGCTTCAGCGTGATTTCAATGAGTAATATTTCTTCTGTTTTGTTAGTAAATTCACATTTTCTGGTACTTTATTTTAGATGATTGTATTATGAATTTTCTGGTAAAATGGTAAAAGTTTCATGGGGCTAGCACAGTACTGAGGGCAACCACTTCTTTGTAAAAATGCTGAAGGTTAAGACCAAATCTTTGGTGGATTCTCAGAATATGTGCTTTGAAAGATGATTATGAGCTTTCGTACTGTGTTTGAAGAAGATAAACTAATTCATTGTCTATTCTACATGTCATTGATGTACCTTTCTTTCAATCTTATTATTCTATCTTTATATTCAGTACTACAATATGTTTTCAGAGTTTTCAAACCTACTGCCTCTTGTTTTTGGGGGATTTTTTGTTGAAACAAATTTGTACCATTATGGTGGAATGAAAATATGCAGAGCTCCTTTATGAATGTCTAAAACTTTAAAATTTGCCTTCTGTCACACAATGGAGATCATAGAAGCTTGGGTATCTATTTTTGAGCTTTACTCTTTTTTTCATTTTTTCTTTGGATGTGCTATATTTTTTCATAATCAGAAGGTGGTAAAGCAATGTGAACAAAGCCAAAAGGCGATAAAGTGCAGACATCCTGAAGCATAAGGGGTCAATGTATATTTAACAGTTTTCTTTATCAACTCATTGATTAAAGGACAAACAAAGGAGTTATGTTTTGCCCCTGTTATGTTTTCTTGCAGAAATGATTATGAAATGTTACTAGCTCTTGATGAGAACAATAACCAATCCGGTGCATCTGCTAATCAGATCAATACTTTGCCTCTGTCTACAGTACAGGTAATTGCATGTCGGGGGTTGAGAAAACCATTTGCTTGATAGTAGGGTGTTTTTTTTTATTTGTTTCTTTTTATTTTCTCCCTTCTGGGAAGATGAGGACAGTTTTGAGTACCTACAGGGTAATCAGTTGTTTGCTGATTATTAATTTTTGCTCTCGCTGTTTACAGACTGATAATTTTGAAGAAGTGTGTGCAATTTGTTTGGATGCCCTGACTATTGGAGAAAGTATACGCCATCTTCCTTGCTTGCACAAATTTCACAAAGCTGTAAGAACTCTCTTTTCTAAATTCAAGCACTTCATGATAACAGAAGCTCATCAACCTTTTCTTGCTTTGTTGTGACAGTGCATTGATCCATGGCTTAACAGAAAACCATCATGCCCAGTTTGCAAATCATCCATAACTTGATTGGTACTGCAATTTCCAGTGTTTCAATCACTGAACAAGTGAAATGTCCAGGCACTCTCTAGTCTTTAGCAAAGGTAGTAATTCATACATTTCTTCTTATCAACGGCAGAGAAATAATGGCATTCCCTAGTGTTTTCAAGTTGGCCTTTTTTAAGATGGTACTGATGACGGTGCTATATGGGTTGAACTGGTCCACGCACTAGTATTGCCAAGAACGGACGCTTGGTAATGTGATTGAGTGGGTTGGCATTCAGAAGGCTGGGCTGTATTAAGTCCATCTGTTGGGCAAACTGACACTAATTTGGATAGAAATGCAATGGGGTCTTAACAGCTCGACTTATTAGTTTTTGAATTGACATAATGGGGAAGCAAGTACAAATTGCATGCTCATGCGAGTTTGTGGTTTGTTTGTATGTGAATCTTAATGTCAGGCACAATCTCTTTTATTTAAGGCCGGAGTGCCTTTTGACTACATAATGCATTTCTCATAAGCCCTTTCATTAACAGTGCGAAATTGATGCTGTACTTTGAATATACAACGCTCTGGAGGTGCTGGAGCCAATCCATTAAGCATTGCATCACTATAAATCGAAACCTGATCAATTTGATCTTCCATTAAACCTCATTTTCACTTAAAGCAGAATAAGTCCTGTGCTCTTTTCAACGCATATACCTTTAAAGTCAAAGGAAATCTGAATAACAAGATCATATTGTACGTCAGGTGCAGCAAAATGTTAATGTTGTCATGTAGAAAATGAAGTCATAACTGAGAAAGACACTGCTTAAAGCTCTGTTTTGTTGTATTTTTTGTTCTCAGTTCTAAAGTTGTATTAATTAAGAGGTAAGGTTAAGGTACTTTAATGGAAGTGAATATTACTATTTTTGACTGTTAAGACTCAAAAAGATGAAAACCCATGACAAACAGAGCAATACACGAAATTTCTTTCGAGCAAAAGAAGTAACATGGAAACTTGCAAGTTTTAGTCTTCCTTTTATCTATCAGGGACTTTCCCGCTTTTAAATCTCGAAATAGTTTGAAGTGTGATGTTTTAAACTTATAAAGTTTAACTTAATACTTTTAATTGATGGAACAAATGAGGAGGAAGTGTTCATTGAAGCATTTGAGTGAGACAGGTTTGAATTTGCTATTGCTTATTTTATGACTAATATCAAATTAAGATCACGAGATGTTTAGAATGAGAAAAAATTAAAGCAAAATTTGTTTATAGAATATTTTTTGTTGAATGAATAACAAATAAATTATAATTACTATTTATACTCAATTAATAGAGCTAAAAACTAACTAATATCTTTAACAATTTCCCAAGTTTTTGGGAACAAACAAACAATCTGGCTTTACTTGCTGGTACAGCTCAACAGCTAACAAACCAGCTTCTTATTCTTCAACACTGGAAATCATCAGCTTGAATCATACACTGCTATACTAAGCAGGGTTAACTTTCATTTATATTGACTTGCATAAGCTGTTAAGCTGGGACTTGTTTCTTTGAGCTCTCAACAATATGCAGTATTCAGGATTTTATCCTTAATAAAATATCTGTTGCTTTATATTGAGATATATATATATATAGAGTGAATGATTAAGAATTATTGGAGATAACCAAGTAATTACAAGACACTGAATATGGGTAACTGTTGTTGATGTATTACAGTGACCGAAGAAATATTGAAGATCCTAAAATAACATTTGTAACTTGTTCTAATGATCCGAAAATTAACATCGCTCTGAAGTTTGTTGGCGACCACCTCTACCCATGATAATTGACAATTGGTAACTCATGCTCCCGCGGTTATTCTAATACTATAAAAAAAGGGAAGTTCCTATATATCATCACCATTTCTTTTCTTTAATGATTAAAAATGAGACGACTTTGAGAACTCTTCCAAAATTTTTAAGAAATTTATTTATTTATTTATTTTTACTACTGAATTTGAAGACTAATCTATTTAATATTTTACAATAACTCATAAAAAGCATCAACATATTAACAGTATTAAGCTCGTTGTTCATACGAGGTACTCCACTTGTAATCCTAAGTACCATAGAACTCCTAATGCAGTAACTTAATGTCTCTACGTGGCCTATAATAATTATAATAATATATACAGGTGATGTAGAATTTTTCGAAATGTATAGTAAGAGTATTAAGAACATATTCGGGGGATAAAATCGAGTTGCCAAAAGAGGATATGCAATGCAAAGGAAATCAGGGGCGGCGGAGTTCAACGAGTTCAGAAGGGATCACGTTTGGCATTTCCGTATCGAACGCAGCGCACGGCCCCTGATTCTCGTAGCCACTTCTGCATGCATGCCTTCCACATCCCGGAAACAGCGAATGCGCCGCTCCCTTTCAGTCACAACGCGTGGCTGGCTATACACCAATCTACAGCAACTCGAGTAACTTGTAAAATTCCAATATCAAAATTCATCTACTCGTGACGTTACGTTTACAAGATTTAATTATGTTATTTACATTTATTACCGTTCATTAATTTAAATCAAAAACTTATTAAGAACAAGGATTGGTCGCAATAAATATAAAAATTTTTATATTTATATTTTTTATTAATTTTTTTTCTTTCTCCTTATCTTAACACCTATTTTCCTTCTCTTTTATAAATCCTTTTTCTTCACATTTATCTCTTCTATTTTATAATAGATTCTTATCTTTCCTTAATTTTAATTTTATTATAAACACTATTTTCCGGAAAAACAAAAAATGTTTAATGTGCCCGTATTATTTACACTAAAAATTGACATTAAATTTGAAAACATATTATTTAAGATCATAACTTTCTAAAATTTTTTTTTATTTTTGATTTTCGACGATGTTGATATGTTAACAATAGAATATTTAAATTATATTTAAATTGTTTAATTTATATTATAAAATATAAATTAATTTATAAATTTTATTTAAATATAATTTATTATTAATTATATTAAGTATTAAAATTTTATCAAAAATTAAATTAAAAATGAAGAAAAAGATGGGTAGGGGATGTTAATCCATTTATCGTTTGCAGTACGTTCTCAAAATCGCCTTCCGTGACAACATACTGTCTTGGTTCTTGGACATGCTTAGCTTATTGCTCCAATTCCCCCACTTTCTTCGTACTGTATAAACCCTCGAGTAACAACGATGACACTGCACAAACCTTCTCCGCCTTTTTTTTCTCTCTGCTGGGTCTCCTTCGATTTTAAACCATGCAAGCTTCTCTTCATCAGTTCTTCGCCACCCCACCAATCTCCAGCCATGAAAGAACTCTCGATTATTTTCCAAATTTTACGTCCAAAATCCTCATCAATCCTTCAAAGAAGGTGCCTCGAAAACTTCCCCCACCGCCAACGCCGCTACCACCAACGCCGGAGCAAGAACCAAGGTTACCATTGTTAAAGCCAAAAGAAACCAAGTACCCACCTCACTTTAAATCCACTGCAAAAGTTTGCAGCCTCGGCTTTTGACATAATTGAGGGCTCACTAATTGGGTTTTTTGAGAAAGGCGTTAAGTTTACCAAAAAAGGTCGACCCAATGGTTCAGCCATCCGGAAATTTTGCTCCGGTTGAGGAGTGCCGGGTTCGTCACCAATCACAAGTTTTTGACCGGATTCCAACTTGTTTCCGAGGCGTTTATGTCAGAAATGGTGCTAATCCTATGTTTGCACTCTCTGGTGGACACCATTTGATTGATGATGACGGTATGATTCATGCTGCAACATTGGGAGGTGAAAATAAAGCTAGCTGTTGCTGTAGGTATACTCGAACGAGCCGGCTCGTGCAAGAAGCTGAGTACGGTTTGTCAGTATTTCCCAAACCAATCTGTGAGTTGCGTGGGCACTTGGGTTTAGCTCGGCTGGCTTTGTACATGGCTCGAGCTGGAGCCGGCTGCACTCGTTTACTTTAATTACAAGCCATGTCAGAAGATGATCTTCCTTATCACGTCGAAATCAATTCCGACGGTGAACTCAAAACAATCAGACGGTTCAATTTCGACGATCAGCCCGAGTGTTCCAAGATTGCACACCCTAAGGTGGATCTTGTTACTGGTGATTTGCATGTACTTAGTTACAACGTTGCGAAGAAACCACACTTAAAGTATTTCAGGCTTGGTACGGACTGAAAGCAGTCAGGTGATGTGGATATTACTCTAGACCAACCGACAATGGTAAATGACTTCGCCATAACAGAAAACTGTGTAATCATCCCGGATCACCAAGGGGTAATCAAGTTATCCGAGATGATTCGTGGCGGTTCACCTGTAATTTACGACAAAGACAAGACATCCCGGTTCGGAATTTTTTCAAAAAATGATGTTGATGAATTGGGTATTCAATGGCTTGACGTACCGAATTGTTTCAGCTTCCATTTATGGAATGCATGGGAAGAAAACAATAACAACGGTGATAAAACTATTGTTGTTATCGGGTCATGCATGGACCCACCCGAAGCCGTCTTCAACGAGCACGAAGACCCGATACGTAGTGAATTATTAGAAATCCGATTGAGCTTAAGGACCGGAGAGTCAACCCAACGGGCAATCGTTTCCGGTATAAATTTGGAGGCGGGTCAAGTAAACCGAAGCCTTCTGGGTCAAAAGACCCGTTATGTTTACTTGGCAACAGCAGAGCCGTGGCCGAAGTGCAGTGGTTGACTTGGAAACCGGTAAGGTGACAAAATTCATGTACGGTGCGCGTCGTTTTGGCGGAGAGCCGACGTTTGTGGCTGAAAACAGTAAAAATGCAGGCATTGTGAAAGTGAAGGTGAAGGATACGCAATGGGTTTTTAGTGAAGATGAAGGGTGCGCAATGGGTTTTGTGAGAGATGAGAGAAAAGAAGATTCGAAATTGGTAGCGGTGGAAGCTTCAAGCATGAAGCAAGTAGCTTGGATAAAGTTGCCAAGAAGGGTTCGTTGCGGATTTCATGGTACTTTTATTAGTGCACAGGAATTAAGCGGACAAGTTTTGTCATATTAGTAAGCTTAGTAGGCATATAATCCATAGAACAGACAGTTGCATGCTGTAAGGATGAGAATTAATGTAAATATTTGGTTTGTTACTGCAATTTAATTTCCTTTTATCATAAATGAATTCGACTATAGTCATATAAACTGGCTACACAAATCCTAATTCTAGCTTAAGAATGAAGAAGAAGCAAAAATTTTTCTGTAAGTGTATTTTGCTTGTAATCATGTTAAGAGTTCAATAAAATACATTCTTTGATATTTATAATAATTTTATTTTACAAAAAAAATATTTATATTTATTTTATATTTTATTATTAGTTACTTAATTAAAAAAGAAATATTTCTAAATATTTTATTATTTAAAATAATACCTTAATTTTACACATACTTATTTATTTTTTTAATTTATATTAAATTTTTAATAATATAAAATTTTAATTAACTTAAAATAAATATCATTTAAATATTTATATAATAACTTTATTTTTTATTATGTGTGTAACTGTAGAAATTATAAATTGTGTTTGTAGAAATAATTTTAAATTAATCTGTAAAAAAATTTATATGTACATATGAGTAAGATTTTTTTTAATAAAATATTATTTTATTTATTTTAAAAAGTATATTTAATAAGTTTTAAAAATTAAATAAAAATAAATAAATTAACTTTTCATTTATAAATAATAAAATAAATAAATAAATTAATTAATGTATGGTCAAAATAATATAGAGAGTATGTAAAGTGTATTTTCACAAAAATTATAGCAAAATTTAATTACTAAAAATCTTATAAGAGATATCTGATAAAATTTTATTATATAAATTTTAAATTAGTTAGGTTAAGGAAAATGGACAAAGGTAAAATTATTTTGTAGTAACTGAAGTATCTTGATTTATTTATTTAATTACTATAAATTGTTATTGTGATAAAGAATTACATTACTTGAGGTATTTGATGTTCTAAAATAGCATAATTATTATTTTTTTTAATCTCTTATTTATTCTAATTTAGATAAATTAAGATTGTGTTAGAAATTAAAAAGTATATATTTATTTTTCATATAACATCTATTGTAATAAAATCCACATTAATATTAAATTAACCCTACTCTTATAGGGAAAACTAGTATAATGGAAATAAGAAATTCCTTTTTTATTATTATTATTTTTAATCTAGGTCAGTAGACTTCTTAAACTTCCTTGCTAATGAGTCAGGAGTTCAGAATAATTAAAACTTCTTGATAATTCATGTCACGGTGGGATTCTGATTTTCCTTATTAACTCGGGTTAATGACGCTAGTATAAAATACTTGAGTAGATGATGATCTCTTTTATCATCATTCATCAACACAATTTCTCTCTCTTCCAGGGCAAATAACTTGACGTTCGCCATGGCTTCTTCCAACAACCAAAAATCTCTCTTTCGGTATTTAATGGTTGCAGTATTGCTATTATCATCTCTCGTTCTCGCTTCCTGCGATGAAAGAGTGAAGGGATGTCCATTCGATTCCATTTACAGCTTCGGCGTCAGAGATTCCCCTCCAGGCTTTCGTCTCAGTTCACTCATGGTTGATCAACTCGCCGCTGCATTCCATCTTCCTTCTCCAAAACTCTATACACAACAACAATTCGGCCGACTTCACTACGGTGCCAACTTTGCTACGGAAAACGCCATAGCTCTTGGAAAACCCTTTCTTGAAGAAAATGGCATCCAAGTTCCGTCAGACTGCTTCACCGACTCCACAACTTCACAGCTGGTTTCATTCTCCAATTATCTCACTCCAATTTGCTGGTATCGTCTCGAGTGTCGACAGAAGCTTCAGAGGGCTTTATTCATTGTTGATCTTGGAAGCAACGATTACAAGTACGCGTTCTTGAATGGCAAAACCATCCTAGAAGTTGAAGCGTACACACCACTCATAGCCAACAACATCGTACATATGTTATCGGAAATCTGGAAAGCTGGCGCATCCAATATTTTAGTCACCGGCATGTTGCCATTGGGATGTCTTCCTGGCTACCTTTCTTTGCTTCACAACGTTAATCCGGCCGAGTTGGACGAGAACAACTGCCATATAGGGTTGAACAGCTTTGCTAAGAATCACAACGATCAGCTCAAACAAGCTATTTCTCATTCATGGTCAGACGGTCCTCACGCTCAGTCTCAGGCTCTTTCTGAACTTGGAGAAAGTGCTTCTTACTCTCAGTTCCTTTATGCTGATTATTACACTGCTTTCATGGCTCTCCTTCGCAAGAATTTGAATAATCGGAGGGCTTTGTTCCGAGAAGATGGGTTTCATCTTACTGAAGAGGCAAACAAGTATATTGTGGGAAAGCTCATCAGCGGAAACAACTACATCCAGCCAGAGATATATCTTCCAAAAGTCAATCATTGTGTTATGTGAAAGGTTCAACTCCCTCTCTCTCTCTCTCTCTCTCTCTCTTTGTTATTTAACCAAAACATAGCCATTGAGATAATCTATTCCTGTACATGTACAGTAGTCTCCCTCTCTCTCTCTCTCTCTCTCTCTCTGTTATTTAACCAAAACATAGCCATTGAGATAATCCATTCCAGTATATGCACAGTTGTCTTAACATTGATTGAGATAATTTATTCCAGTACATGCACAGTAGTCTCATATTGATTGAGAGAATCTATCCTTACTTTTAAAATCTTTTTAATCTCAAGCACCCCTTATCATTGTCTTTTACATTCAATTTGAGATGACCATTTGCAGGCAAATAAATTCGATTATGGTAATTTCATAATTCTTGCCTTTCGCATATTGTAATTGTTACAAATTAATCTCTTAATTAGAGATGTCGCATCAATCCTTATTAGTCTTGGCCATTCTCTTGCTCCACTAGTTAATTTCATGCCATAGAGCTTGAGCTTTCATTACCACACGTTTCTTCTAAAGCATTGCATGCTGTAACTCTCCTATGTTTTCTAGAGAGAGCGTGTTTTGGCATTCAAGTGTGTTCAATAACGAACCATAAGATAAAGTACATCAATCTTTAATTTTTTTAAAACCAAAGATACAGTCATGAATCGGGCCTGCGATCGATGTTGCACAGTTTAACAAAGCATGCAGCATCTAATAAACGTACTCTACCGTGCATCAGTTGATAAGAGACTATTACTTTCAACTTTCCTTGCATTGCAGAGGTCATCAACCGAGTCACCTCTTTCAAAAACGGCCGCTGCCCCCATTCCAGTGCCTGCATTCAAGAAATTCAAGGTTAAACACATACTCCAGCAGCATCCAAGGTATGAAGAAAAAGAAATTAAGAAAAAACACCTATGCACATTGATATCACTCCAAAGCGGCAGTCTCTGCCTCGCCTCTTCATCTCATGCAAAAGAGTTGCAACACAGCGCGCACCTGTTACAACCAGAAAGCAGAGAATGCATAAATTGACGTAGTAATGCTTCACATAGCATTTGTATTTAAACCCTGGTAGTTATGCACGCCACACTGCAGACACAAACATACTTCAGACTGTAAAGCCAAGAACATTTTGCAGTACCATACTCGGATTCTCAGGGTTTTAAGCTAAACTCAGAGAACATACAGTTAGTTAATTGTTAAACTACATCCCTAAAACCAATAGCTTCCTGTGGCCCACCCCCATGCTAGATGGACTAAAAATTACAAAAGCAGCTCTTTTCATTATAAGAGGGTAGCAATTACCTGTTGCACCCAGAGGATGCCCAATGGCCATTGCACCTCCGTTAACATTGATCTTTTCTGCATCAAGTCCCAGCTTGTTACGGCAATATACAAATTGGGATGCAAATGCCTGCACAAGGAGCAAAAAAATTGCATGACTTGAAACTCATCTTAACTACGAAGAAATTGAAGAAACTTACGAAGTTAGGCAATAATTTTATTACCTCATTTATCTCAAAAAGATCAATATCATCAAGTTCAAGACCAGCAGACTTAACTGCAGCTGGAATCGCAACGGCTGGGCCAACACCCATGATGGCAGGATCCACACCAACAGCAGCAAAAGTCCTGCACAATTGGCATGTATTGATTCAGAAAGAGGAAAAAGGTTACTTGTTTCTCATTGATGTGGGTCCATCCATATTTATTAACGTCAGAAGGACCATGGCAACTTATTAAACTTGCTGAGCTAACTAAGAAGAAAAAAGGTCTGTCAACATAAATCAATCAGGAAAATCAACTTGTAAATACAGATGATGCAATTATTATCAATAATGTTATGTTAAGGCCAGAAAACAATGAAATCTCAAGCTACAGGCAACATTTGCAGCAAAACTATCTTCAGGAAGAGGTAGGACCACAAACCCTTCACATCCCACAACATAGCTTGCATAATTCAAAACTTTGATCCTCTTTTTCAGAAAAGTGTTTCAGAAGCAATCAAATCGTAGTGAAAATGGCATTCCTTGATTGAATTAACCAAAAGACTGGGAAGACATGTTTTCATGATCACGCCAAGAGTGTTTAACTGGGAATGAAGAAGTTCAAAACAAACAGGTGCTACTTAAAGAAGCCAAGCACCTAAAAAATGCTGATAAGTGGTCATTGACACCTTGATGATGACAAAAAAAACTGTATCTTAGGGCAGATCCATCAAAAAGACTTTGGATTTTCAAGCAGAAAGGAAGTCATTTGATTTATGTAAATTCTGCTTGTCAGGTCTATGCATGAATTCCTAATTTTTCCTGCTTTAGGAAACTTATCAGACATATGTACTAAAAACTTGCAAAAGTCAGAAACCTGAATACACCAAGGATCGGTAAGCCTTTACGAATGGCAATGCTTCTCTTCATGAGCAGGACAGCTCCAGCACCATCACTGACTTGGCTAGAATTTCCTACAATAGAAGTGGCCAACTGTTAAAAAACTGAAATGAGCTGGTGAAAACATACAAAAAAGAAAAGAAACTCTGTTGCATAAGCTTATACCAGCTGTGGTGGTTCCATCTTTCTTAAACACAGGCTTCAACTTTGAAAGCTCTGACAATGATGTGTTTGGCCGAATTCCATCATCAACTGAAATTGTAATGGGTTTCTCTTCACCAGTTTTGGGGTCAACAATCTTCACACATGAAAGTTATGTTAGTGCCTTTACATAAGAACACAAGCACTTGGGCAAAAGCACATGGAACATCTACGTCAAACATATCACATTGCCAGCGTTAAGGAAAAAAAAATATATACCTTGGTTGTCACAGGGATAATTTCATCTTTAAATTTACTAGCAGCAGTAGCAGCAGCAGCCTTCCTATGTGACTCCACCTAACAAGATAAATTTTGAGAAAATCACTATCAAAGAATCCTGCTAAACAATGTAACATACAGAATTATCCATTTAACTTACGGCTGCCTGGTCTTGCTCCTTCCTAGTCACACCAAACCGATGTGCAACATTTTCAGAAGTAACACCCATGGGAAGAAGACAATTCTGAGCATGCTCAAAGGCCTTTACCTATCATAATAGAGACAAGGAAAGCATGTCAAAATCAAAATTTCTTGTGCAATAAATATAACCAGGAGGAGTGAGCAGTATACTTTTGGATTAACTGATCCTTCCCAGGCCATTAGATTGATTGTCATGGATTCCAGCCCAGCTCCAATACCTACATACAATTAGTTTTATACAAATAAATAACTCCATTCTTTTCAAAAAGGATTTCTCAAAATACAGGTGCCTTCTTACCGATGTCATAAAACCCAGCTTTTATAGCAGCAGCCACATCAGCAACTGCCTGAAGCCCAGATGAGCATTGCCTGTTCACAGTTCTAACAGGCACAGTTTCTGAACCATAGATAAAATTCAAAAAATTGTCAACAAAAAATCAAGATACACATGAACTCCCGCACAAATTCTAATGGATATCCCTACCAGGGAAACCGGCATAGAATGCAGCCATCCTGCATTCACTTGCTCTTTGAGACCCTGGTGCCAAGACTGTACCCACGACAATGTCTCCAACTTCACTAGGATCGATGTTTGTTTTTTCTATCAATGCCTGCACCCACCCAAGTACTAGGTACACATATATAAGCAATTATTTTAACTTTAGGTTTCAGGTTGAACTAAATTACCCATCAAGTACCATTAATACATGTCAAACTTGTAACATGTTATAAGTCTGATGTTCCTGTTACAATATTACAGGTGCAGCATTCCACTATAATGATTTATTAGGATCAAGTAAAAATAATGATACAAGGATTTTGCACCTTCATACTGATACTGGATGAGCATCAAAATTATCAAAGTTGTAACATAGAAGGTCAGATATGTAAGGAACATAAAGCATTGAAACTAGTAAATAAAGCAAGTTGTAACACAGAACGTCAGATTCGAAAAACAGAACTTGAGAACTGTAAATTGCTACTAGTCTTTTAGTATCCATACCAGCCCAGAAGTAAGAAGTAAACGTTAAATAGAAAAAAGTCATGACAATTAACGAAAAGTACCCTCAAAACGGGTGCAAGCAGATCATCAGGGTAAGTGTCCTTGAAACCACCACGTTTTGATTTGCAAAGAGGAGTCCGATAAGCTCTGAAATCCAAAAACTCTCATTTGAAAAAAAAAGAAAAAAGAATTCAATCCAATAGTTAGATAACATAATTTAAATATCACCAATTTACTCACGCGACTATCACCACATCATCACTATAAACAGAGGTCCGATAATATGAAGCGCTGTCTCCAGCTGCACATGCTGATGCCTACACACAAAAATTAACGAATAATCTTAAGCTATTAGAATTTGATCCAAAATTCCAGTTCAATTCTCCCTTTTCTAACTTGCGGAAACAATCATCGGATACGATCCCAAACCGTGTTTAATATCTAAGAACAAAAATACGTCAGACTTAAACTATATCACCAAATTTTAAATACTATTTTCGTTTTTGATAATCGTTTCCAATTGCCAACCATAGAACAGCCAATTAAAACCAATTAATTACAAACTAAATCTGCTAAAAAATTTTCCGATTCATGCAAGGAGGAAAACTTACTGAGAGAGCGGATTCGTAGTTGTGAGAAGAACTATGGTAAGGACGGAGATGTTCAAGCAATACTCGCTGTCTATTGATGGCTTTCTCCATTATCTTTCACGACGTGAAGGTAATTGAGCTTTCGCGCTATGGCGTCAACGAATTGGGAATGACGAGAAGGTAATCAAAGATTATTATAGGTCATTTGTTTGATTATACTGGCCATTATGGCCAAGGCAGATACGGAAAGGAGACGGGTGCACTCCCGATATTTTTTTCTGTCAAGAAGATTTGAACGGTGACGATGACGGACACGCAAGCACCACCTACAAGTCGGCTCAAAGTTTGGCTTCCCCTACTCTCGCATGTAGCGTGTGTGCATTTACTTGCTTATTTTGTCTTTTTAGTTTGGGTAAGTAACATTAAAGTCCATATATTTTTCTTAATTACAAAAAGTTACGTGAAGTTTTGGGAACATGAACAGAAATCCTATATATTAGATCTTGCTATTACGGAAAAAATGGATAAAGCGAGGAGCCGTCTTTTATCTTCAATTATATATTAAAATGGTTCTTGGTTCAATAAAATCAAAATATAATTTATTTTCTATTTTAACATTTTTAACTAAATTTATGCCTTTCATTATAAATTTTTATTTTTCTTTCTACATTAATTTAAAATAGTCATTATTTCAAATTCAAATTTTGTGTCACTAAAATAATTTTATTATAATCTCCTCAATATAATAATTTTAAAAAATAAATTTAATAAACAATAGTTGAAACCGTTAAAAAACACCAATTTTGAAGAAAATTTTTGAAACATAATAAAAGTGATACATTTATAGATTCAAATATAGTTTTTAAAAATTATATTGACTAATTTGATATTAAACCTTATATATATAGCAAGCAAAACAAAGATTTTATCATATAATTCTTTTTTTTTAAATAAAAAAAGCCTCATATTAGATTAGATTATATTTATTACATTTTTTATACACCTTTTAAGAAGCATAATCTAAAATAAGTACTAACAGGCATATCAACTATTTATACATTTGTTTGTATAAAATTGACATAATATGATATGATTGAACGAGTAAAATAAAAAATATATATATAATAAAAAATTACATTACTCTTTCAATTATATTAATGCTAAATAAAATCATATATTGACAAATTTGTAAATTTATTTTTATGAATTTACTAAATTTGATTTAATATAAAGAAGAACAAAAATAAACAACCTATTTAATAGCTCAATTAAGTTAATAAAATTAAAATTGTTAAAATTAAAAGTGTATACTATAAAATAAAATGTGCCAACCCCAGAAACTACTTTCATATTTTCCAGTCATATTTGGAAGCTTTTAACATTCTCTTTTATATTTATATATATAGACTTATTATTATTATTATTATTATATTTTTATAAAATTAATTAATATCAGTTTTTTACATTTTAATTTTAATAAAGTAAACGTTCCAGTAGGCGAAAGAAGCGCGCGTGGTAGATTGTTGTTTAAGACATAATCTATGGATATGTACAAATGCGTGCCGTTATGGGAAAAGAGAGAACTTAAACATAACCCCATAAAATTGCAGATGATACTATTGGAAAGGGTTCTGTAGGCAGAGAAGGTATTTGGTACATCACGTATCACCTCATCAATTAGTTGAAATTGCTAATTACCGTTCGATGAAGTAAAGGGTGTGCGCACAGCTCTCAAACGTTAATCAGCGCTCTATGATAATGGAAAACAAGTGAAACGATAAAATATATAAAAGTCAGTCAAAGTTTGGACGTTATGTGTGTATACTTTTTCCAAACTATCCTTCACTCTTCGATACCAAAATTAATAACATTGAATTTACTTTTTTTTTAAAAATAAAAGTTAAGAACATAACATTTAATTTTTCAAAATTCTACCACCAAAACTGAATATATATATATATATATATATATATATATATATAAAATATTATGAGAAGTAATTTCTTTTTTATACTCAAAAAAATATTTTTTTAAAAAATTATATCAAATACTAGTATGTGTATAATATTGAATAATTAATTTAAACTGATATATTTAAACAGAATTGATTAATTTGGTTTTATTCTAAATAGTATTAATTTAATTTTAAATTTTATAAATTATAAACTAAATTTTATTTAAATTATTAATTTAAAAATTGATCTCAAATAATAAAATAAGAGCATTTTATATATATGCACGTGTATTAGTTATTTAAAAATAATGATATTGTATTAAAAATACTATTATTTATGATTATGCAGACTTGCTTGATATATAATTTGACACAATATTTAAAAAGAGTTATTAAATTTTCTCAATGAAAAAAAATGTTTTGATATTAAATTTAAAAATAATAATAAAAAAAAACTTGTTTGGTTAACTATTCTGTTAAGAATAGTTTTGCATTAGAAGCCTAACAATAATCAATACTCTAAACTATTAATTTAAATAGAATGATACATAATGTTATACTAAATATATAGACACTTTTAAACTTTATTACTATAAAATTGCATCAATTGTGATATTTATTTATCTTTTATTTGAAATTTTTTTATTAATTTAAGAATAAATTCGATAACTTATCATTAATTAATTAATTAACAAAAATTCAACCTTACATACTTCGCAACGTCACAAAAATTATATATATATACATATATATATATATATTATCATCAAGAATAATAACTAGAATTTCTTATATTGTTGTTACTTTTAACCAAATTTTTTGAAAAAATTTTAAGTTTTTATTGACTAGTAACAATTTCAATAAAACTTTAATGAAAAATTTATAATAGTAATAATAAATCTGAAAAAATTTTAAGTTTTTATTGACTAGTAACAATTTCAATAAAACTTTAATGAAAAATTTATAATAGTAATAATAAATCTGATCAAAATGTAACAATAAACAAATATAAAATTAAAAATATATCTTAAAACTTTTGAAAAAGAACTAAATATTGAATGAAAAGAATTGAGAAAATAAATGATATATATATATATATATATATATATATTTCATTCACCACCATATACGTGTGCTTTGTTGTTGCTCACCACCACAACAAATCGTTCTCCTTCCATTGTATCAAAAAATGCCGTCTTCTTCCACATCACTAAGAAGTCATCTTTCTCCATCCGAAAGTCTTTCATCGCCAATCCGTATCCAATATGCTCCATACAAATATTTCTTCACAACCGAACTTTCATCCAATGCCAATGGACCACCCAGATACTAACAACTCTGCTCCAGCTTGGGCATAAACATCCTATGATCACTCGTTCTCGTCTTGGAGTGGTCAAACCAAATCCAAAATATGCCCTGACGTCATTAACTTCCCCCATTCCTCGTGAGCCTCATAATATTCGAGCTGCCTTAAATCAACCTGGATGGAAAGCCGCGATGGAGGAGGAGCTTACTACCCTCTATAAAAATCAAACTTGGCAACTTATTCCTCGGTCTCCTAGTATGCATGTCCTTGGGTTAAAGCGGGTGTTTAAGCCAAAACTTTATGGCTCACTACGCTGACTTAAAGCACGATTGGTTGCCAAGGGTTACCATCATATTGGCATAGACTACACAGAAAACTTTTTTACCAATTATTAAACCTGGAACCATAAGTTTGATTCTTACTATTGCCTTTTTTCTTGACAGCTTGACGTCAAAAATGCTCTCTTGCATGGATTAATTTCTGAAGACATACACATGGAACAACCTCCCGGGATGACTGATTCTCAATATACAACACGTGTGCGAAGTTCAAAGAGCTCTCTGTGGCCTAAAATAAGCACCCGGAGCATGGTTTGATTGTTTTAGTGCCCTTTTGCTGAAATATGGTTTTGTGCGTAGTTTAGCTGATCCATCCGTATTCACTTGTCATTCTGACTTTGGCTCACTAATTCTAGGTAGATGACACATTAATCGCGGGGTCCAAGTTAGAGCTTGTCACCACTTATTCAGCTTCTTAGCAGTGAATTTGCCACGAAGGATCGAGGAACTATCCATCACTTTCCCAAAATCGAAATTTGTGGCACAAATGATGGACTTCATTTGTCACAATCTCATAATGCTTCATTTGACTGTAAGCCTAAGAGCACAACCCTTGAATCAAAAAAGTATTCATTCCAAAGGCAGAACCTCTAGGTGATCCAAGCTATTTTCGAGGAATTGTTGGCACACTACAAGATCTTACCCTTACTCGACCTGACCTCTCCTTCTGTGTCAAATATGTGTCACAGTTTATGCATGCTCCAACTATTGCCCATTGGAAAATGTTTGACGAATCCTTCGATATGTGAAAGGAACAATTCATCTGGGATTAAATTTCACTTCTAACACAATACTTAATTTGCATGCTTTTTTAGATGACGATTGGGCTGGTTGTTCAACCACCAGACGTTCCACCACTGGGTATTGCACATTTCTTGGCCGCAATCTAATATCTTGGTATGCAAAATAATAACAATCTCTCGCTCTAGTACTGAAGTGGAAAATTGAGCTATGGCAAATACAGCAGAAGAACTAACATGGATGACTTTCATTCTGAAGGATCTACGCATTACACTTTCTTCTCCTCCTACATTATACTGTGACAGCCTTAGTGCTCTTCACATGACTTTTAATCCAGTATTTTATGCACGCAATGAACACATTGAATAGGATGACCATTTTGTGCGCAAATGGGTTGCTCTTGGTCTCCTAGTCACTCGATATATCAACAGCTTGCTGATCTATTCACTAAACCAGTGTCCAAGGCAACTCTCCAATACTTTTAGACCAAACTCTAACTCCAGATTCGGCATAGTTTGCGAGTGGGTATTGACAACGCACAGCTCGGCAATCATAAAAATTGTGGAGATCAAAAGAGAGATAAGGTAGGCCTCAAATCTTGGAGCAATTAGGTGGCATATCTTCATAATCAAAGTAATGAAGAAACTGTTATGAATTGGTAGAGAGACTTTTGAGTGGCAACAGAGTTCTAAGTCTAACTCGTTTAAATCGAATGGAAGTCCAAGGAGATGTAACAATTGTACATGATATCACAACAAATTAGTAGGATTTCGGTTCAAAGGTGATTGCATCCGTGTCAGCCACTAGTTCACAACAACAATTTAGTTTGAATTGTTTTTATGCAGTTTTTGTGTTGAATCGTTAGCTCAGCTTAATTTATTTAAACAACGTGTTTGTAAAGTCTTGTTATTTATTTATTTATTTATTTAAAGAATAATATTCTGAAAATAATAAAGACCATTATTTTTATTTCCAGTTTCTTTTTCTTCTAAGTTGACGTGGAGGGTCGAGTTGTACTTTGTGTACAAAATCAGAGGGCATGATGCCCCACCTCCTTCATTTTGCAAATTCCCAGTGGCTTGAGAAATAACAGCAAATCAAGTGATGAAATCAAGCAACGAAACTCCACATGGACTTGGAAAAGCTCCATCCAGCCACGTGTTTGAAATCTGACTAGAGACATCGAAAGCAAATTTAAGGAAAATGAATCCGGCACGTAAGTGGGCTGTCACGTGAAAGCCCAATGATGAAAGAGGAGGTGTTGACGAGTTATTGGAACATCGCAGGCCCGTCACAATGCTCTCATCCACGTGTTTTGATCGTCAACATTTTTATTTTTCAACACGTGAGAGCCCAACATGGATTTTAATTTCGGTAGTTCGTACGTATTTGATTATTGAGTACGCGTTTATGTCTTTGTACGGCATTGCAACACCTTCGTTCGGTTTCGGTTGCATTAGCGTTAACCCAACCACACGTGAGTGTACTTCAATCCAAATTAAATTTAAGCAATTCGTTTCCATTTAAGTTATACAATTTAAATTTAATATATCATAAAAGTAATAGAAATATTAAGATAATTTAATTTAACGAATATAACAATAACTAACTCAATAATAAAATGCATGTTGAATAAGAGATATTTACCAAAGTCTTTTATAAGATAGATATTCTTATCTTCCAATCTTATTCGATTCGATGGAGAACGCTAAATCACTTAAATAATTATTACAAATTTTCTTGCCTATTATTTACACCGAAAACTGATTCCAAAATAGGGATAACATGTTTACTACATATCATCAAAATCTCCTACCACGTGTCATTATAGCGCCTTGGTTGCTTGACTATGCTCTGCTTATTCCTCCACTTGCAGCACTCACTTCGTAGCATATAAACCCCCCCCAACTCACCACGATAGCTCCACACAAATCTCTGCACCTTTTTCCCACTGCTCTCTCCTTTCCTTTTCAACCATGCAAGCTTCTCTGAAGCTCTTCGCCACCCCACCAATCTCCAAAAATGAAACCACTCTCGCTCATTATACAAAATTTACTTCCCAAACCCTCATCAATCCTTCAAAGAAAAAGTTACCTCGAAAACTTCCCCCGCTGCCATCGCCACCGCCACCGCCACCGGAGACGGAACCATTGTTAAAGCTAATAGAAACCAAATACCCGCCTCGCTTAAATCCACTGCAAAAGCTTGCAGCCGCCGCTTTGGACAAAATTGAGGACTCACTAATTGGGTTCTTTGAGAAAGGCAAAAGTTTACCAAAAATGGTCGACCCAACTGTTCAGATATCCGGAAATTTTGCCCCGGTCGAGGAGTGCCCTGTTCATCACCGGTTACAAGTTTTTGGCCGGTTTCCAACTTGTTTACGTGGTGTTTATGTGAGAAATGGTGCTAATCCTATGTTTGCACCCTCAGGTGGACACCATTTGTTTGATGGTGATGGTATGATTCATGCTGTAACATTGAGAGATGAAAATAATGCTAGTTATTGTTGTAGGTATACTCGTACGAGCCGGCTCGTGCAAGAAGCTGAATACGGTAAGTCAGTATTTCCCAAGCCAATTGGTGAGTTGCATGGGCACTTGGGTTTGGCTCGGCTGGCTTTGTACATGGTTCGAGCTGGAGCCGGCTTGGTTGATGGGTCTCGTGGCATGGGCGTGGCAAATGCTGGACTCGTTTACTTTAATGGAAGATTATTAGCAATGTCAGAAGATGATCTTCCTTATCACGTCGAAATTAAATCCGACGGAGAACTCGAAACAATCAGACGGTTCAATTTCGATGATCAGCTCGACTGTACCATGACTGCGCACCCCAAGGTGGATCCCGTTACTGGTGATTTGCATGCACTCAGTTACAACGTTGTAAAGAAACCATACCTCAAGTATTTCAGGTTTGGTATGGACGGAAAGAGGTCGGATGACGTGGATATTACTCTAGACCAACCGACAATGATGCACGACTTCGCCATAACAGAAAACTGTGTGATTATCCCAGATCACCAAGTGGTATTCAAGTTATCCGAGATGATTCGTGGTGGTTCACCTGTAATTTACGACAAAGGCAAGACATCTCGGTTCGGAATTCTTTTGAAAAACGATGTTGATGGATCGGGTATTCAATGGATTGACGTACCGAATTGTTTCTGCTTCCATTTGTGGAATGCATGGGAAGGAAACAATAGCAACGGTGATAAAACTATTGTTGTTATCGGGTCATGCATGGACCCACCCGACGCCGTCTTCAACGAACACGACGACCCGACACGTAGTGAATTATCGGAAATCCGACTGAACCTGAGAACCGGTGAGTCAACCCGACGGGTAATCGTTTCAGGTATAAATTTGGAGGCAGGTCAAGTAAACCGAAGCCTCCTGGGTCAAAAGACCCGGTATGCTTACTTAGCAATAGCAGAGCCGTGGCCGAAGTGCAGTGGAATAGCCAAAGTGGATTTGGATACCGGGGAGGTGACAAAATTCATGTACGGTGCGTGTCGTTTTGGAGGAGAGCCAATGTTTGTGGCTGAGAACAGTAAAAATATAGGCAGTGAAAGTGAAGATGAAGGGTACGTAATGGGATTTGTGACAGATGAAAGAAGAGAAGAATCGGAATTGGTAGTAGTGAAAGCTTCGAGCATGGAGCAAGTAGCTTGGATAAACTTGCCAAGAAGGGTTCCTTATGGATTTCATGGAACTTTTGTTAGTGCTCAAGAACTGAGTGGACAGGTTTTATCGCACTAATTAGCTCCTACCATTTTGGTAGGAGATATATAATAAACAAATATACCTGAAAGAATAGATAATTGTATACTACTGTAAGGAATAAGAATTACTTTAATATTTGGTTAATTACTGCAATGTAATTTCCTTTCTATTATAAATGAAATTGACTATAGAAATTAATGTTGTGCAATTGCATTAATTAATTTTGAAGCAACTGGTTTTATCCATAACTTGATGAAAAAAGACGGGCGTGACGCAAGCAGACAAAGAAATCCGTGAAAATGGAGGTGGTGGGGGGGGACATGATCGGAACAATATTTATTTGTCTGGAAGTGTGGTTTAACAGTTCGTTTCTTTGACCAAGTGCTGACTGCCTCCAAATGACGTGGGTCCAATTCCTTGGCCCCCATAATATTATTACTCATATAATCTGGTATTAATTAAATAAATTGTTATATATATATATATATATATATATATTGTTTGTTCGTTAAAAGAGTACTCAAAAGTGATACATTGTACAATATAATGCCATTATTTGTTGGATTTATTGGTAAATTGTTACAAGTTAAAACAATTACATTAATTTATATTGCTTAAAGAGATATAAAAAAAAATCTAAATTATATTACCTAACTGAAAATACCAGTATCTCGGAAACAAGAACAAATCTCTTTGTATACTATAAGATTCTAACAGTTGAATGCTAAAACATTTTTTCGTTTCCTTTTTTGCCACCGAGAGTTTTAAAATTCATTAAACAATTGTATATGTGGCGAATGTCTAGTGGACCTCTGCAGATCGAGCAAGAACCCACATGCAAATGCCACGACTCTATTGGTAACGTATATGTTTCGTCATTGATTACGTCATAGACGTCGCAATCAACACTGGCTGGCCTTCTCCACATGGCAGTGCAGCAAGACCTTACCTGTCTATTATTATTTATTCAAATAAAAATAATTGGACAGAACTTGCCGAGTAGGCATGTGCAGCGGTCCAGCAGAACCGATTTGAAATATATATATATATATATCATATTAAAATGATTTTTTTCAGATAAATGATTGTTTTAAAAATTATAGACTTAAAATCAAATTGAAAATTTGATTAATTTTAAAAATAAAAAATTATTTTAAATAAGAAAAATTGAACACTTTACCTCATCTTAAAATTCAAGTTCCGTGAATAATTTTACACAATTTATTTATAATATTATATTTAACATATTTTATTTTTTAAAAATTAAATAAATATAAATTTATATTTATTAAATTATTTAATTAATAAAATAATATTATTTAAAATTTTTTATTAAAATTGTGTAAAATATTTTTATTAATTTTAAATAAATATTTTAAATTAAAAATTTATATTTTTTATTTTTTTAAAATTTATTATTAAATTTATACAAATATAATTATCATGTAAAATATATTCATATTTAGTTTGTCAAACAATTTATTAAAGAAAATACTTTTATTCGATGAATTATAGAGAAAGAATTAATTAATATCTTATAATATTCAATTTAATTTGTTATGTTATTTATGTAATAATTTGATAAAATTATAGTATCTATATATATTTATTTTAAAATTATTGAATAAGTGAATAATTATAATAAATAAATATATTCATAATAATAATATTATTATTATTATTATTATATGTAATTGTATTATTGTCAAAAAAATACTATTTTTATCATGATATATGATATTAGCTCAAATAATAATATAAATTTTTTAATAATTTATCGTATATCAATTCTCTTTAATAAGTTTTTTTTTGAATTTTTCATTCACTTAATTTCTTATTTATGTATTTTTAGCTACTTTTATAATTTAATATAATTGTTTTTAATTTTGAAAAAAAATTATTATCAAAAATTAAAATAATAATAAATATAATATTATGTTTTCAAATTAGAACCAAACTAGAACTAAATCGAAATGAAAAAGGGGGTATCATATCAAATATTTACTTAAGAATGAAAACTAATTTTATTCATCCTTAGCTAATTTTTGTTTATATACTTTATGTATAAATTTTTTAAAATTATGTTTTAGGATCTAAAAATTAGAGTTTAAAATTAAAAAAATTTGCAATCAATAAATAAAAATGTCTAAGCTATACCTATCACTATTATTATAGTCAAATTTTATTATCCGTCGACTCCGAATTGTCTAGAAAGTATAATATGATAGTGGGATTATACTATATAATAATAATAATAACAATAAAGGAGAAGAATCAGGGGACAATTGAAAATGGCGGTGACATTTCTTGCCCCCATATGGCTGCGAGGGGAGCTGACGTTAAGGAAAATCTCTTTGGTTAATGGGTTTGGCAATGTGAAAACCAATAAGAAGTTTAATTATTACATTTAAGCATTTGACATTTAACTATTTGTCAATTGTTGTTGTTGCATCTTTATCAACTAATCAATTCATTCCTTTTTCTCAAAAAGCCCCCTCATAATAATCATGGCCTGTTATTTTGTAATGGATGCTAGCTAATTCATTATATTGATAAACTTCTTTTAAAATTAATACACAAAGTCTTAGAATTGAATCCAATGCTCATACGAATAGATATTTTATTTACATTAAAAACTATAAAATAGCATTATATGTTCTCTCATGATATGAATATAATTTGACATCATGAATCATAAACATTTCATCAACTTTGTATGTTGATGTGTTCAAATTGATAATTTGAAAAAATGTTTGTACTTAAAAATATATTTAGCTTTTCTTTGTTTAATAATGAGTCATAATAGCATGTTGAAATAATGAAAAAGAATAGTAAAAAAAACAAGTGAAAGAAAAGAAAGAAGAATGAAATGGAATGAGATTGGGAATAGTGTTTTCTTATTTACTTAACATATGAAATCACTTAAGGAATGAATTTAATTGTATTTTGCTCGGACAATAATATATATATTTTTTTTATCAAAAATAATAGTTTATATATTTGATAATTGAAAAAGTTAAATTATCTTTTTATTTTATTTCTAAATAAAAATATAAATAAATTATATTTTGTATTCATCTATTATTTTTATTCAAAATTCATAAGTTAAAATTTGATATGAATTTTCAAGAATAAGTTAATTTTGAATACAATCTAAACTTGATATTCATAAATGTAAAGGTGTACTTAAGTTTCAATAATATTTTAAAATTCTATTATAAATACCTTTTTCTTTCTTATTTTATTTGATGGTTAGTTTGTCTTTAACAAAATTAAAAAAATAATATAATTATATCAATAATTTTTTTTTATGCAATGAAATTTAAATTGTCAAATAAATATGACTAGTTGTGTGAATTAAGATAAGTATAAAGTTATAAAATAAATTATAAATTAATGTAATACAAAACATATAAAAAATTATTTATAGTTTGAATGATGACAATAATAATAATAACTCTAAAATAAAATAAAAAAAGATGATGAAAAATTTATAATAAAAAAATATTAATGATTATAAATAACTATATATAAATAAAATAAACTAACTTAATATTATGTAATAATTATAAATTATCTATATAAAATTAGTATTATTTACATTTAATTATTTAGAATAAATTAGTTATTAAAAATAATTATATTAAATTATAAAAATAAAAAACTATAATAAATACATGATAAGGATTAACATTGAAAGTTCAATCATTTTTTAGGTGGAATTGTTATTTTTCTCTATTAAAGGATGAATTGCCAATATCCCAGAAGAAAAAAAGATTTCTAATAACTCCTTTTTTTATTATTTTGTCTAACCAAAAAAATAATCCACTTTTTTAGAATTCTTTTCATTTCAATGCTTTATTCTTTAGACCAAACATAACCTAGTCGTATATACAATAGAAGGATTATGAGCCTAACTTCATTCAACTATTTTTTTAACATAGATTAGAGATTTATTGATGGCTAAAATTAAATGAAGTTAATGATATATATATTTTTAACAATAATTAATTAATTGATTTCTCTCTCCTAATTGCTTCTTGTTCTCACTCACTCAATCACTATGTCATCTCCCTGCATTGTAGGAGGATTTAAAAATTAATTAAAATTCTTTGAATATCAAAGAACTCAATAAAAATTTTTAAGCAGTCAAAATTTTATGGATAATTAGAAGAAATATGAGAGATAAAATAAGTATAGTAAATTTTTTAAAAGTAATATATATATTTTTAATAAATTAATAAACATGATATAACAATGCAAATCTCATTATGAAATTTACTACGTTATCGTTTGTTTGCTATATTAGAGAGAAATCATTCATGAATTCTAATGTTTTCTTTAATTAATAAAGAAAATAGTTTGCAGCAAGAGAGAAATAATAATAGTAAGTGTTTGATAAGGAAGAAAAAAGGACAACTAAGATGAGAGAACAAGTTGAAGAATAGCCAAAAAAAAGAGAAAATATTAAAAAGAAAAGAGAAAGAAAATACATTAATTGTATATTACTAATAATTTAAGTCTCTAAGTCAACCTAATCTTAACCGATAATGACTCTTTAATCCAAATGTTAAATATAATTGTATAAAATAAATGCCAAAATTGAGGTAAAAAATTATGAAATATTAAAGTACTGCTAATCCTACCACAATTATATACATATATGTATTTTTTTAAAATCATACAAAATATCTATTAATGATGCAACATTTCTCCCTCAATTTTTTTTTGTAATGAATGGCGCACTACTTAAATTATTACATATAGTTTTGAAAGTACCCTTTATTTCTTATTTAACTGAAATAACATTAGTTTTGTGTTTTTATTGTTTTTGAATTGTTTACATTCATAAAAGGATTTTGATAATAAAAAAATTATAATTTTATTTAAGGTATTTTTCTTAATTAAATTAAATTCAAATAATAAAACGAGATACTTATAGTTAATATAGTTTTCTTTATCAAAAGAACCCAAAGAAAAGAGAGAGAGATATTAGATAAATCAAATTTATAATTTTTAGTCTCCAAAAAAATATGTTGAAACAATTATATTTTCTTAATTTTTATTGATATTACATATATATAAAATGATTATTATTGCGTCTTTCCTCTCAATTTTAATAAAATAATCACCCAAAATATTCATGCTAACTTCTAGACAGTAGTTCTCTCAAAATTTATGTTATATCGTTCAAATATATTATTTTTGTGAGTTTTTATAAAATTATATAATATAATATTTGTAAAAAATTCATTGTTATTAATTTATTTAATAATTGAAATTAAATAAGAGTTAATTCTTAATAACATTTTTTTAAAAAAGTATTTTCGAGGTTGCATAGCATATTAATAGAGTGGAGAAGGGGCAATATCACCCCCTTGTTTATTAATCAAATTGAAGACAAATAAAAGTTAAACTAAAAATACTAAATATATGACAAACCTTCAACAATATTTTGCAATAATTTTATTGTAATTTCTGGCATAATTTGATTTTGAAAAAGGTAAATTGCAATTGGAGGATAATGACATATTGACATGATGAGGTTGCAATTCTGTCTGATCGTGGGTTCCCTCCAATAAGATAAAAACGTTTGCAATTAGTCGGGTGACCCAAAAAAAGGATGAACAAGTTGACAGGCATCTAATTGGGCTTAAATTTTGGTAATTAATTAAACCTTTAGATGTTGAAGTTAGGCTTGAGATATGGTAAATTCTTAATCGATGTTTATGGGTAGACAATAACCCTTGTTTTGACCTAATTAATTTGGTGCAAAGAATAATTTTTCTTCAAAAATTACCATTCTCACTAAATTAAGCATTAATTAATGGTGCCAAATTCATTGACAATGCATGTAATAGAAATGTCAGCTTCAATTGAAGAAGTTATATTAAATTACTACACTACAAAAAAGAAAAATTCCACTAAATAAAAAGGGATAACCAATTGACTTGGGAACACAATGTGGCAGGCATGAATTGGTGCTTTTCCGTGGATGATTTGATTTGATGTGGCATTTGAGAGTCTGGGAGATGATGTCAAGTATCACCTCCTCCTTCCCCCCTTTTCTTCGACCTAAATAATAGTTCTCTTGTATTAAAACTTAATGTCTCATAAAATTTAAGGAATTATTGGTAACATTCACACGTTGTATATCAACAATATTTAATTCAATTATTACTATTATTTTTTATTAAAATTTTTTTTAACATCATATAATATTAAAAAAAATTTAATTAAATTAGATCTCATAAATAATCTGTCAAAAATTTAACTTAATATAATATAATTATTTCATTTGATCTTGAATGGTTTTGTCAAACATCTAATACAGTGTAATGTACTAAAATAAAAATAAACTCACAACAATATAATGTTTATTTTTGTAAAATTAGAAATGGCAGAACATGTTGATTAAATAAACTCACAACAAACAACCATATTTTAAGTCCGATTCTGTATATGCTTTGGATGAGTAGACTTCATAAATTTACAAAAAAAAATGGTATTGGTGGAACATTATTTATGGATAAGATTAGCTTCCATTACCAACGAGCCTGGCTCGCACTTTTGTTTCCACTTCGAAAATATCATTTAATAATTTTTCTAAGCATGGTTTTAAACAGACATTAAGTTTTGCTCCTATCCACACATGGACGGTAAGATGAGAAATGGTGGCAGCGGCGGGGGGTGAGTGTGGTGTGGTTTAATGATGGTTTTTTTTTCTTTATTATATATATTATATATATATATATATATAATATATATATATGATTGTGTTAAAAAAATTATTAGTAATGTAGAATTTAATGAAATAAAATTATATTGTTATTATATATTTTATATTTTAATAAAATAAATTTATATAATATGTATAATAATAATACACCATTATCAAATAAATGTATATAAATAATTTTAATATCATTCTTATCATAAATATTAACATATAGATTATGTTTATATAAATTAATATTATAGAATTTTATTGTGACCACACACACACACATATATATTGTAATTTAATTTGTTTATTCTTATAATTTTTTTAAATTCATGTAGAAATATAGATTATATGATAGTGTCTTTTCATTTTCTTCAAGTAATTTTATTGTAATTTAGTATATTTCAAATTTAAAGAAAATAATTTGAATTTTATGTAATTTTATTTTGAAATTGTAGTACTTTTATTATATTTTTAAATTATAATATTAATTTTCACTAAAAACAAAAATAAAAAAGTAAATAATATTTAATATTTTTTATTCAAAAGTTAAAACACATAATATCAACTGAAAGCAGTTTGAGATATAATTTCAAAATTATTTTGAATTAAATTTAAGAAAAAAAAATTAAATAGCAAAAAAATTTCGCTACATTTGAAAAAAATAACTAAATATCATGTTAAGACGTTACAGCTATATTTATTTGTAATATATGTCATTTTAATTTAAATAATTGGTAAAATAATTTTGGACAAAGTAATTGACAAGTATTATTAAAAGCTTGTGCAAAGATTACGAACAGAAAGTATATTTATAGCGGTTAAGTTCAAAAAGAGCAGTAAATATTGGACATAAAAGACTTGTCAAATTCTAAAGATATTAAAATTTGTTTTAATTTCCAAAATAATTATAAAATACTTTATGCTTGATTCTCGTTCTTATTGCAGTTCTCATGGTATTTTCAAAATAGAACCTGCAACCAACTCAGTCCATCCTAGTTCGAGAACATCAAACAATTAACTAATGTCACTAATTTGGCACCGAATGTCACGAAGAACGCTATGAAATTATGTTCGTGTTTCCAGTCTGCAGGGAAAAAAAAGGAGATCTCTGCTGCAATGGCTTTTAGTCTAACTTTCTTTGTGAAACATTAGATATAGTATGTGCAAATGTGTTTATGTGCATGCAACTTAGTTGTATGAAGATGTAGTAATTTCATCTAATTTGATGATTACGTCGCTTCGTCTGGATTGCTGTCGACATACCACGCAGCCTTTTTGTTATCTCTGTAAATGGTGGCCTGCTAGCAGGGTCGAAAGACCAGCACTCTTCCATTAACTTTGTCCATTCAGGATCACAAAGTTCTGGTATCGGAGGTCTCAGTGTGTTGTTTACGATCCCTCCTGCATACCAAGTTCACAGATAGCAACATTTTTTCTGTGTCAAAATGGTAAGGAATCTTGCTGAAACCATGTATAAAACAAGCAAAGTGAGATCTTTAGATAAGACCTAAAAATAGATTATCTTCTCGAAAACTTGGATTTTCTAGTAGCTGTGTTATTAGACATAGACTGTAAATCGAGGTCTTATGACAAAATTGCATCGTCTTGGAAGAACAATAAGAATGAAATCCAGGATATTTGTCCTAGTTTCTGTAGGAAATAAACAAAATACCAAAAAAATTTGTGATTCATTACCTCTTAAAGGAATTTAATAATATTTTCTCAATGACTGGCATGAAAATACTCCGTTTACCGTAACTGTTAAATGTTACCCACGGAAAAAAATTACAAAAAAATGCCAAATGCTATTTCAACGCAAATACAGATAGACATGCACAGGCAGAATCACAGGCACAAATTCAAATGTGCAAACATAACTCAACAGTTCAAGTAACTTATAATTGCATGCTTGTATCTAAAGCATATCATCAATTCCAGAATGGACTCTCTTGAAATGAAAAAAAAATTGATATTTTCAACAAACAGTTGCAAAATCTTGCCTATGATAGCACCACAATGCATGTTGGCATACGGCTCTTCCCCAGTGGCGATTTCCCACATTGCAATACCAAAAGAGAAAACATCAACCTGGGCAAAGAAAGCAAGTTCAAGTGATGTTATCACTACATTCTTTATGATGCTGTTGGTTCCAGTGTCCAATATACTCAAACTCAAAGATATTAAGACTTTGTCCAAAGCTCCTTTCATTAGATTTCCTTCAGCATATATCGTCTTAGGTACCTCATTGATATCTAAGATGTATTCCTGAAAAAAATGAGCTCCTTACCTTTTCAGAGACCCTGCTGCTGCTTCCATTCAGTAATTCTGGTGCCATCCATGGAAGGGTTCCACGCACACCGCCAGATACGAGTGTGTTGCGTTTAATCCTGGACAACCCAAAGTCTCCAACCTGCAAAGCAGGTAAGTTCCCAGCTGAATGCTGCTACTCTTCCAATTATTTTAACAAGTTGTAAAACATTAATCTTACTATTACTTTAGTAACAACAACCTAAAAATATAAAACAAGCAAGTGCGTTTTGAATTGTTGAAACAAAAAATGAAGAAAACAATGGTCTACAAAATCTTAAATTTTGCCACCTTGCAAACAGGTCGTTGGGGATCCCTCAAATTGACAAGCAAATTATCACACTTCAAATCAAAATGCACGATATTTTTCAGATGTAGATATTCCATGCCAAAAGCTGCATCCATTGTTATCATAAGCTTTTTTCGATGGTCAAGTGATCTGCATGAACAATTTTAAATATTCTGATACATCTACTACTTGTTAGAGGATACAAGGGAACATTACATATATTAATCAACTCACTTATCCTTCCTTGCAAGGACATGCCTCAATGATCCATTCACCATATATTCAGCTACAGTAGCCATTGTTCCCCCTGGTCCACTGGGAACAACACCATAAAATGCTACTACATTTGGATGGTGAAGATTTGATAAGATCTGTGCCTCTCTCCAGAAGTCTTTAGTCTGGAAAATTAAGCCAGGATTAGATCCCAATCAGAAATACTGAATATTGTATTACATTTTAATTTTATTATTATTATTATTATTATTATTATTATTATTATTTTTATCTAGGTTATTTAACTTTTCTTAATAATACAGAAGGGAATGTATATCTTGTAACCTCATCAATGCATGTAAACATCAACTAAAAATAGAATTTATTTAACCAATTCAGTGTCAAATCATTTTCTTTTAACCTCTTTTTGATTTATTGGATTGTGGAATGTTTTATACATTCAAATAAATTAAAAAGAATGACCATCAACATAAGAACAATTTGAGCAGAATGAAAAAGAAAAGTTCAAAACTTTTAAGACTACTGGTTTTGGAGACCCACCAACCGTTCTTGCTCTGATGATCTGCCAGAGAAACAGCTCTTTTTAATTCTCTTAATGGCAACATCTGTTCCCCTCCATTTTCCATGATAAACAGTTCCAAATGTACCAGATCCTAATTCATGCAATTCTTCAACATCACTGTCCTTAATGATCTGCATATCAGAATAATGTAGGCAGTTGGATTTCAACTTTGATCAAATGTTATGCATAAATCAATTAAGATGGCTGTTACAAACCTGCAAACCATAAATGTCTGCTTCCATTTCAGCCATTGCAGCATCGCTAATAGATTCATCCACATCTCTGCCTTTACTTTTAACATTCTGGGAAAGATAGGCAGGGACTCAAATGATAAGCAAAGATATTATCTCATTGGGAAAAATCAACAAGTAAAACTGTTACCATATATAAGAGAATATGCTAATCAGTATGGAAAGTACCAATGTGTTACCTCACAGTAAGATTCTGAATAGACACTATCTGCTTCTGTGTCTCTAGGAGATGGATATTCATGACTGGTATCATCTTGTACATGTGGCACAACTATCGAAGATGATGGGATTCCTGAAGGTGTATTATCAGTTACATCTTCCACAATAAAGGTTGACTCGAGCCCTTTGTTTTCATGATCAGTTTTTGAGAGTTCAGAATGGACGAAGAGAGAATATCTGTACTCCTTGTCCAATTGTTTCCTGATAATCAGAGGGGGGTAATTCTTATGGTCTCTATCATTGATGGTACCATCTTTATTTGAAGCAGCACTCATAATCAAAATCTGATTAAAAGATACATAAATGGTTCAGTAGAAAGGCCAGTTTAAGTTTATATCACACTTACAAGGAACTATACTTACAGGGCTTGGGTTTACGCATTCTTGACTACCAATTTTCTGTGGTGGAACAGATGGTAGTCCAAAGGATCGGTGGGAAACTGGTTGACTTGTCTCAATCATAGCAAACTCGCCATCTTTGCTAGCATTCAGAATCTTGAGATGAAACTCAGGTAGACTTGTGTCTACCTGCTCCATCATAGTACCCACCGAATTCTCCCCAGTGGCAAGGTGCAAAGAGAAAAGTGAGCTTCCAGAGCCTTGTGAATCTTGTTGGGGTTGTTGACTGCTGGGTTGGCAGTTTATCATATTTTCCATCTCATTATTAAAAAGTATAACTCTATTACTTCTTGCAATATTTTTCCTGCCTGGATCATAAGATCTTGGGGTTATATCCTTCCACTTCAACTCTTGACAATGTTCAAAATTATCCTTGCACGATTCTAGTATCTTTACTGAGGGTTGATTTTCATATGCAGTCACCTGGTGCTTTTCATCTATCACCTCTTTCCATTGCAATGGCAACTCTCTAGAAGAACTTGACATTGCTACCGATGGTGTTTTTCTTCTTCCAATATTCTGCGGGCTTTGGGAAATAATCCCTTCCACCAAAAAGTGATCGGAGATATCATCATTTTCTTGCAACCTTGAGTCAGAAAGCACCCTTTCTGTATGAATAGGTTTAAAGGAGTTCATATCACCTTGATTATATGGTGTATGAAGAACAAAATCTCTAAGAGGGTCATGGTTGTGAAAAGGCATTTCGTGGCATTTGTTAGTCTGGTCTTTCTCTACCAGGTATTGGTTGTGCTGGTGATAATTCATCCATTGTAGAGGATTGTGAGCAAGGTTATCATATTGGCTATGGGAATTCATATAATAGGAATGGTCACAAGGAAATTTGTCAATAAAAAAAGGGCTGGCACTTCCGCTGCCATCACATGGTCGATCTACAAAAAATTGCACATTAGAGTTTGTAGTATCTCTAGGCTGAGCAGAAAGAGGAGATATAGAAGGAGAAAGATTAGATGACTTGCTTGTAATCTTGATTGCAGGTAAAAATTGAGCGGCACAAGTTGAAAACATCCCTCCCAAATTCAAGGAATTTGGACTACAATCGTTATTCTCCCATGTATGAGCAGATGTAGGAGAGTCTCTGCCTGATTGTGCTATTTGACTCCCCAAACTCTGCCCACCAGAACTCCTTTGAGGACTCCCATTTAGCATGCCATTTACAGCAGAAACATACTGATTATCAGCAGTCTTCTGTTGTACAGTCCTTCCTTCGAAAGAATTTGGACTTTCAGGTTCACTGGAAGCTACAAGAAATATCCTCAACCTTTGAGAACTCCCAACTTTTTCCAGCTCTTGATATTCCTCTATCATATGATGGAGATCCTCATTGGAGCAAACAGATATAAGGGCATCAAGATCCTCACCAGGGAGCTGATACTTGATTGTATGAGGTTGGTTACAAATTGCTGAAGTTTTCCTTGCAAGTTCCTCCCATGTGAGAGTTCTCCTTATGGATATAATCCGTGTCTCCCCACCCACATATCTAAGCTTCCCGTCACCCAGCCTTGGTAATATTCTGCCCCCAAAGCTACAAAGAAATTTCATTTTTGCAGGGTAAGGACCTGCAAATCCCGGTCCACAGGGATGGAAAGACTGAGGAGGCTCAACATAAATTGGAGAAACAGCAGGCTCTGCCATAACTTGATCACAATCATTTTCATCAGAACATTTACCTGAATTTTTTCCAGCAGCACCATGTTGCCACTGGTATCTACTCAGATTATCGGGATAAATCTTGTTCTCTACTTCAGTAACATAACCTGCAGCACAAGCAAACTCGGAGACATCTGCATTGCATTTAATTTCCTTCCTCCTTAACCCAACAAAGTTATTAAGATCCTCGCAAACCAGCTGATGGTTATGGTTGAAATTAACACCCATTTGAACAGGTTGGCGATAGTTTCCATCATTTATGACTGCTATTCTTCTTAACGAAACACGATCCCTTAAAAACTCTAAAGAAAACTCCTCACCTGTCTGGAGACATACATTGTTAATATATCTTTCCGCAGCAACTCTGTTGCTTGACACAACATTTGCTCCAGGACTGTCTATGTATAATTGCTGGTCTGAAGTGCCTGGAGCCTCTCTTGTCATGGTGTCAAAAGATATGTCACTTTATTTATAGCTTAATATTGACAATTTGAGAAATGTTGAGCCTTACTTCCATTAAAACCAAGCTACTTGACCCAAAATTTGTTGATCAACTCATGGTTTACAATACCAAATTTAGATGCGACAAGAAAAACAAAAATATTCGTTTATTTGGCCAATATACAAATTCTCTCGATCCTCAACATCAAATCCAAAACTGCTGAGTTACAAACCCTCGAGGTTAGACTCACGAAACGGTCTCCAATAATTATGTCCGGCAAAAAAAATGTTTTCTTCACAAATCAAATGATATCCATAAACAAAAGAATTCTCCTTTTCTATGCTCAATGCACCCTTACTTTCGCAAAATGAACACAATTCACAGCCACCAATATTATAGCATTTTTCATATTCGTCGTACAGCAAACCATGAAATGCATTTTCACCATAATTCCCTGAGAGAATATAAAAATTTCATCAATCGTTCAAAATTTCTATAGAATGAAAAAAGAGTCACAGAACGAACCACCATTGTTAACTCATGAGAACATATCAAGACGATATGCCAATAAGCAACTCAAATTAACATAAATTGCGATACGAGAACAACAGGATTAATTATATCAATTTTTGCATGCAATAAGCAACTACCAGAATGGATAAAATTGAGAGAAAAAAAGTAAGGAGAATGAACGGAAAAATGTGTACCTGTTTGTTCGTTGAAAATTTGCGGTTAATTAATAAATCGAAAATTGGAGCTCTAAAAGGATGGCGCACAGGGAAATTAAGGTTTTGGGATCAAAGAAGAGGAACCCCACAGAGAATTTTGTGAAGACAGAGAAAGAGAGAGAGGGAGAGAAAGAGGGCGTAGTAGAGGAAAGAGAGGGGGAGGAAGACATTGCTTAAAATAACGCGGGCATAACCGCAAACTAACTTACGAATTTTTATTTTTCCACTCACTTCGAAAGAAAATTTAAAATTGTTGCGATAAACAAATAAAATCCTTTACACTGTACTTTAACTTGTGTGTGAACGTTACGGCCTTGTAATCTTTTTCATGGGCATATAAGCTTTGCAAACGCATTGGGATAATGCGCCCTGTGAATGCATTAAAATTTTTATTCGATGCAGTTATAACTGATCTCAGCAATCAAATAATTAGGAAAAAATTTAATTAGAATAAGAAAAGATATTAGTAAAAAAGTTTTTCAATGGTCATAAAAATTAAGCAATAATTTAAATGATTTATTATTTATTAATTAAAATAAAAATATAAAATTTCAAATTATTTGAAAATTTTAATTCTGTTTGGATTATTCAACTTAAAAGTGTCCACCCTTAGCAGTGATCATAAGTCAACTAACTATAAACACATATATTCATCATTCATTTAATTTTGTACAAGTAAATTTTTAATTTATTCATCCTTATTTAATTTTTTACTAATTTATATTTTAAATTTTTAATGATATAAAAATTTTAATTGACTTAAAATATATATCATTAATATTTTATTTCATTATATTAAAATTTTATATTTTACAATATAATTATTGTGGTATAAATATACTCTAAAAAATAAAATTGAGATTATTTCAATGTAGTTATTATTATTATTATGGTCTATTAATACTATTTAAATATTTATATAATAAAGTTATTTTTTAATATAAATTATAAATTTTATATAGAGTAATAAGTAATTTTAAATTAATTTGTTAAAAAATTCTACAATGTTGTACGACAATGTATAGAGACAAACGCTTGGTCAGTGCTGGAAGGTCAAGAAAGTTGGTGGCCTAATGACAAGGGAGCTAGTGATTGAAGCCCTATTGAACTATATATATATATATATATATATATATATATATATATATGTATATGTATGTATGCATGTATGTATGTACGCTATTACAAATAAGTAATAAGTAATTATCATTCTCATAAAAATTAATTATTTACGATTTAATTATTAAGCTAAATTATGAAGACGTAAAAATTGTTGGACTTTCAACAAAAATTGTGAAGATGTAAGCCATGTCATATCATTTTGGATCAAGTTGGATACGTTTTGAAGCAATTCAGTGCATTTTTATAAAATTTTAAAGAATACATGATGTTTGAAAGCATTTTAATGCCTTTTCATAAAAAAAAGTTATGACATTTTTAGCGAAAATAGAGATGCGTTAAGGTATTTTATGTTGAAATAAAGCCGAGTGAGCCGATTGATTAATTTCCAGATTCATACCAACATCGTGATTGTATTACATTGGAGATGAAAATATTGAGGGTGAAGATGAAAAGCCCAAATAACTCTTTGATTGATCTATGGAGTACCCACATCAAGCCCAAAGCCCATGTCATACTAAACCACTAAAGGATAAAATAACGGCTAGTTTTTTAAAGTTGAAAGATGTGCTTTTATATGTTGTACCTAACTGTTAGAAAAGTAAAGTGAGTTTGTACCTAGCAGTTAGGATAGTGTATATATAAACACAAGATGTGTAAATGTTTAGACATTGAATAAGAAGTAGAAAACAATTCTCTCTTCTTCTTCATTTTTTTTGGTGAAAGTTCTCTCATTCTCTCATCAAAGTTAACATGGTATCAGAGCACTAAGCTCCTATCATTCTTTTTGTTCTTTATTCTTTCATAGTGGTGCTTAAAAAAATATCTCCCATTCTTTGCCCAATCTAAATGGCAAGTGAGGAACCCTCTTTAGGCACTAACAAATCCAGTGAAGCACCTTCTCAAACCACCATCAACACCTCTACTAGAACCACTTCCATGATAATGGAAGTAGATGCTAAAACCTCCCTTAAACTCACCACAATTCTACTAAACAACCACAACTACCCCATACGAGTCAAGGCTGCAAAAACGCTTTGTGTGGTAAAGCTAGATACAGGTTAAGAGACCTTTGGATGATGATATATTTGAAGAATGGTTCCAAGTAGACAAAATGGTTCTAACTTGGATCCTTAACTCAATAGAACCAAGCTTGATTGGTATCTTCTCCAATGCCGAGACTTCGAAAGAGTTGTGGGATTCTATCAAGAGAATCTATGGTCAACAAAAGAATCTCATGAGAGTGTATGAGCTTAAATCGTTTCTGAATAAGCTTAATCAAGGTGAGATGAGCTCGGTTGAACACATGGGAAAATTCATAGAGGCATGGGATGAGCTTCACTCCTATAGGCTAGAAACTAATGACATTGCCATTATTCTTGCACGTGCTAATGAGGATAAGGTATTTACTTACCTTGCTAGCTTAAACTCCTGCCGACTCAAGTGAAAGCAATTTTAAAGGAGTTTGCTGATGTATTTCCAGAAGACATATCGAAAGGGTTACCACCAAACAAAGGAATTGAGCACCAAATAGATCTCATACCAGGGGCAACTCTACCAAATCGACCAGCCTATAGAAGCAATCCAGAAGAGACTAAAGAGTTGCAAAAACAAGTTTCTGAGCTGCTTGATAAGGGATATGTTAGGGAATCCATTAGTCCTTGTTCTGTACCGGCTTTATTGGTGCCGAAGAAGGATGGAACCATGCGGATGTGTGTGGATAGTAGGGCAATCAACAAGATTACGGTAAAATATCGCTATCAAGTTTAATGACATTCAGAACCAAATACTGAGAAGCAATGAAATACCTCCCTTTGAAGAGGTTTGTTACATGATCAACAAGGAAGAAACAGCCCATCGTGTCCTGGACGTAAATGGCCATGACCACAAGGTAGAGACAAATGCTTTTTTGGCTTAAGAGAAGCTTAAAACTGAAGCCTTAGTGACCAAGTCAAAAGGGAAAGAGCAACAACCAAAATCAAGCTAAGTGTGACCATTGTCACAAGAATGGTCACTCCAAAGATCGATGTTGGCATCTTCACCCAGAACTCATGCCATCATAGTTCAAGAAGGGTAAAGTCTCAAATCAAAGTATACATGGTGTTCCAAGTGCCCATTCAGCTCCTATCACCGAGACTTTCAAGTGTTCACTCCTTTAGCCTCGACGATATTGCCAAGGTGATACAAAACCAACTCCAAATCAATATGGAAGCTTTTGGAACCCAACACCATGCTCATAAAGGCAAATGGGAGGACGATACTCTTCTTGACTCTCACTTTAACTCTTGCAATGATCATGAACCATGGATTATAGACTCAGGTGCTAGTGATTATATGTTTAGAAACATAAATAAAGCATTTAGACTATATCCTTTAAGGAAAATACAAAATGTCAAAGTTGCTAATGGAAAGCATGTTCCCATTAAGTATTCAGCAAATTTAGATTTATTGTCAAAACATACTAAAGGGTTCTAGATTCCTAATTTTGATTCTAATCTATTATCGATTAGTAAACTCACTAAAGACCTAAATTGCATTGCTATATTTGGTTCTAATAAAGTGATTTTTCAGGATATTATAATCAGGAAGAAGATTGGTGAAGGTTTCGCTGAAAATGGCCTTTTACATGCTAAATGATGCAAAACAATCTTTTAGGGTCACTAAACAAATTGATTCACATGAGCTATGGCATACATGGCTGGGACATCCTTCTAATCACATTTTGAATAGTCTAGTTCCTAATTTAAATGATTGTTACATTTCTAAGTGTGAAGCATGTATTTTAGGGAAACAAACTAGACTTCCTTTTGTACTGTCAGAACATGAATATGACGATGTTTTTGATTTAATTCATTCTGATTTATGGACTGCTCTTGTAACATCTTATGATAACTTTGTTACATTTATTGATCACAAATCTATTCAAAGCTGTCCTCTTAGACAAACGAATGATGATAATGAACCTACTTTTGCCCAAGGTGATTCATCTCATGATGAGATTGATCCAAATCACCTTGGAGATGACCAAATTAGTAACCATGACACACCCAATCAATTTATGGGTAGTGATAATCATGCTACATAGGAACTACCCACACTCAGAAGATCCACTCAGATCAAAAGACCTGCCTCTGAATGGATGAAAACTAGAGTGTTTCATCATGGTAACCATGTAACCAATCACCCTATTCAAAGTTACTATACTCATGATCACATTAAAGATCAGTATAAAGCTTTTATAAATGACATTGATGATATTCAAGAGCCTTTCAATTACCAAGAGGCCCAAATTAGCCCAATTTGAAGAAGTGCGATGAATGAAAACTTGGGATATTGTTCCACTCCCTAAAGGGAAGAAGGTCGTCGGCTGCAAATGGGTCTATAAGACAAAGCTTAAGAGTGATGGAACTGTTGAAAAATGTAAGGCTAGGTTAGTGGCCAAAGCTTCACTCAAACTTATGGTATTGATTACACCGAGACTTTTGCCCCTGTAGCTAACATGAATTCTATTAGAGTTCTTATGTCCTTAGCTGTTAATTATGATTGGCCATTGTACCAAATGGATGTAAGAAATGCCTTCTTACAAGGCAAATTAGAAGAGGAAGTATACATGAGAATACCTGAAGGGTATGGGATTGACATTCCCAAATCACATATATGCAAGCTTAGAAAGGCTATCTATGGCCTTAAACAATCCCCTAGGGCTTGGTACTCTAAATTGCACAATGCTCTCAGTTGCCAAGCCTTCACTAAAAGTGAGGCTAATTCCTCACTATTCATCAAATATTCCAAAGATGAACAACGGTGATTCTCATTTATGTCGATGACATTATCATTACTGGTAATGACCAAATAGGCATTAGTTGCATTAAATCATATCTTAAATCTGTTTTTGACATTAAAGACTTGGGATACTTACGATATTTTTTAGGAATAGAAATTGCCCACTCTAAAAAGGCATTTAGAAAAGCTTTATACTGATTTTTAATGTGATCATGAGTATAGTAGCTTTGAATAGGGCAATTGGTTACATGGTTACCATGATGAAACACTCTAGTTTTCATCCAATCAGAGGCAAGTCTTTTGATCCGAGTAGATTTTCTGAGTGTGGGTAGTTCCTATGTAGCATGATTATCACTACCCATAAATTGATTGGGTGTGTCATTGTTACTAATTTGGTCATCTCCAAGGTGATTTGGATTAATCTCATCATGAGATGAATCACCTTGGGCAAAAGTAGGTTCATTCTCATCATTCGTTTGTCTAAGAGGGCAAGGATCATTCTCATTTTGAGATGATTCCTCTTGAACTTCTAGCTGAGTGTGGATATTTATTCTAAGTTCAAGTATGGGTCCCTTTGTGTAAATAGTGTCAATAATAGGACCTGGGGTGGAATTACCCACATCCTCCCCCTTACCATTGGATTTGAGTTCATGTTTTTCGAAGTCAGGTTCTAAAAATGTGACATTTCTAGATACAAACAACCTATTTGTCTTGGGGTCAAAGCATCTATAACTCTTTTAGGTTGTGAAATAACCGAGGAATATGCATTTTTGACTTTTACAGCTAACTTTGTCCTTATTGCTACAAGGAATGTAAGCATAACATATACACCCAAAAATTTTAAGATATGAAAGATTTGGCTTATGATTAAACATTACCTCATATGGAGTCTTGCCTTTTAGAACCTTTGTTGATGTTCTATTTATCAAATGAACAGCTGTGAGGATGGCATTGCTCCAGAAATGCTTGGGAACATTATGGTAGAACATCATTGATCTTCTAACTTCAAAGATATGTCTATTCTTCCTCTTTGCCACTCCATTTTGTTCTGGAGTGTATGGGCAAGTAGTTTGATGTACAATCCCTTCACTTACCAAGTATTCCTTAAAGGAATTATTAACATATTCTCAACCATTATCAGTTCTAATCATTTTAATTTTTCTTCCAAATTGGTTAGTGATAAAAAACATAAAGCATTTAAAGCATGGTAATGTGTCCGATTTGTATTTTAAAAGGTATACCCACTTATATCTAGATTTGTGATCAATAAATGTACTAAAGGATCTATAGTTATCATGAGATGTCACGAGAGCAGTCCATAAATTAGAATAAATTAAATCAAAAACATCATCACATTCATGTTCTGACAGTATAAAAGGAAGTCTAGTTTGTTTCCCTAAAATACAAGTTTCAAACTTAGAAATGTAACATTATTTAAATCAGGAGCTAGACTATTCAAAATGTGATTAGAGGGATGTCCCAGCCGTGCATGCCATAGCTCATGTTAATCAATTTGTTTAGTTACCCTAAAAAGCTTGTTTTGCGTCATTTAGCATGTAAAGCCATTTTCAGCGAAACCTTCACCAATCTTCTTCCCGGTTATAATACCCTCAAAAATCACTTTATTAGGACCAAATATAGGAGTACAATTTAAGTGGTTAGTGAGTTTACTAAACGATAATAGGTAAGAATCAAAATTAGGAATATAAAACCCTTTAGTATGTTTTGACAATAAATCTAAATCTACTGAATACTTAATGGGAACATGCTTTCCATTAGCAACTTTGACACTGTGTATTTCCTAAAAGGATATAGTCTAGATGCTTTATTTATGCTTCTAAACATAAGATCATTAGCACCCATTTACACCCATTTGTGGTTTTAATACTTTAATGTTGTATCCTTGTGGGATATCCATGTAAACCTCTTCTTCTAATTCCCCCTGGAGAAAAGCATTTTGAACATCCATTTGATACATTTTCCCATTCATAGTTAGTGGCTAAGGACAAAATAACTCTAATGGTGTTCATTTTGGCTACTGGGGCAAATGTCTCAATGTAATCTAAACCATAGGTTTGAGTGAATCCTTTAGCAACCAATCTAGCTTTATGTTTCTCAATGGAACCATCACTCTTCAGCTTGGTTTTGTACACCCATTTACACCCAACTGTTTTCTTACCTTGGGGAAGAGTAACAATTTCACATATCTTCTTAACTAAAGCTTCCAACTCCTCATCCATGGCATTTCTCCAAATAGGAATGTCCTTGGCCTCGTTGTAGCAAGATGGCTCTTTCAAACTATCCAATTTGCTTAAAAAAACTCTGTAACTCTCTTTAACATTATCTAAGGTATAACAATTTTCTATAGGATGTGCTGTGACTTTGTTCCCATAAAAGAATACTCTATTTTCCTGCCGTTTGGATGGAGGCTTCCTAATTCTTTGAGATCTTCTAAGAGGAAAATTTTGATCATGTGATGAAGAATCAGACTCTCTCTCATTTTGACCCACCCGTGAGGAACTAAATGGAATTTCATGCTCTGAAACTAATTGATCATTAGGGTTCTCATCACAAGGTGTTTCCTCACCTTGACTTTTGCTAACTATGTTTTGTTCTTCATTTGATTCCAATGGTTCATGAATATCACCATTATGTTGTGTTGAACCTTCATAGATAAAATCCTCTTTTTCGCTTTCATTCAAACTAACTCCATTATTGATTTGATAGTTATTCCTTAACAAACTCAACCGATTACCTACAATAGATAGGGGCAAGAGGATCCCCTTTCATTTCTCCTTCATTTCTCACTTTATCAAAGTAAGGATCACTTTCCAGAAAAGTAACATTTCTTGACAAGAATTTCTCATTTGTAAAAGGATTTAAACATTTATAACCTTTTTTTTATCAATGCAATACCTTAAAAATATGCACTTTACACTCCTATGACTCAATTTATCTCTAGTATGATTAGGGATGTGAACATAACAAGTACAGCCAAATACCTTTAGATAAGATAAGTTTGGTTGTCTATTATGCAACAATTCAAAAGGAGATTTTCCATTCAATAACTTCAAAGGCATACGATTTATCAAATGTATGGCTGTGAGAATGGCTTCATTCCAATATCTTTTAGGGACATTGTGATGAAACATTAGTGACCTTCCTACATCTAAGATGTGCCAATTTTTCCGCTCGGCCACACCATTTTGTTCAGGTGTGTAGGGGCAAGTCGTTTGATGAACTATCCCTAAAGTGCTCAAGTAATTCTCAAAAGTTTGACTAGTATATTCTCCCCCATTGTCGCTCCTAAGAATCTTAATCCTTTTGCCAAATTGATTTTCAATTAAGGAAACATGACAAGGTCTTTGATTTGTTTTTAATCAAGTATATCCAAGTGTATCTCGACTTGTGATCAATGAATGTGACAAAATATCTAAAGCCATTGTGAGATTCTAAAGGAGAAGTCCATAGATCAGAGTGAACAAGATCAAACATTTCATTATAACAAGTTTCCGAATGTACAAAAGGAAGTTTAGTCTGTTTTCCAAGATTACAAGCCTTGCATTGTTTAAAATCACTAAATTTCATTTTCGAAATCATTTTACACAGAATGTTACTAGGAGGATGGCCTGTTCTTGCATGCCAAAGTCTCTGAAGTCTAGGGTCTTCCTCAACTCTAAGGGGTTGATTGGTTTTATCCAAAAAATATAGGCCGTCATGTAAGGTTCCCTCACCAATCTTCTTCCCAGTTGATATGTCCTGAAATATCACCTTATTGGGTTCAAAGGTGACATAACAATTTAAGTCTTTTGTTATTTTACTAAGCGATAGCAAATTTGATGAAAAATTTGGCATATAAAGGCCACTTGTTTCTCTTGGATAAAACTTTAATATCTCCTAATCCCTTAATGGGTATTTCACTACCATTGGCTATTGTCACATTTCTAATCTTTCCTAGGGTTTCTATTCTAGATGCCATATTTTTATTTCTAAACATATGATTAGTAGCACCTGAATCAATAACCCAAGGGTCAAACTTAAAATGTGAGTTGGAAATCATACCTTGAGAGGAGCTTGGAAGATGGTTCTGAAGTAGTTTGGCCAAATCCTTAAGGAGTTTTGAGTTCCCTTTTTCAATTGCATTTTGAGCACCTTGTGGTGGTGCCTTTTCCTTGAAGTTGACTGGCCTCAAATGTGGATTAAGAACCCAACATTTTTCTTTAGTATGACCTAGCATCTTGCAGTGGCCCACACTTCCAGCATTTGTCTTTAAGGTTGTGCATCCGTCCACATTTATCACACTTAGCCTTAACTTTTGCTCCTTGGACCATCCTGCCTTCTTCCTTGCTGTCCACCAAACTACCTCTCTCAGCCTTGCTTGAATTCCCATTCAAAATCTTTCTTTGCAAGTACTCTTTATTAACCTTGTTTGCAACATCGTCATAATAAGGCAAAGGCTCAATTCTAAGAATGTGATTCCGAAGATCTTCGTAGTCCGAACCCAAACCCATCAAATACGATATCACAAGATCTTCATTGGCCCTTTTTTCCACCTCTTCAATATTGGTAGTATTCGGCCTTAATGATTGAAGTTCATCCCATGCCTCCTTAATTTTGGTGTTATATTCTATTGGATCACCTCCACCAAGGCTGATATTGTTGATGAACTGCTTCAACTCGTACATTCTCATCAAGTTTCCCTTGATGACCAAATTGTCTTTTGATAGACTCCCAAAGTGCTTTAGAAGTTTCGGCCTTTGAGAATGCACCTACCAAGGATGGTTCCATGGAATTTAAAATCCATGTGTACACCAAGTTGTCATTATAGCACCAATCTTCATATTCTTCACTTGATGTGTCTGTGGGCTTTGTGATTCTTCCATTCACGAAACCCAATGCTCGTTTTCCACATAATGCTCTTTTAGCGGGATTGATCCAAATTGAGTAATTTTTTCCATTCAAGGAAATGTGGTAAGTTTCAAAGTTGTGTTACCATCATTATCAACTCCCTTGAAGGAACTTCTGCTCTTGGTGTTGTATGACGAGCCCTCCCTTTCCATTCTTTAATTTGGCTATGAAGGGGAATGTCTTGATACACCAAGAACCAACAAAGCAACAAAAGATAAAAGCTAGATTCAAGATGAAACCTTCTCTGATACCATGTGAAAAATATTGATGAAGAAACAAAGAAGTGTGAAAGAAAGTATTGATGAAAGAATAAAGAACTGTACTTTAAGCTTCAAAGTTTAAGGTAAGGGGGCATGTGTGTGGAAGATTATGTCAAAGAGTATGAGATGCTTATGATGAGATGTAACTTGCAAGAACCAGAAGAACTAACAATTGCAAGGTTTCTTGGCGGGCTAAAGTATGAAATTGCAAGTAGGGTAGAATTGCAACCATATGTTTCTTTGCAAGATGTGATTAAACTTGCTATCAAGGTGGAGAGACAACTAATGAGGGGAGTGTATAGATCAAGTTCTACCAAAAATATCAATTCATCATCTACTTATTCGACCTCCATTTCAAAGAAGATAGCAAAGTCAGTAGAGAAAAGTGGTCCTAGCAAGTCAACAGTAGCTATTGATAAAGGGAAAAGAGAAAGTGACAGAAACAATTCCACCAAAATGGAGCCAAGACATCAAATGCTTTAAATGCCTTGGACATGGGTATATTGCTTCTGAATGTCCAAATAGGAGGGTAATGGTGCTTAAGGACTCACAAGGAGAATTGGAGAGTGAAGACGAGGCTGCAAAAGAAAAGGGAGTGGAAGATGGCGAGAAGAAAGAGGTAGAACATGCTGAAATTGGAGAAATGCTTGTAGTTCGCCGCACCATGACTACACAAGCAAAAACAGAAGATGAGCAGCATGAGAATATCTTTCATACAAGGTGTGCAATTCAGAATAAGGTGTGTGGAGTTATAATTGATGGAGGTAGTTGTACAAATGTGGCTTCCATTACTTTGGTAGAAAAATTAAATTTAGCTACTCTAAAACATCCCCAACCTTATAGATTGCAGTGGCTAAATAACAATAGTGATGTGAAGGTTACTCAGCAAGTTTTGGTGCCTTTTTCAATTGGTAGATACAAAGATGAAGTGTTGTGTGATGTCGTCCCTATGGATGCAAGTCATCTCTTACTGGGAAGACCTTGGCAGTATGATAGAAGAGCTTTTCATGATGGTTATAAGAATACATATTCCTTTGTTAAGGATGGCAGAAAAATTGTGTTAACGCCTCTTAATCCACAACAAATTCAGAAGGATAAAATTAAGTTTGAAAAGAAAAGGAAAGAGAGTTTGTTTGTTAACAAAGGAGTAGCAAATTGTTTGATAAAGAGTCAATCTTTTATTTTGGTGGTCAAAGAAGCAACTCAAAATAGAGATGTTACTCTGCCAACTCAAGTGAAAGCAATTTTAAAGGAGTTTGCTGATATATTTCCAGAAGACATACCAAAAGGGTTACCACCAAACAGAGGAATTGAGCACCAAATAGATCTCATACCAGGGCAACTTTGCCAAATCGACCAGCCTATAGAAGCAATCCAGAAGAGACTAAAGAGTTGCAAAAGCAAGTTTCTGAGCTGATTGATAAGGGATATGTTAGGGAATCCATGAGTCCTTGTTTTGTACTGGCTTTGTTGGTGCCGAAAGAAAGGATGGAACCATGCAGATGTGTGTGGATAGTAGGGCAATCAACAAGATTACAGTAAAATATCGCTATCCTATCCTAGACTTGATGATATGCTTGATGAGTTAAATGGTGTTGCTATATTTTCTAAAATAGATCTCAAAAGTGGTTATCATCAGATTAGGATGAAAGAAGGGGATGAATGGAAAACCACTTTTAAAACTAAATTTGGATTATATGAATGGATGGTTATGCCATTTGGTTTATCTAATGCACCAAGCACCTTTATGAGATTGATGAATTACGTACTTAGGAACTTTATTGGTGATTTTGTTGTTGTTTATTTCGATGATATTCTGATCTACAGTGGAAGTTTAGAAACACATATAATTCATTTGAGAAAAGTGTTTAAAGTACTGAGAGAAGAGAAATTGTATGGCAATCTGAAGAAATGCCATTTTTGCCAAGACCGTGTAGTTTTTCTTGGTTATGTGGTGTCAAAGCATGGTGTTGGAGTTGATGAAGAAAAGGTAAAGGCTATTAAAGATTGGCCTATTCCAAGTAGTGTTGCTGAAGTGAGAAGTTTCCATGGGTTGGCTTCTTTTTATCGAAGGTTTGTGAAGAATTTCAGTACTTTACTTGCTCCTATTACTAAATTATTAAGAAATCAAGGGCTTTTGAATGGAATAATGAAGCACAAAGGAGTTTTGAGTTGATTAAGGAGAAGTTAACAACTGCACCAATTTTAGCATTACCTGATTTCACCAAAACTTTTAAATTAGAGTGTGATGCATCTGGTGTGGGAATTGGGGCTGTTCTTATGCAAGAGGGGCATCCATTAGCATACTTTAGTCAAAAGTTGAGTGGTGCACAATAATATTTAAAGTAGATACTAAATTATTGTATAGGAAATAAACAATAATAAAGAAGTAGAATAGGATAGAGGTGCTGTGAAACTGAGCATTGGACCTATGTATAATGACAGAGAGAAAGAATGACAGTATATAAAGAATTAGAATTAGAAGATGAGTTTGATATAATTAGTATAAATGGTAGTGAAAACAGTATTGATAGTGATGTACTAAGTATATGTGATAACAATGAAGAAATAGAAAATCAGAATAATTTTGAAGAACAATTAAAATTGTTAGCCCTATAATTACTATGTAAAGTGCATGTAGAAATGTAATTCCATGTAGAAAGTTAAAAAGTAAAAAGTTAATATGCATTCATGCATGGTGGCATTATACGAAATTCAATTTTGTTGTGGATACCGACGTAAGTCAGGAGCCCACTAAGCCCACCAACATAACTGTTCATGCATATTAGAAAAATAGACATGGTAGAAAGATTTTTAGCACTAACCCATTCTTTATTATTTATTTTTTGCAGTAATGGCAGGTATCTACTTTATGAAAAAGAAACTATAGTTACAAAAAGTAAACTAACTCATGGTTAGATAGAACCATGGTTTGTAAAAAGAAACTATGGTTACAAGAAAAGTAAATAAAATGACAAAAATTAAAAGAATCTGGCGGCAGTTTGTCAGGCGGCTTGTCGGGGCATTTTTAATCATCCAAGTCAATTAGATCATCATCAGAAGACACCCCATCCATTTCTGTCAATATCTGAAAATCTCCAAAGCTTTTAATCTCCAAATGGGCTATGATAGAATGAAAATGATCTTCTATGCTTGGATCTTCATGGATTTGTTCCAAGTAAGGTGTATATAAACTGAAGTTTCTATATCTTGTGAACACCTTCATATTACTATCCTCCATATACATAGGATAGTCATGGGTCCATGTCCTGGCTTTCTGAGCCGAAAGTAGTAGATTTCTAACATTGATTATGTTCATCATTACTGATGGATCAGATGCTTCAATCCACTCTTTCCATTGACCTTTTGTCTTTAAGCATGTAGGCTCAGAGAATGGGAACACATCAATTAAGACTTCCATCTTGGCTCCTTCAGGATATCCTGTAGTATAGCTGGTTGGTATTGAAAATATTCTAAGATCTATGAATCCCTGTCCACTGATACCATTACCAACCTTTTTATGCTCATAGTAAGCATGCAGGATATAAGACAACTTCCAAGATAGTGCTTCTACGAACTTTTTTATCTGAGACTGTTAAGTAACCACTATTCTTGTGATAAATCCCATTTCGATAGTTCTTCAAAATTATTCTGATTTTCTATTTCTTCATTGTTATCACATATACTTAGTACATCACTATCATTACTGTTTTCACTACCATTTATACTAATTATATCAAACTCATCTTCTAATTCTAATTCTTTATATACTTAGAATAACTTAGAAAAAGGACAAAGTAGTAACGTGAATAATAAAATAGAAAATAATATATTAGAAAAATTAGAAGAGATAGAATTAAAAATAAAAAATTTAGATAAAAAATTATCAGTATTAACAGAATAAGTTTAGAATAAGACAGTATGAATTGGTTAATAGAAAAAGAATTACCTTTAAATTGTAAACAGTGTAATCATAGTTGGAATAATACCTATAGGGAAAAATGTTTTTATTGTAATATGATAATAGTAAAAAATTTTAAGAAATGTAAAAATTGTGAATTAGTATGTTGTCCTATGGATATAGCAAGATTTGGAGAAATAGTAGAATATGGAGACGAGACTAAAAAGAAGTCAAAGTAGATAAAAATGAAGAAAAGGATATAGAATTTATAAAATTAGAAAATACTTATTTAAAAGAGAAAGTAAGTAAATTAGAAAAATTAGAAAAAGAATTATCAAAATTAGACAGTGACGAAGAATCAATAGAACAAAATATACCCACTGTAGGAAATTAAAATGTCATTAAATACTTATTGTAATTCACATAGGGAAATAGTTAATGCTTTACTTAGAATAAATCTAGACAGTAGAATAAATATAGCAGCATTTAGAAATATGTTGGTTATAGAAATAGAAAGATTAGAGGAAAGACTAGGACATATAACGATAAACAATATGTTTAGATATAGAATAGAGGTAAGATTGACATTGTTAAAAACAATAGAAATTTGGTTAAAACATAGTCTTGTAGCACCCAGATTATAAAATGTCGGAGAGTCAAAAAATAAGAGAATTATATAGTAAATACCCAAATTATGACTGGACAGTAGATTTTTTAGAAATCCCAGATTTAGATGATTGTAGTTTATACATAGACATGGTATATGGAGATGATTATCCTAGAATAGGAAATAAAAATAAAAGATATGAACCAATAGAGAATATAAAAGATGTAGAATTAGTAAGTAGAAAAAATATAGAGATAAATGAAGAAAAAGTAGAAAATAAAATAATGCCAGTAGAAGATATAGATTTATTAGAAATTCTTAGAAATGGTATAAATACAGAGGAATATATTTTACCATTAGAAGAAATAGATATTCCTAAATATGACGATTACATAGGAGATAGAATATTAGCTAGTACATCATCAGGAGTAGTAACTAGTCCAGAAAATTTACCTCAAATAGAAATACAGCCAACCAGAACTTTCCCAGGAGCAGATAGTCAACCCCCTAATAGAATATGTATACCAGAAATAAAAGGTAGAGGATATAGTAGAAAATTTCCATATGAACAAATAACATTACCATCAGCCCTAGCAAATAGTGGTAGTATGTTAGTATTAAGTAGTTATCACCCCCAATTGTGGGAAGAAGTAATAGCCAAATGGGAATCTAGTACAGTTTTACATTTGAGTACTTTTAATTTTATAGATAATCAAGAAAAAGTTAATTATGTAGAAAATTTATTAGGAGAAGTAGCAAAATTATATTTCCAATCATGGAAGAAAGATCATAGTAATTCTTACAGAGTACTAGTAGCTAATGCTGATGTAACAGAAAACATAACTAGTCAAATTAGACAAATGATTTTAGGATATGACCAATATAGAGGGAATACAGAAATGCAAAATAGAGCATTACAGGATTTAGAAAGGTTACATATAGATAATATGACTCAAATAAAAGATTTTAGTAATGAATATCTTAATTTAGCAAGTAAAACAGGAAGAGCATTTACAGATGGTCAATTAAGTAGTAAATATTTTTAAAATTACCTCCTCCTTTTAATACAATATTAGCAGAAGAATGGACTAAAAAGCACGGTAATACATTTCAGATAGGCATAGCACCTAGGATTATTTTTACATTTGAATATTTAAAAAATCAATGTATAGTAAATGAGGTAGCTAGACAAGTAAAAAGTTATAATTACTGTAAAAATGTGTATATCCCGGGTATATATAAACAAGATAGGAAAAAGAAATACTTTAGAAAAGCCACTAATTATAGAAAAGGAATACCTAGAAAAAATCATGTTAGTAGATTTAAAAATAAGAAACCGCCCTATTAAAAAATGCAAGTGTTTTATATGTGGACAGTTTGGACATTATGCTAAAGAATGTAGAAATAAGAGAGGAGATTTAGAAAGAATGACAGTATATAAAGAATTAGAATTAGAAGATGAGTTTGATATAATTAGTATAAATGGTAGTGAAAACAGTAATGATAGTGATGTACTAAGTATATGTGATAACAATGAAGAAATAGAAAATCAGAATAATTTTGAAGAACAATTAAAATTGTTAGCCCTGTAATTACTATGTAAAGTGCATGTAGAAATGTAATTCCATGTAGAAAGTTAAAAGTAGAAAGTTAATATGCATTCATGCATGGTGGCATTGTACAAAATTCAATTTTGTTGTGGATACCGACGTAAGTCAGGAGCCCACTAAGCCCACCAACATAACTGTTCATGCATATTAGAAAAAGTAGACACAGTAGAAAGATTTGGTAGCACTAACCCATTCTTTATTATTTATTTTTTGCAGTAATGGCAGGTACATCACAAAACCCATTCAAAGCCCAAATTCCTTTTTCTTTGGACCCATACACTTTGAAAGTGTTCCCCACTGGAACAAATCTCTCTTTTAGGCCAAAAGCCCACTAACACCAGAGCAAAAATGTCTTGTTGATAATCTGTGGCATTTTAACCCAAGATTGAAACCAGACATAATTCATGCTTTATGTTGTTATCTTGATCTTAAAAAATCAAGAAGAACAATATACAAGATCTTCTTTGGCCTCTGCTCTCATTTCCCAAACAAGTTCTACTTTAAAAGAAAAAAATAAATTTCTTACAAAAAGAAGTGAGTGGGAAAAATGAAAAAATAAAAGAGTTTGAACAAAAAATTGAAAAAATACAAAATGAGCTCAATGAGAGAAAAGAAAGAGAAAAAGAAATGAAAAAGGAAATTGATATTTGGCAAAAAGAGAACACAGAAAGATTTGCAAAAAAGAAATTATTAGAGCCCATCTTCAACACTCCCGCAGAAAGAAAGGTACTTGGGTATGTATTAGCAGACAAAATGACAGAAATGGTAAATGCCCAAGAATTCATGAGGCACATAGCATTGAATGGTCCATATCCACCAGGAATGGGCTTGGCAGCTATTCATTACAAAGCCCAGGATCATGACATGCCCAACATATGTGTCTGTAATAAGGGATTGGTTCTTTTCAAGGCAACAGCCCATTTAGAACATTGGAAAGATTCTGCTGCTCCTTTTTCTTTAAAGCAGCTGTTCGAAATGGGATTTATCACAAGAATAGTGGTTACTCAACAGTCACAAATAAAAAAGTTCATAGAACCACTGTCTTGGAAGTTGTCTTATATCCTGCATGCTTATTATGAGCATAAAAAAGTTGGTAATGGTATCAGTGGACAGGGATTCATAGATCTCGAATATTTTCTATACCAGCCAGCTATACTACAGGATATCCTGAAGGAGCCAAGATGGAAGTACTAATTGATGTGTTCCCATTTTCTGAGCCCACATGCTTGAGAACAAAGACTCAATGGAAAGAGTGGATTGAATCATCTGACCCCATCAGTAATGATGAATATCATTAATGTCAGAAATCTACTTCTTTCTGCTCAGAAAGCCAGAACATGGACCCATGACTATCCTATGCACATGGAGGATAGTAATATGAAGGTGTTCACAAAGATATAGAAAGCTTTCAGCCTATATACACCTTACTTGGGCCAAATCCATGAAGATCCAAGCATAGAAGATCATTTTCATTCCATCAGAGCCCATCTAGAAATTAAAAGCTTTGGAGAGTTCTAGATATTGTTAGAAATGGATGGGGTATCTTTTGATGATGATTTAATTGACTTGGATGATTAAAGTAGCTCCGACAAGCCGCCTTACAAATTGCCGCCAGATTCTTTTAATTTTTGTCTTTTTATTTACTTTCTTGTAACCATAGTTTCTTTTTAGAAACCATGGTTCTATCTAACCATGAGTTAGTTTACTTTTTGTAACTATAGTTTCTTTTTCATAAAGTACTAACCAAGGTTTACTTTTAGGTTGTATATAAACCCTTCATTTGTTTAATGAAGGCAGACCAAAATATACAAAGCTTCTTTTTCTTAAAAGATTCTCTCCCAACTCTCTCAAATTAGCCTTTCAGAGTTAGCAAGGTAAATTTTTAATTTTAACATATTCAAGTAAGGTTGAGAGCCTCTCCCTTATTTGTCTTATTCCTCATCCCCAACGCCGTTGATCTATTCCGGTGGTTGGTTTCTTTTAAACAACTCTGGTAAATTTAGTATTCTGTAAATACTAATTGTGTACAGTAGTTGTTAGTATGTTAGGGTAAACAACTATTCATCAGAAATAGTGCTAGGTTGTTGGATTAAGAAGAGTGAAATAAGATAAAAAAAAACCCCTCTTCTCTCTCTCTCTTCCTCCAGAAAAGCTTCCAATAACCCTTTGGTGCATCCCATCACCTTGAAGGTTATTCTGCGGCTCTTCTGATTCCGTACCTCGCCCCCCAAATTGGTATCAGAGCAAATTCATATTGTGTTCCCAGCCTATATCCTGATTGTTAATCCTACAACTCCTTTAACAATCAGACATAGATCCACTGTCTTTCACCTTATGTTGATTTATTTTTATTTCTAAAAGTTCTCCTATAGTATTTATTAGAAATAATAGTGTTATGAGAGAAAAAGGAAGAGAGAGAGAGGCAGGAATAACATAATCTATTCTAATGGTAAAATATTTAGCATAGATAGAATAAAGCTTAAGTTGCTGTTAGAATAAGTCTGGGTAAAAGGTCATAATCAGTACCAGTGATGTATAATTAAAAAGGGATCAGAAGACAGGATGTAACAAAAAGAAATGATCACCATATTCTTCCTGAGCTAGTTTTCTCTGATGATGACACTTTGGACTCCAATGAAGACTAAAAGACAAAGACTGCCAAAGATGCCCCGACAAGCCGCCTGACAAACTGCTGCCAGATTCTTTTAATTTTTGTCTTTTTATTTACTTTTTGTAACCATAGTTTCTTTTTACAAACCATGGTTCAATCTAACCATGAGCTAGTTTACTTTTTATAACTATAGTTTCTTTTTCATAAAGTAACCATGGTTATTCTAACCAAGGTTTACTTTTAGGTTGTATATAAACCCTTCATTTGTTTAATGAAGGCAGACCAAAATATACAAAGCTTCTTCTTCTTAAAAAATCTCTCCCAACTCCCTCAAATTTAGCCTTTCAGCAGTTAGCAAGGTAAAGTTTTAATTTTAACATATTCAAGTAAGGTTGAGAGTCTCTCCCTTATTTGTCTTATTCCATATCCCCAATGCCGTCGATCCTATTCTAGTGGTTGGTTTCTTTTAAACAACTCTGGTAAATTTAGTATTCTGTAAATATTAATTGTGTACAGTAGTTGTTAGTATGTTAGGATAAACAACTATTCATCTGAAATAGTGCTAGGTTGTTGGATTAAGATGAGTGAAATAAGATAAAAAAAACCCCCTCTTCTCTCTCTCTCCTTCCTTCAGAAAAGCTTCCAATAACAAGAAAAAACATTACTTGGAAGCTTATCTTATTTCACTCTTCTTAATCCAAAAACCTAGCACTATTTCTGATGAATAGTTGTTTACCCTAACATACTAACAACTACTGTACACAATTAATATTTACAGAATACTAAATTTACTAGAGTTGTTTAAAAGAAACCAACCACCGGAATAGGATCGACGGCGTTGGGGATATGGAATAAGACAAATAAGGGAGAGACTCTTAACCTTACTTGAATGTGTTAAAATTAAAACTTTACCTTGCTAACTCTAAGAGGTTATTTTGAGAGAGTTGGGAGAGAATTTTTTAAGAAGAAGAAGCTTTGTATATTTCGGTCTGCCTTCATTAAATAAATGAAGGGTTTATATACAACCTAAAAGTAAACCTTGGTTATAATAACCATGGTTACTTTATGAAAAAGAAACTATAGTTACAAAAAGTAAACTAACTCATGGTTATATAGAACCATGGTTTGTAAAAAGAAACTATGGTTACAAGAAAGTAAATAAAAAGACAAAAATTAAAAGAATCTGGAGGCAGTTTGTCAAGCGGCTTGTCGGAGCTACTTTAATCATCTAAGTCAATTAAATCATCATCAGAAGATACCCCATCCATTTCTGACAATATCTGGAAATCTCCAAAGCTTTTAAATGGGCTCTGATGGAATGAAAATGATCTTCTATGCTTGGATCTTCATGGATTTGGCCCAAGTAAAGTGTATATAGGCTGAAGCTTCTATATTTTGTGAACACCTTCATATTACTATCCTCCATGTGCATAGGATAGTCATGGGTCCATGTTCTGGCTTTCTGAGCAGAAAGAAGTAGATTTTTGACATTAATGATATTCATCATTACTGAGGGGTCAGATGATTCAATCCACTCTTTCCATTGAGTCTTTGTTCTCAAGCATGTGGGCTCAGAAAATGGGAACACATCAATTAGTACTTCCATCTTGGCTCCTTCAGGATATCTTGTAGTATAGCTGGCTGGTATAGAAAATATTCAGAGATCTATGAATCCCTGTCCACTGATACCATTTCCAATTTTTTTATGCTCATAATAAGCATGCAGGATATAAGACAACTTCGAAGACAGTGGTTCTATAAACTTTTTTATTTGTGACTGTTGAGTAACCACTATTCTTGTGATAAATCCCATTTCGAACAGCTGCTTTAAAGAAAAAGGAGCAGCAGAATCTTTCCAATGTTCTGAATGGGCTGTTGCCTTGAAAAGAACCAATCCCTTATTACAGACACATATGTTGGGCATGTCATGATCCTGGGCTTCTTAATGAATAGCTGCCAAGCCCATTCTTGGTGGATATGGACCATTCAATGCTATGTGCCTCATGAATTCTTGGGCATTTACCATTTCTGTCATTTTGTTTGCTAATACATACCCAAGTACCTTTCTTTCTGCGGGAGTGTTGAAGATGGACTCTAATAATTTTTTATTCGCAAATCTTTCTGTGTTCTCTTTCTGCCAGATTTCAATTTCCTTTTTCATTTCTTTTTCTCTTTCTTTTTTCTCCTTGAGCTCATTTTGTATTTTTTCAATTTTTTGTTCGAGCTCTTTTATTTTTTCATTTTTTTTGCACTCACTTCTGCCTTTAATAAATTTATTTCTTTCTGCAACATAAAGGGTGTTTGTGGAGTGAGAGGATTGGGAGAGGCCAAAAGCATAGATCTTAAATTTTCTTCTTGATTTTTAAAATCTAGGTAGCAACATAAAGCATGAAGCATGTCAGGTTTTAATCTTGGATTAAAATTCCAGAGATTATCCACAAGACATTTCTGTTTAGGCTTTAGTTGGGCTTTGGCCTTGAAAGAGAGATTTGTTCCAGTGGGGAACACTTTCAAAGTGTATGGTCCAAAGAAAAAGGAATTTGGGCTTTGTGAATGTGGGTTTTGTGATGTACCTGCCATTACTGCAAAAAATAAATAATAAAGAATGGATTAGTGCTACAAATCTTTTCTACAATGTCTATATTTCTACATATGCATCAACAGTTATGTTGGTGGACTTAGTGGACTCCTGACTTACGTCGGTATCCACAACAAAATAGAATTTTGTACAATGCCACCATGTATGAATGCATATTAACTTTCTACTCTTTAACTTTCTACATGGAATTACATTTCTACATGCACTTTACATAGTTTTTTATTCTATAGTATCATTGTTAATTATTTGAGATAATTTATCTGCTAAAAAATTTTCATTAGCTTTTACATGTTCAATTTTTCATTTTACTCCCGTTATTTTTAAATAGTCTATGAATTTTATCCATCTATTGGTACTTAGTTTTTTAGAATTTATCTTATTATAGAATTTTACTATTGCATTACAATCAGTTTTTAAAGTATATTCTAATTTATCAAACACAAAAATTTTAAATTTTTCTAGGGTATTTATACATGCTAATATTTCTGCATCTATACTAGTTACTTTAGTTTTATATTTTCCACTAGTATATCTACTTAATTTTTCTAAGCTACGAGGATCTTCCTTATTGGGTTTCCATTTTAAAATTCCTCCCCATCCTTCTAAACTACCATCAGTTTCTATTATTATATAACTATCCTTGGGAGGTAATTCTAAGTCTGGTAAGTTTTTTATTATATTTTTTATTTGTCTAAGTAATTTTTTAATCTCATTATTAAACCTAATTTCTCCTCCTATTTTTAATTTATTATAAAAGAGACCAGTTAATTTTCCTAAATTAGGAACATAATTTCTAGTGTAGTTTAATAATCCTAAAAAACTTTCTAATTCTTTCTTAGTATTTATTTCCTGATTATAATCTATTACCTTTTTAATTATATGCGGCTGTAATTTTATTATTCCTTTTCCTATTTCTAATCCTAAAAATTCTATCCTAGGTTGTCCTAGTTTTAATTTTGTTTTAGATAATATTAATCCTTCTTTTTCACAAATATCAAAGAATCTTTTTAAATGCTGTATATGCTGTGTTATATTATCACTAAATATTAGTATATCATCTATATAACAAATTATAAAATCATCTAAATATCTAAATATGTTATCCATCTTTCTTTGAAATATACTAGGAGCATTTTTTAATCCAAAAGGCATTACTAACCATCATATTGTCCTAAAGGTGAAGTAAAGCTGTCCATTCTATACTATCTGGATGCATAGCTACTTGATGAAATACTGATTTTAAATCAAATTTACTATATATTTCTTTATCTTTTATTTTTAATAACAAATAATCTATTCCTGGTAAAGTGTACTGATCTTTATAAGTATTATCATTTAATCTTTTATAATTAAAAACCATTCTACTTTTTCCACTAATTATCTCACTATGTTTCTGTACTATAAAAGCTGCAGTTCTATGTCTACTATTAGAATGTATAATTAATTTTCCTTTTAATAATTCTTCTATGTGTTTAGTATATTCTGCTTTAGTCCTGGGATATGGTATTATTGGTTTATCTTGTATAGTTAAGTATGGATTTATTATTTCTAATTTACAAGTAATCTTATTCCTATTCCATAATGCTAAAGAGTTTTCTCCTATTACTGATAAATCTTCTAATCTTTTCATTAATGGTTCTAAATATGTTCTATAATTTGATTCTAATCTTCCGTAATTGTATAATATTACATCTGTTTCTAATAAATCTTCTATTTCCATTTTATTATACTCTTCCTATTCTTCAAAGATTTTAATATCTACTGGTCTACTTATTGGTGATGTATCTATGGTTTCTGTCTTCTTGAAGAATGTTACTTTTCTATTTTCTATTGTTATTCCTCCTTGCATACTATAAATAAAATTCATTCCTATTATTAACTGAGTTCTATCATGAATTTGTAATGGTAAAACGTAGCAAAATGGTAATAAATATTTATGAGTCTTAAATATTAAATAACTTCATGTTTTTACTTTTAAAAACTTTTTGTTACGCTATTTACTCCTGCTATTCTTATTGGTGAAGGTAATTTTTCAAAACATTCCCTAGGTAAAGCTTTATCATCTATGGCACATTTACTAGCTCCTGTGTCTATAATAGCATTTAAATTATATTGTTTATTATTTATTTCTATGGCTACTTGACAATTTAAAAGATTATTAATCATACTTGCAGGTCTTACCGTATTACTGGCTAATATTTCTAATTTATCTTCTTTTTCTATTTCTTGTGATTTATTCTTATTATCTATTTCTATGTTGCTTTCTTCATTTATTATTTTTAATTTAGATCCTACAGTATTACTAGCTATTATTTCTAAATCATCTTCTATTATCTCTAAATCCTCTTCCTTTGCTATTGGCTTTTAATTTATTTTCTTTTTCTAAATCTTTTATTCTTTGTTCTAATCTACTTATCTCTAGGTCCTTTTCTAGCCTTAATTCTGATAATTCTTTTTCTAATTTTTCTAATTTACTTACTTTCTCTTTTAAATAAGTATTTTCTAATTTTATAAATTCTATATCCTTTTCTTCATTTTTATCTACTTTGACTTCTTTTTTAGTCTCGTCTCCATATTCTACTATTTCTCCAAATCTTGCTATATCCATAGGACAACATACTAATTCCTATTTTTTACATTTCTTACAATTTTTTACTATTATCATATTACAATAAAAACATTTTTCCCTATAGGTATTATTCCAACTATGATTACACTGTTTACAATTTAAAGGAAATTCTTTTTCTATTAACCAATTCATACTATCTTATTCTAAACTTATTCTGTTAAAGCCGATAATTTTCTATCTAAAGTTTTTATTTGTAATTCTATCTGATCTAATTTTTCTATTATGTTATTTTCTATTTTTCTAGTTGTTTTACTACTTTGTCCTTTTTCTAAATTTTTCTGCATGATCTTAATATTTTCTATTAAATTATCTATTTTCATTCTTTGTTTTTGTAAAATATTTAAATAAGACTTAAATATTATATTCTGATGACTGGCTAATTGCTATTTGGTTGTGTAGTATGTGGTAACTAACATCAGAAATAACATTCAGCTGTGGATCATCCGAGTGAAATTTATGCTTATAATTTTCTTTACAAAAACAAATTAAACTTATATTATCTACAGACCTCTTTCTATGGTATCCACCTGTATCTAAGTATAAATAATCAAGCCTATGAAGTACCTCTTCTTCCTTACTGGTCATGATATTAGGTTAATAAACTTCGCAAGTTTTCACCTACACCTAGGTCTTATTAGCATCCAAGCTTCTGCCTAGTACTTCAGCTTACCTCTATAAGAGTTTTTTCAACCTAATTCAAGTTTTTAGGATGATTTGCTTAATCATAAAGGCTTAAGATTTATACTTAGATCTGTTTTACTATTACTCTTTCTTCTTAAGTTATTAGACTCTTTGGATTTTCAACTTACACCTAGGTCTTATCAGCCTCCAAGCTTCTGCCTAGTACTTCGGTTTCCAATCTTTTAATTCCTTTAACAAAATAAAAAGAGTTTTAGTAAATGTTTTTTCTTGTTTTTGCTCTGATACCAATTTGGGGGGCGAGGTACGGAATCAGAAGAGCCACAGAATAACCTTCAAGGTGCTGGGATGCACCAAGGGGTTATTGGAAGCTTTTCTGGAGGAAGGAGAGAGAAGAGGGGTATCTTATTTCACTCTTCTTAATCCAACAACCTAGCACTAATTCATGCTTTATGTTGTTATCTTGATCTTAAAAATCAAGAAGAACAATATACAAGATCTTTTTTGGCCTCTGCTCTCACTTCCCAAACAAGTTCTACTTTAAAAGAAAAAATAAATTTCTTACAAAAAGAAGTGAGTGGGAAAAATGAAAAAATAAAAGAGCTTGAACAAAAAATTGAAAAAATACAAACTGAGCTCAATGAGAGAAAAGAAAGAGAGAGAGAGATGAAAAAGGAAATTGATATTTGGCAGCAGAAAAATACAGAAAGGTTTGCACAAAAGAAATTATTAGAACCTATTTTCAACACTCCAGCTGAAAAGAAGGTTCTTGGATGGGTTTTAAAAGAAAAAAGAGATGAGTTGATAAGAGCCCAAGACTTCCTTAGAAATGTTGCTACTAAGGGACAATCTCCTATAGGAATGGGTATCATAAGTCTTTATTACAAAACTAAAGACCATGATATTCCAAGAGCCTGTATATGTAGCAAAGGCTTGATCCTCTTCAAGGCTACAACCATCTGGAAAAATGGAATGATTCTATTATGCCTTATTCATTAAAAATGCTTTTTGAAATGGGCTTCTTAGCAAGAATAGTGGTCACTCATCCTTTACAGATAAAAATGCTTGTAGAACCACTTTCCTTGAGGTTGGCACATGTCCTGTATGAATATTTTGAAAGAAACCAAGTGAAAGAAGGATTTTTGAATCTTCAAATATCCTCTATTCCAGCTAGTTATAATACAGGATATCTTGAGGAAGCAAAAATGGAAATATTGATTGATGCATACCCTTTCTCAAGACCTTTTAATATCAAAATAAATCCTCAATGGAGCAGAGTATTTGGCTGAAGAAACTAATTCATCCACAAAGGAAAACATCAGTAACTTTAGGAATCTATTTCTATCAGCCCAAAAAATGCGGACGTGGACTCATCATTATACTATGCATATGGAGGACAGCAAAATGAAGGTATTCACTAAGCTAAATCATTTCAACATCTATATTCCTTTTTTGGGCCAGATCCATGAAAGTCCAAGTATGGAGGATCGTTTCTTTAACATCAGAGCTCATTTAAATATCAAAAACTTTTGAGATCACCATATTCTTCCTGAGCTAGTTTTCTCTGATGATGACACTTTGGACTCCAATGAAGACTAAAAGACAAAGACTGCCAAAGATGCTCCGACAAGCCGCCTGACAAACTGCCGCCAGATTCTTTTAATTTTTGTCTTTTTATTTACTTTTTGTAACCATAGTTTCTTTTTACAAACTATGGTTCTATCTAACCATGAGTTAGTTTACTTTTTGTAACTATTGTTTCTTTTTCATAAAGTAATCATGGTTATTCTAACCAAGGTTTACTTTTAGGTTGTGTATAAACCCTTCATTTGTTTAATGAAGGCAGACCAAAATATACAAAGCTTCTTTTTCTTAAAAAATTCTCTCCCAACTCTCTCAAAAAAGCCCTTCAGAGTTAGCAAGGTAAAGTTTTAATTTTAACATATTCAAATAAAGTTGAGAGCCTCTCCCTTATTTGTCTTATTCCTCATCCCCAACGCCGTCGATCCTATTCCGGTGGTTGGTTTCTTTTAAAACAACTCTGGTAAATTTAGTATTCTATAAATATTAATTGTGCACAGTAGTTTTAGAGAAAAAACATTTAGTATTCTGTAAATATTAATTGTGTACAGTATTCTGTAAATATTAAGGTTATTCTGCGACTCTTCTGATTCCGTACCTCGCCCCCCAAATTGGTATCAGAGCAAAACAAGAAAAAACATTTACTAAATCTCTTTTTATTTTGTTAAAGGACTTAAAAGATTGGAAACCGAAGTACTAGGCAGAAGCTTGGAGGCTGATAAGACCTAGGTGTAAGTTGAAAATCCAGAGAGTCTAATAACTTAAGAAGAAAGAGTAATAGTAAAATAGATCTAAGTATAAATCTTAAGCCTTTATGATTAAGTAAATCATCCTGAAAACTTGAATTAGGTTGAAAAAACTCTTATAGAAAAAGAATTACCTTTAAATTGTAAACAGTGTAATCATAGTTGGAATAATACCTATAGGGAAAAATGTTTTTATTGTAATATGATAACAGTAAAAAATTGTAAGAAATGTAAAAATTGTGAATTAGTATGTTGTCCTATGGATATAGCAAGATTTGGAGAAATAGTAGAATATGGAGACGAGACTAAAAAAGAAGTCAAAGTAGATAAAAATGAAGAAAAGCATATAGAATTTATAAAATTAGAAAATACTTATTTAAAAGAGAAAGTAAGTAAATTAGAAAAATTAGAAAAAGAATTATCAGAATTAAGGCTAGAAAAGGACTTAGAGGTAAGTAGATTAGAACAAAGAATAAAAGATTTAGAAAAAGAAAATAAATTAAAGCAAATAGCAAAGGAAGAGGATTTAGAGATAATAGAAGATGATTTAGAAATAATAGCTAGTAATATTGTAGGATTTAAATTAAAAATGGATGGGGTATCTTCTGATGATGATTTAATTGACTTGGATGATTAATGTAGCTCTGACAAGCCGCCTGACAAACTGCCGCCAGATTCTTTTAATTTTTGTCTTTTTATTTACTTTCTTGTAACCATAGTTTCTTTTTACAAACCATGGTTCTATCTAACCATGAGTTAGTTTACTTTTTGTAACTATAGTTTCTTTTTCACAAAGTAACCATGGTTATTATAACCAAGGTTTACTTTTAGGTTGTATATAAACCCTTCATTTGTTTAATGAAGGCAGACCGAAATATACAAAGCTTCTTCTTCTTAAAAAATTCTCTCCCAACTCTCTCAAAATAGCCTTTCAGAGTTAGCAAGGTAAAGTTTTAATTTTAACATATTCAAGTAAGGTTGAGAGTCTCTCCCTTTATTTGTCTTATTCCATATCCCCAACGCCGTCGATTCTATTTCGGTGGTTGGTTTCTTTTAAACAACTCTGGTAAATTTAGTATTCAGTAAATATTAATTGTGTACAGTAGTTGTTAGTATGTTAGGGTAAACAACTATTCATCAGAAATAGTGCTAGGTTGTTGGATTAAGAAGAGTGAAATAAGATAAAAAAAAACCCCTTTTCTCTCTCCTTCCTCCAGAAAAGCTTCCAATAACCCCTTGGTGCATCCCATCACCTTGAAGGTTATTCTGCAGCTCTTCTGATTCTGTACCTCGCCCCTCAAATTGGTATCAGAGCCACAACAAGAAAAAACATTTACTAGAAACACTTTTAATTTTGTTAAAAGACTTAAAAGATTGGAAACCGAAGTACTAGGCAGAAGCTTGGAGGCTGATAAGACCTAGGTGTAAGTTGAAAATCCAGAGAGTCTAATAACTTAAGAAGAAAGAGTAATAGTAAAATAGATCTAGGTATAAATCTTAAGCCTTTATGATTAAGCAAATCATCCTGAAAACTTGAATTAGGTTGAAAAAACTCTTATAAAGGTAAGCCGAAGTACTAGGCAGAAGCGTGGATGCTGATAAGACCTAGGTGTAAGCGAAAACTTACGGAGTTTATTAACCTAATATCATGACCAGTAAGGAAGAAAAGGTACTTCATAGGCTTGATTGTTTAGATTTAGATACAGGAGGATACCATAGGAATATTTAAATACTATCTCCAAATTGGTATCAGAGCAAAAACAAGAAAAAACATTTACTAGAAACTCTTTTTATTTTGTTAAAAGACTTAAAAGATTGGAAACCGAAGTACTAGGCAGAAGCTTGGAGGCTGATAAGACCTAGGTGTAAGTTGAAGATCTAGAGAGTCTAATAACTTAAGAAGAAAGAGTAATAGTAAAACAGATATAAGTATAAATCTTAAGCCTTTATGATTAAGCAAATCATCCTGAAAACTTGAATTAGGTTAAAACAACTCTTATAGAGGTAAGCCGAAGTACTAGGCAGAAGCGTGGATGCTGATAAGACCTAGGTGGGGGCGAGGTACGGAATCAGAAGAGCTGCAGAATAACCTTTAAGGTGCTGGGATGCACCAAGGGGTTATTGGAAGCTTTTCTGGAGGAAGGAGAGAGAAGAGGGGGTTTTTTTTTAATCTTATTTCACTATTCTTAATCCAACAACCTAGCACTATTTCTGATGAATAGTTGTTTACCCTAACATACTAACAACTACTGTACACAATTAATATTTACAGAATACTAAATTTACTAGAGTTGTTTAAAAGAAACCAACCACCGGAATAGGATCGACGGCGTTGAGGGATGTGGAATAAGACAATTAAGGGAGAGACTCTCAACCTTACTTGAATATGTTAAAATTAAAACTTTACCTTGCTAACTTTGAAAGGCTAAATTTGAGAGAGTTGGGAGAGATTTTTTAAGAAGAAGAAGTTTTGTATATTTTGGTTTGCCTTCATTAAACAAATGAAGGGTTTATATACAACCTAAAAGTAAACCTTGGTTAGAATAACCATGGTTACTTTATGAAAAAGAAACTATAGTTACAAAAAGTAAACTAACTCATGGTTAGATAGAACCATGGTTTGTAAAAAGAAACTATGGTTACAAAAAGTAAATAAAAAGACAAAAATTAAAAGAATCTGGCGACAGTTTGTCAGGCGGCTTGTTGGAGCTACTTTAATCATCCAAGTCAATTAGATCATCATCAGAAGACACCCCATCCATTTCTGTCAATATCTGAAAATCTCCAAAGCTTTTAATGTCTAGATGGGCTCCGATGAGAATGAAAATGATCTTCTATGCTTGGATCTTTATGGATTTGTCCAAAGTAAGGTGTATATAAACTGAAGTTTCTATATCTTGTGAACACCTTCATATTACTATCCTCCATGTGCATAGGATAGTCATGGGTCCATGTCCTGGCTTGCTGAGCCGAAAGTAGTAGATTTCTAGCATTGATTATGTTCATCATTACTGATGGATCAGATGCTTTCAATCCACTCTTTCCATTGACCTTTTGTCCTTAAGCATGTAGGCTCAGAGAATGGGAATACATCAATTAAGACTTTCATCTTGGCTCCTTCAGGATATCCTGTAGTATAGCTGGCTGGTATTGAAAAAATTCTAAGATCTATGGATCCCTGTCCATTGATACCATTACCAACCTTTTTATGCTCATAGTAAGCATGCAGGATATAAGACAACTTCCAAGATAGTGGTTCTATGAACTTTTTTATCTGAGACTGTTGAGTAACCACTATTCTTGTGATAAATCCCATTTCGAATAGCTGCTTTAAAGAAAAAGGAGCAGCAGAATCTTTCTAATGTTCTAAATGGGCTGTTGACTTGAAAAGAACCAATCCCTTATTATAGACACATATGTTGGGCATGTCATGATCCTGGGCTTTGTAATGAATAGCTGCCAAGCCCATTCCTGGTGGATATGGACCATTCAATGCTATGTGCCTCATGAATTCTTAGGTATTTACCATTTCTGTCATTTTGTCTGCTAATACATACCCAAGTACCTTTCTTTCTGCGAGAGTGTTGAAGATGGGCTCTAATAATTTTTTCTTTGCAAATCTTTCTGTGTTCTCTTTCTGCCAAATTTCAATTTCCTTTTTCATTTCTTTTTCTCTTTCTTTTTTCTCCTTGAGCTCATTTTGTATTTTTTCAATTTTTTGTTCGAGCTCTTTTATTTTTTCATTTTTTCCACTCACTTCTGCCTTTAATAAATTTATTTCTTTCTGCAACATAAAGGGTGTTTGTGGAGTGAGAGGATTAGCAGAGGCCAAAAGTATAGATCTTAAAGTTTCTTCTTGATTTTTAAAATCTAGGTAGCAACATAAGGCATGAAGCATGTCAAGTTTTAATCTTGGATTAAAATTCCAGAGATTATCCACAAGACATTTCTGTTAGGCTTTAGTTGGGCTTTGGCCTTGAAAGAGAGATTTGTTCCAGTGGGGAACACTTTCAAAGTGTATGGTCCAAAGAAAAAGGAATTTGGGCTTTGTGAATGTGAGTTTTGTGATGTACCTGCCATTACTGCAAAAAATAAATAATAAAGAATGGATTAGTGCTACAAATCTTTTCTACAATATCTATATTTCTACATATGCATGAACAGTTATGTTGGTGGACTTAGTGGACTCCTAACTTACGTCGGTATCCACAACAAAATAGAAATTTGTACAATGCCACCATGTACGAATGCATATTAACTTTCTACTCTTTAACTTTCTACATGGAATTACATTTCTACATGCACTTTACATAGTTTTTTATTCTATAGTATCATTGTTAATTATTCGGGATAATTTATCTGCTAAAAATTTTTCATTCGCTTTTACATGTTCAATTTTGCATTCTACTCCTGTTATTTTTAAATTGTCTATGAATTTTATCCATCTATTGGTACTTAGTTTACTAGAATTTATCTTATTATAGAATTTTACTATTGCATTACAATCAGTTCTTAAAGTATATTCTAATTTATCAAACGCAAAAATTTTAAATTTTTCTAGGGTATTTATACATGCTAATATTTCTGCATCTATACTAGTTACTTTAGTTTTATATTTTCCACTAGTATATCTACTTAATTTTTCTAAGCTACGAGGATCTTTCTTATTGGGTTTCCATCTTTTATATTCTCTATTGGTTCATATCTTTTATTTTTATTTCCTATTCTAGGATAATCATCTCCATATACTATGTCTATGTATAAACTACAATCATCTAAATATGGGATTTCTAAAAAATCTACTGTCCAGTCATAATCTGGGTATTTACTATATAATTCTCTTATTTTTTGACTCTCCGACATTTTATAATCTGGGTGCTACAAGACTATGTTTTAACCAAATTTCTATTGTTTTTAACAATGTCAATCTTACCTCTATTCTATATCTAAACATATTGTTTAACGTTATATGTCCTAGTCTTTCCTCTAATCTTTCTATTTATACTGGTAGTAGTGTTACTTCTTCTAAGAGATATTTTATTCCCACTTCTTCCAAACTAACATTTTTCCTTTAGATCCTCCTACTACTGGCTTAGGTTCTAAAGATAAATTTGCTAATTTTTCATTAATATTTTCTATGGTTTTTATAAATAAAGGATCCTGATTTCTATTTGGTAATTTTTCTAAACTATATTCTAAGGCTATCAATTTTTTATTAATTTCTAATAATAATGAAATTATCGTATTATTCTGTCTAATTATAGTTTTGTAGGGTACTCCTGCTACAGATCCTAAATTATTCATATCTCTACTAAACTCTATTGCTAGACTTACTATTTTATTTTCAGTAGCTTCTAAATTTTTTAAATAAAAGGGATCTTTTTCTAAACTCATTTTATAATATTATGCTATTTAAATCTTTTAATATCTTCTAAATTCATCAGAAATAGTATTCAGCTATGGATCTTCCGAGTGAAATTTATGCTTATAATTTTCTTTACAAAAACAAATTAAACTTATATTATCTACAGACCTCTTCCTATGGTATCCTCCTGTATCTAAGTCTAAATAATCAAGCCTATGAAGTACCTCTTCTTCCTTACTGGTCATGATATTAGGTTAATAGACTCCGTAAGTTTTCGCTTACACCTAGGTCTTATCAGCATCCAAGCTTCTGCCTAGTAGTTCGGCTTACCTCTATAAGAGTTGTTTCAACCTAATTCAAGTTTTCAGGATGATTTGCTTAATCATAAAGGCTTAAGATTTATACTTAGATCTGTTTTACTATTACTCTTTCTTCTTAAGTTATTAGACTCTCTGGATCTTCAACTTACACCTAGGTCTTATGAGCCTCCAAGCTTTTGCCTAGTACTTCGGTTTCCAATCTTTTAAGTCCTTTAATAAAATAAAATGAGTTTTAGTAAATGTTTTTTCTTGTTTTTGCTCTGATACCAATTTGGGGGGCGAGGTACGGAATCAGAAGAGCCGCAGAATAACCTTCAAGGTGCTGGGATGCACCAAGGGATTATTGGAAGCTTTTCTGGAGGAAGGAGAGAGAAGAGGGGGGTTTTTTTTTAATCTTATTTCACTATTCTTAATCCAACAACCTAGCACTATTTCTGATGAATAGTTGTTTACCCTAACATACTAACAACTACTGTACACAATTAATATTTACAGAATACTAAATTTACTAGAGTTGTTTAAAAGAAACCAACCACCGGAATAGGATCGACGGCGTTGAGGATATGGAATAAGACAATTAAGGGAGAGACTCTCAACCTTACTTGAATATGTTAAAATTAAAACTTTACCTTGCTAACTTTGAAAGGCTAAATTTGAGAGAGTTGGGAGAGATTTTTTAAGAAGAAGAAGTTTTGTATATTTTGGTCTGCCTTCATTAAACAAATGAAGGGTTTATATACAACCTAAAAGTAAACCTTGGTTAGAATAACTATGGTTACTTTATGAAAAAGAAACTATAGTTACAAAAAGTAAACTAACTCATGGTTAGATAGAACCATGGTTTGTAAAAAGAAACTATGGTTACAAAAAGTAAATAAAAAGACAAAAATTAAAAGAATTTGGCGGCAGTTTGTCAGGCGGCTTGTTGGAGCTACTTTAATCATCCAAGTCAATTAAATCATTATCAGAAGATACCCCATCCATTTCTGACAATATCTGGAAATCTCCAAAGCTTTTAATTTCTAGATGGGCTCTGATGGAATGAAAATGATCTTCTATGCTTGGATTTTCTTGGATTTGGCCCAAGTAAGGTGTATATAGGCTGAAGCTTCTATATTTTGTGAACACCTTCATATTACTATCCTCCATGTTCATAGGATAGTCATGGGTCCATGTTCTGGCTTTCTAAGCAGAAAGAAGTAGATTTCTGATATTCATCATTACTGAGGGGTCAGATGATTCAATCCACTCTTTCCATTGAGTCTTTGTTCTCAAGCATGTGGGCTCAGAAAATGGGAATACATCAATTAGTACTTCCATCTTGGCTCCTTCAGGATATCCTGTAGTAAAGCTGGCTGGTATAGAAAATATTCGGAGATCTATGAATCCCTGTCCACTGATACCATTTCCAACTTTTTTATGCTCATAATAAGCATGCAGGATATAAGACAACTTCCAAGACAGTGGTTCTATGAACTTTTTTATTTGTGACTGTTGAGTAACCACTATTCTTGTGATAAATCCCATTTCAAACAGCTGCTTTAAAGAAAAAGGAGCAGCAGAATCTTTCCAATGTTCTAAATAGGCTGTTGCCTTGAAAAGAACCAATCCCTTATTACAGACACATATGTTGGGCATGTCATGATCCTGGGCTTTGTAATGAATAGCTGCGAAGCCCATTCCTGGTGGATATGGACCATTCAATGCTATGTGCCTCATGAATTCTTGGGCATTTACCATTTCTGTCATTTTGTCTGCTAATACATACCCAAGTACCTTTCTTTCTGCGGGAGTTTTGAAGATTGCCTCTAATAATTTCTTTTTTGCAAATCTTTCTGTGTTCTCTTTTTGCCATATATCAATTTCCTTTTTCATCTCTCTCTCTCTTTCTTTTCTCTCATTCAGCTCAGTTTGTATTTTTTCAATTTTTTGTTCAAGCTCTTTTATTTTTTCATTTTTCCCACTCACTTCTTTTTGTAAGAAATTTATTTTTTCTTTTAAAGTAGAACTTGTTTGGGAAGTGAGAGCAGAGGCCAAAGAAGATCTTGTATATTGTTCTTCTTGATTTTTAAGATCAAGATAACAACATAAAGCATGAATGATGTCTGGTTTCAATCTTGGGTTAAAATGCCACAGATTATCAACAAGACATTTTTGCTCTGGTGTTAATGGTGTTTTGGCCATAAAAGAGAGATTTGTTTCAGTGGGGAACACTTTCAAAGTGTATGGCCCAAAGAAAAAGGAATTTGGGCTTTGTAAATGTGGGTTTTGTGAAGTACCTGCCATTACTGCAAAAAATAAATAATAAAGAATGGGTTAGTGTTAAAAATCTTTCTACCATGTCTATTCCTGTTTTTCTTCTTCTAGTCCACAATAACAGTAAAATGATTTAGCATAACAGGTGCTATCATGCTAAAGCCATACTATTTCCTCTAGTGTTATTCTAACACTATATATAATGTTACTGTTATAAGTCTGGGTTAATGTTACTGTGACACTATATATAATTTTCATTAATGTTACTATGATATGAGATAATAAGAGTACCTATGACAAAGAGTTTTTTGCTTTAATTAGACTTTAGACACTTGGCAATATTATTTACTGCCCAAGTAGTTTGTTATTCACATTGATCATAACTCCTTGAAGCATTTAAAGGGGTATAGCAAGCTGAATAGAAGGCATGCCAAATGGGTGGAATTCTTAGAGTCTTTTCCTTACGTGATCAAGTACAAGAAAGGACATGTTAACATTGTGGCTGATGTATTATCTCGTAGGTACTCTTTAATTTCTATGTTAAATGTTAAACTAATGGGTTTTATGATGCATATAGATTAGTATAAAGATGACCCAAAGTTTGCATCAATATATAAGGAGTGCAAGAAAGGAGCCATATCTGTTCAAGCAAGGCAGACTGTGCACCCCAAATTGTTCAATCCGTGAACACTTAGTGAGGGAAACTCATAGTGGAGGTTTAGCTGGTCATTTTGGAGAAAAGAAGACATTAGAGGCACTCAAGAAACACTTTTATTGGCCAACCATGATCAAAGATGTTAAAAGAGTCATAGAAAGATGTGTAATATGTAAGAAAGCCAAGAGCAAGCAGATGTCACAAGGGTTATACATGTCATTGCCTGTACCAAACCAACCGTGGGAAGATCTAAGCATGGATTTTGTGCTTGGTTTGCCTAGAACGCAAAGGGGAAAGGATTCAGTTATGGAGATTGTTCGATTGCATAGGATTCCCAAAAATATTGTTTTAGATCGTGATGTCAAATTCTTGAGTTACTTTTGGAAGACTTTATGGAAAAGACTTGGAACAAAACTACTCTTTAGCACAACATGCCATCCTCAAACTCGATGGACAAACCAAAGTGGTAAATCGAACCCTTTCTTTTTTACTTCGTACTATTGTCAACAAGAATTTAAAGAACTGGGATGACTGTTTATCATATGTTGAGTTTGCTTATAATAGAAGTGTGCATAGTGGAACGAAGCATTCTCCATTTGAGATAGTTTATGGATTCAATCCTACAACTCCTCTTGATTTGTTGCCATTTCCTATTGAAGAGAAAATTTGCTTTGATGGAAACAAAAAGGCTGAGTTTGTTAAATCTCTACATGAGAGTGTGAAGTAACAAATTGAAAAGAAAAATGAAGAATATGCATGGTTAGCAAACAAAAGGAGAACAAGAATTCAATTTGCACCAGGAGATTTAGTTTGGATTCACCTACGCAGGGAAAGGTTTCCAACATAAAGAAAATCAAAACTAATGCCAAGGGCTGATGGTCCTTTTAGAGTTGTTGACAAGGTGAATGATAATGCTTATAAGATCGAATTGCTCGGAGATTATAATGTTTCTATTACATTCAATGTCAAGGACCTTTCTCCTTACTTAGAAGATGATTTCAAAGACAACGAGGAGAAGGATTTGAGGGCAAATCTAATTCAACAAAGGGGAGATGATGTGTTCAATCATGGAAATGAAGTTGCTGCCATCCAAGAAAGATTAATCCTCATTGACAGCATTATTGCTTGTAATTGAGCAGTTTTATGAATAAGTAGAATTTTGCTTAGTTGCATCCAAAATTCTTATCTAAACAAATTCTTTGTTTAATGGCGAATTATCTATTGATTCTTATCACTCTTTCTTCTTTCTATCTTAGAGTGTGGCAAATCGACCTAGTAATCTTGTTTGTGGTGATATGATCTTATCAAACTTGATTAACTAGTTTTAATTTCTTTATTTTGATTCTTGATATTGATTGGAACTCCCGTTCCTCTTCTTAAACTTTTCATAAGTTATCCCTTCACATTCCCACTTCAAATTTGTACATAACCCTTTAGCTTCCTTAAAACACCTCTACAAATCAAATAACCTACTCCGATTACGAATTTTCATCCACCAACAACTATACCATATCCCAACACTCTTTCCATCCACAAAACCCTAAAAGAAAATATACCATTAGATCTTGATTCACCATTGAAAATCCTTGAGACATATCAATTGTTTTCTAGTTCTTATTCAATGTCTAAACATTTACACTTCTTGTGTTTATATACACACTATCTTAATGGTTAGGTACAAACTCACTTTACTTTTTTAACAGCTAAGTACAACATATAAAAGCACATCTTTCAACTTTAAAAAATTAGCTGTTATTTTGTCATTTAGTGGTTTACATTGAAATGGGATGTGGGAACTCATAGATCAACCGAAGAGTTATTTGGGCTTTTCATCTTCACCCTCAATCTTTTCATCTCTAATGCAACACGATCACAATGCTGGTATGAATCTGGAGATTGATCAATTGGTTCACTCAGTTTTATTTCAACATAAAGTGCTCTAAAACATACACGCTTTACTCAAAAAAGATATAACATCACTGAGATTTCACTATTTTCTCCAAAATTGCACTAATGTGCTATGAAACCTCTCCATTTTCGTTAAAAAAAATGCACAGAAATGCTGCAAGCTGTTCTCAAATATATCTGACTTGGCCAAAAATGATAGAAAATACTTTAAACTATCACCATTTCCGCAAACGGTTGGCAAAATGTGTGAGAACAATGTTGTTTTGTGCAAAAAGAGCGTAAAGTGCCTCTAAACATCTCCATTTCTTGGGTGACAATGGTATAACACGTATTTAAACACACTTATTCTGTCAAAATAGTAAATCAAAATGCTTTAAAAAATCTATTTCCTTGAAAAAAACTCATGAAAATGCTAGAAATTGTCTTTAAACATATTTTATTTACACAAAAAATTGAAGTAAATGAGTTTCTTGACTTTCTTTAAACATATGCATTCAAGTGCTAAGATCTTAGCTTGATCTAAACTCAATCTTCTTGAAACACTGGGAGTTTCTCTCTCCAGACATAATTCTTCCTAAAAATTTCAAGTGAATGAGTTTCTTAATTCAAAGTGGCTTGATTCCAACTGATATGCCTCAAGGATCTTCAAATGATGAATCAAGATCTTATAGGTATTTTTTTTTGGTGTTTGTGGATGGAAAGAGGTGCTGGGCTATAGTATAGTTGTTGAGTAGATGAAAATTCATAATTGGCGTAAGTTTTCGATTCTTTAGAAGTGTTTTAAGGAAGCCGAAGGTTATGTACAAATTTAAAATGAGAATGTGAGAGGGATAGCTTATGGAAGTTTTGGAAGAGGAAATCGAGTTTCGATCAATATCAAGAATCAAAATAAAGAAATTAAAAACTAGTTAATCAAGTTTGATAAGATTAGATCGCTATAAACAAGATTACTAGGTTGATTCGCCACACTTTAAGATAGAAAGAAGGAAGAGTGATAAGAATCGATAGATAATTCACCACTAAACAAAGAATTTGGATGTAACTCAGCAAAATTATGAATCCATTACAATAACATGCTTTCCATTATAGGACCAGCAAGCTTGCTCTGGAAGATTTGCACATTAATGACTATTTGGAAAACTAATGTTGAAGATGAATAGATTGAGGGTCAAGATAAAAAACCCAAATAACTCTTTGATTGATCTATGGACACCCATGTCAAGTCCAAAGCCCTTTTCAAGCTAACCACTAAAGGACGAAATAACAGCTAGTTTTTAAAATTGAAAGATATGCTGTTATGTGTTGTACTTAGCTGTTAGAAAAGTAAAATAAGCTTGTACTTGGCCGTTAAGATGTTGCATATATATACTCAAGATGTGTAAATATTAAGTAAGAGAAAAAACAAGCTTCTTTAGTCTTTCATCAACATTTTTTCATATGGTATCAGAGCAGATTTTATCTTGAATCTAACTTTTACCTTTTGTTGCTTTGTTGGTTTTTGGTGTATCAAAACATTCCCCTTTACAAGCCAAACTAAAGAATGGAAAGGGAGGGCTCGTCATACAACACCAAGAGCAGAAGTTCCTTCAGGGGAGTTGATAATGATTGTAACATTACCTTGATACTTAACACATTTACTTTGAATGGAAAAATTACTCAATTTGGATCAATCCCATTGAAAGAGCATTATGTGGAAAACAAGCGTTGGGTTTTGTGAATGTAAGAATCATAAAGCCCACCAATACATCAAGTGAAAAATATGAAGATTGGTGCTATAATGACAACTTGGTGTACACATGGATTTTAAATTCCATGGAACCATCCTTGGTAGGTGCATTCTCAAAGGCTAAAACTTCTAAAGCACTTTGGGAGTCTATCAAGAGACAATTTGGTCATCAAGGAAACTTAATGAGAATATACGAGTTGAAGCAGTTCATCAACAATATCAGCCTTGGTGCAAGTGATCCGATAGAATGTAACACCAAAATTAAGGAGCCATAGGATGAGTTTGGGTTTTGAGTACAAAGATCTTTGGAGCCACATTCTTAGAATTGAGTCTTTGCCTTATTATGACGATGTTTCAAACAAGGTTAATAAAGAGTACTACAAAGAAAGATTTTGAATGGGAATTCACACAAGGCTGAGAGAGGTAGTTTGGTGGACAGCAAAGAAGAAGGCAAGATGGTCCAAGGAGCAAAAGTGAAGGATGAGTGTGATAAATGTGGACAGATGCACAACCTCAAAGACAAATGTTGGAAGTGTGACCATTGCAAGATGCTAGGTCATACTAAAGAAGAATGTTAGGTCCTTAATCTACATTCGAGGCCAATCAACTTCAAGGAAAAGGCACCATCACAAGGTGCTTGGGAGATGGTTTTGAAATAGTTTGGCCAAATCCTCAAGGAGTTTTGAGTTCCCTTTTTCGATCGCATTTTGAGCACCTTGTGGTGGTGTCTTTTCCTTGAAGTTGATTGGCCTCAGATGTGGGTTGGGAGCCAACATTTTTTTTAGTATGACTTAGCATCTTGCAGTGCCCACACTTCCAACATTTGTCTTTGAGGTTGTGCATCCGTCCACATTTATCACACTTAGCCTTAACTTTTGCTATTTACTTAAGAGTTGTCTTCCTTATTTAAGTACTAAGGTTGCAATGAAGAGTAGTTTTTTTAAACCAAGGCAAGTTATGATGGGTTTAAGAGTTGTCTTGCCTATCTAACATATCATTTTATATTTAGTTAATCTTGAAGGACAGTTTAGGGAACGTGAATAAAGTGAATAACTCAAGGATCAAATGAGACAAGTTAAGGAGCATGTTTTAAGATCATGCTAACCCCAAAATTGTAGAAAAGTTAGGACATGAAAACGAGACCCCAACAATTTGGTGCTCTCATTGAGGTAAGGTCACTGAGGAGATCAAGAAGAAATTTAACAATGCATTCTATAGCTTTTTTAATCTCTGTCAACACAATCCACTCTGCACTGCTAATGGTAGTGAGGAATGCATCATGAGACCTACATATTGCCCATAACACTTGTCCTCCATTACTTCTTGACAAAGCATCAACAACCTTCTTCTCCTTACTCGGCTTATAGATTATTTCATACTCATATCCTAGTAACTTGACAGAGAACTTTTGTTGTTTAGGTGTGGTGATTTTCTACTCTATTGGGTTCCTTAAAGGCTATTGATTTATTATGATCAGAAACTTCCTTCCAAGAAGGTAAGGCCATGAAACCTCACTTCATGGATGATTGCTAACATTTCCTTCGCATATATTGACCTTTCCTTCTTTATAGGCCCTAAAAATTTGTTCATGTATGCAATAGGTTTTCCAGCTTGATTGAGGATAACATCAATTCCATCTTAGCATGCATCGATGTGTAGCTTGAATGCTCGGCTGAAGTTGGGCAATGCTAACATTGGTTCTCACACATGGCTGTGAAAAAATGTTAATGAAGAAATAAAGAAGTGTGAAAGAAAGTATTGATGAAAGAATAAAGAAGCTTGTTTTTCTACTATTTTACACATCTTGGGTATATATATACAACATCCTAACGGCTAGGTACAAGTTGATTTTACTTTTCTAACAGCTAGGTACAACACATAACAGCATAGCTTTCAATTTCAAGAACTAGCCGTTATTTCGTCCATTAGTGATTAGCTTACTAGCCGTTATTTCGTCCTTTAGTGGTTAGCTTGATATGGGCTTTGGGCTTGATATGGGTGTACATAGACCAATCAAAGAGTTATTTGGGCCTTTTATCTTCACCCTCAATCCCTTCATTTTCAACACTCCCCCTCAAGTTGGGCTTGAACAAATTGATCAAGTTCAACTTGCATACAAACTTTTGAAGTTGTTGAATACTCGGAGGTTTGGTGAATATGTCCGCCAATTGATCTTCGCTCTTGACATAAGGCATTGAGATTGTCTTGTTCAAATATTTTTCTCTTATAAAGTGACAATCTACCTCTATATGCTTGGTCCTCTCATGAAACACCGGATTGTTTGCAATATGTATCGCCGATTTGTTATCACAATGTAGCTTCATAGGTGCCTCGACATTAAAACCCAAATCTTCAACCAATGCCTTCAACCATATCAATTCACTGGTGGTTGAAGCCATTGCTCTATATTCAGCTTCGGCACTTGATTTGGCCACCACGGTTTGCTTTTTGCTCTTCCAAGTCACTAAATTCCCACCAACAAAAGTACAATATCCAGTTGTAGACTTGCGATCTTCAATGCTTCCTGCCCAATCAGCATCCGTGTAGGCAAAAATTTGGTGATGTCCATGTTTCTTCATGAGTAATCCTTGTCCTAGAGTTCCCTTGAGATATTTGAGTATTCGGTCCACCATTTCCATGTGATTGGTCATTGGACAAGTCATGAATTGGCTTACCTGATTCACAGCAAAAGAAATGTCAGGTCTTGTAATAGTTAAGTAGATTAACTTACCCACAATTCTTTGATATTGCTTGATGTCTTCAATTGGTTTGCCCTCCTTCTTTTTGGCTTGTCCTTCAATTGGAGTTGATGCTATCTTCCCTCCAAGCTTACCTGTCTCTTTCAAAAGATCAAGTGTGTATTTTCTTTGGGATAGAAATAGCCCTTTATTAGAATGGGCTATTTCTATACCTAGAAAATACCGTAAGTGTCCAAGGTCTTTAATATCAAAAGTAGACTTTAAATAACTTTTAGTGCTGTTTATTCCCAAAGTATCACTCCCTGTTATAATGATATCGTCCACATATATTATCACAACAGTAATACCATTATTGGAGTGTTTTATGAATAAAGAGTGATCAGCACTACTAACCTTAAAGTGTTGAGAAGTTAAAGCACCTAACAACTTAGAGTACCAGGCCCTAGGAGATTGTTTTAAGCCATAAATGGCTTTTCTAAGCTTACATACATGCGGTTTTGGTACTTTAATGTTGTATCCTTGTGGGATATCCATGTAAACCTCTTCTTCTAATTCCCCCTGGAGAAAAGCATTTCGAACATCCATTTGATACATTTCCCATTCATAATTAGTGGCTAAGGACAAAATAACTCTAATGGTGTTCATTTTGGCTACTGGGAGCAAATGTCTCAGTGTAATCTAAACCATAGGTTTGAGTGAATCCTTTAGCAACCAATCTAGCTTTATGTTTCTAATGGAACCATCACTCTTCAGCTTGGTTTTGTACACCCATTTACACCCAACTGTTTCCTCACTTCGACTTTCGCTAACTATGTTTTGTTCTTCATTTGATTTGCAATGGTTCATGAATATCACCATTCTGTTGTGTTGAATCTTCATAGATAGAATCCTCCTTTTTCGCTTTCATTCAAACTAACTCCATTATTGATTTGATCGTTATTCCTTAACAAACTCAACCGATTACCTACAATAGATAGGGGAAGAGGATCCCCTTTCGTTTCTCCTTCATTTCTCACTTTATCAAAGTAAGGATCACTTTCCAGAAAAGTAACATTTCTTGACAAGAATTTTCTCATTCGTAGAAAGGATCTAAACATTTATAACCCTTTTTTATCAATGCAATACCCTAAAAATATGCACTTTACACTCCTATGACTCAATTTATCTCTAGCATGATTAGGGATGTGAACATAACAAGTACAGCCAAATACCTTTAGATAAGATAAGTTTGGTTGCCTATTATGCAACAATTCAAAAGGAGATTTTCCATTCAACAACTTCGAAGGCATACGATTTATCAAATGTATGGCAGTGAGAATGGCTTCATTCCAATATCTTTTAGGGACATTGTGATGAAACATTAGTGACCTTCCTACATCTAAAATGTGCCGATTTTTCCGCTCGGCCACACCATTTTGTTCAGGTGTGTAGGGGCAAGTCGTTTGATGAACTATCCCTAAAGTGCTCAAGTAATTCTCAAAGGCGTGACTAGTATATTCTCCCCCATTGTCGCTCCTAAGAATCTTAATCCTTTTACCAAGTTGATTTTCAATTAAGGAAACATACTCTTTAAAACATGATAAGGTCTCTGATTTGTTTTTAATCAAGTATATCCAAGTGTATCTCGACTTGTGATCAATGAATGTGACAAAATATCTAAAGCCATTGTGAGATTCTAAAGGAGAAGTCCATAGATCAGAGTGAACAAGATCAAAATTTCATTATAACAAGTTTCCGAATGTACAAAAGGAAGTTTAGTCTGTTTTCCAAGATTACAAGCCCTACATTGTTTAAAATCACTAAACTTCATTTTCGGAATCATTTTACACAGAATGTTACTAGGAGGATGGCCTAGTCTTGCATGCCAAAGTTTCTGAAGTCCACTGTCTTCCTCAACTCTAAGGGCTTGATTGGTACTATCCAAAAAATATAGGCCGTCATGTAAGGTTCCCTCACCAATCTTCTTCCTGGTTGATATGTCCTGAAATATCACCTTATTGGGTTCAAAGATGACACGACAATTTAAGTCTTTTGTTATTCTACTAACGGACAGCAAATTTGATGAAAAATTTGGCATATAAAGGCCACTTGTTTTCTTGGATAAAACTTTAATATCTCCTAATCCCTTAATAGGGTATTTCACTACCATTGGCTATTGTCACATTTCTAATGTTTCCTAGGGTTTCTATTCTAGATGCCATGTTTTTATTTCTAAACATATGATTAGTAGCACCTGAATCAATAACCCAAGGGTCAAACTTAAAATGTGAGTTGGAAATCATACCTTGAGAGGAGCTTGGAAGATGGTTCTGAAGTAGTTTGGCCAAATCCTCAAGGAGTTTTGAGTTCCCTTTTTCGATTGCATTTTGAGCACCTTGTGGTGGTGCCTTTTCCTTGAAGTTAACTGGCCTTAGATGTGGATTAAGAACCCAACATTTTTCTTTAGTATGACCTAGCATCTTGCAGTGCCCACACTTCCAGCATTTGTCTTTGAGGTTGTGCATCCGTCCACATTTATCACACTTAGCCTTAACTTTTGCTCCTTGGACCATCCTACCTTCTTCCTTGCTGTCCACCAAACTACCTCTCTCAGCCTTGCTTGAATTCCCATTCAAAATCTTTCTTTGCAAGTACTCTTTATTAACCTTGTTTGCAACATCGTCATAATAAGGCAAAGGTTCAATTCTAAGAATGTGATTCCGAAGATCTTCGTAGTCATAACCCAAACCCATCAAATACGATATCACAAGATCTTCATTGGCCCTTTTTTCCACCTCTTCAATGTTGGTAGTATTCGGCCTTAATGATTGAAGTTCATCCCATGCCTCCTTAATTTTGGTGTTATATTCTATCGGATCACCTCCACCAAGGCTGATATTGTTGATGAACTGCTTCAACTCGTATATTCTCATCAAGTTTCCTTGATGACCAAATTGTCTCTTGATAGACTCCCAAAGTGCTTTAGAAGTTTCAGCCTTTGAGAATGCACCTACCAAGGATGGTTCCATGGAATTTAAAATCCATGTGTACACCAAGTTGTCATTATAGCACCAATCTTCATATTCTTCACTTGATGTGTCTGTGGGCTTTGTGATTCTTCCATTCACGAAACCCAATGCTCGTTTTCCACATAATGCTCTTTCAGCGGGATTGATCCAAATTGAGTAATTTTTTCCATTCAAGGGAAATGTGGTAAGTTTCAAGGTGGTGTTACCATCATTATCAACTCCCTTGAAGGAACTTTTGCTCTTGGTGTTGTATGACGAGCCCTCCCTTTTCCATTCTTTAATTTGGCTATGAAGGGGAATGTCTTGATACACCAAGAACCAACAAAGCAACAAAAGGTAAAAAGCTAGATTCAAGATGAAACCTGCTCTGATACCATGTGAAAAATATGAAGAAACAAAGAAGTGTGAAAGAAAGTATTGATGAAAGAATAAAGAAGCTTGTTTTTTTTTGTAGCTACATATTTACACATCTTGGGTATTTATATACAACATCCTAACGGCTAGGTACAAGCTTATTTTACTTTTCTAACAGCTAGGTATAACACATTACAACGTATATTTCAATTTCAAGAACTAGTCGTTATTTCATCCTTTAGTGGTTAGCTTGAAATGGGCTTTGGGCTTGATATGAGTGTCCATAGACCAATCAAAGAGTTATTTGGGCTTTTATCTTCACCTTCAATCTCTTCATCTTCAACAATGGCTTGCTTCAAAGCCTTGAAGGCATCTTCACTCATCTCTATCCATAGGTAACTATCTTTCTTCAGCAAATTTGTCAATAGCTTTGCTATGGCACCGTGACACTCTTAAGTTCCTTGACACTCTTAGGAGTTGGCCATGATTGCAAAACTCCTATCTTGCATTTGTCCACCTTCACTCCTCTAAATGTGATGTGATCGAGATATTCAAGCTCCTCTTTCATGAATGTGGATGTTTTGATAAAAAATCAGTTTCTTTTTAACATCTTTAGCACCTTTGCTTAGTGTTCCATTTGATCATCATGGTTCCTAGAATAGACTAAGATGTCATCAAAGAAAACTATTACAAACTTGCGTAGGTAAGGATTGAATATGTCATTCATGGCTGCTTAAAAGGTAAAGGGTGCATTGCATAACCCGAAAAGCATGGCAAGATACTCATGGTGTCCACTATGAATCTGAAATGCTATCTTTTGTGTATCCTCTTCTTTCATCTGAATTTGGTGATATCTGAGCTTAAGGTCCAGTTTGGTAAATAGCTTTGCTCCATGCAACTTGTTCAGTATATCATCGATGGTAAGAATGGGAAATCAATCCTTAACAGTAGCTTAGTTGAGTGCCAAGTAATTGGTACAAAACCTCTAAGTACCATCTTTCTTCTAGACAAATAGAATGGGAGATGAGAAAGGGGAAATGCTAGGTTAAATAATACCTTCTGTAGCATCTCTTCCACTTGTCTTTTGATCTTGTTCTTTTTGAAGTGTGCATATCGGTAAGGTGCTACATTAATTGCCTTAGTCTTATCAATTAATGGGATTGCATGGTCATAGTGTCATGAGGGTGGTAACCCTTGTGGTTCTCCTAAGGCATCTATGAACTACTCAAGTAGACCTTACTGCCAAAGGTATGTCTTCATGCATATTCTGCCCTTCTTGATAATCGACTGTGTTTGCTTTCCTTGTGGCCAAACATTTTGCCGCCTTTTTGTATAAGTATTCAAGTGTACTAACCCCACAATGCCTTTCCATTGCAAGTGCATGGCCATGGTCTCGTAGTCAAACATGATCTTCCTTACTTTTTTAAGCCAAGCATTACCTGAAACTATATCAAGGCCTGCCAAGGCTAAAACATGCAGCTCAACTTTGATCTTGACACCTTGAATCTGCATATTTGCTGCCTTGATTACTTAAGAACACTTTAGTTTCTATCCATTTACAACTCTCACTTCAAAGGGTGCAATCTTCCTTAGACATAGCTGAAGTGTCTTGACTAGTTTAGTATTGATGAAGTTGTGGGTGGCGCCATTGCCTCTCAGTACAAATACATTCTGTTAATTGATGGTTGTGAACAACCTCATGGTAGTAGGCTTGGTGGTTGCGCCTTCTACATGAAAATTGATCTCACCTTCTGCCGCATTCTCCGAGGAGTGTACTGCCTTAGTTTCTTCCTCACTGTCCAAGCGACTTTCTTATTCTTCCTCAATGCTTCCATTGTGTTCTTCATCACTCACGATCTCAATAATGTTTTTAGGCCTTTCTTGCACCTGTGGCCTACTTGCTACTTATTGATGCACTTGAAACACAAACTTCTCTTTATTCTTTTGTTAATTTCATTTGTCGATAGCTTGAGGAGGTCTCTTGATTTTGAGGGTGCTACCTTGTTGGTTTGGCAATCTTGGTTGTGCTGTGGGTGACACTCCTCCCATTATTGATGAGCCTTGCCAATTGAATGCATTGAGTCAGGGAGTTTGGATCCCTCACTTGACCTCTCCGCTCAGCCAAGGCACAAGGCCATCCAGAAAAGTGTCAATAAATGCACTATACAACCAATTTCCTACCAACTTTATCGACCTTTCAAATCCTTAAGATTACTCCCCAGAGATCCGTCCTACCTATCTTGGCAAGCTATCCTTCATAGTTGGTCATGCCCACGGTGGCGTGTTATTTCTAACTGGAGCCTCCTAGACATTTGTGGCAGGTTGCTGCTTCTGGTTTGCTTAGGTTGAACTTGTTTTTTTAGCCACTTAAGGTGTATCCCTCTTCAACTACTCGAGGGAATGGATGATGGATGATAGCTGCTAACTTATATCACCTATTTGATTGTGGATTATCCGCTGGTCTTCACTGGTTTGTTCATGTGGCGCGAGTGATTGTTGCCTGGATGACATGGTGACGGTGCTTCTTCTCAACTAGATGGTGACCATGCTGTTCTCAACGAAAGCACTAATTTGTTGGGTTGATCATGTAGCTCTTAATGAAAGCATTAATTTGTTTGGGTTCCAATTTCTTGCCCTAACATTTCTACAATTTAGGGGTTAACAAGATCACAAGACTACTTCTTCAACTTGCTCCCCTTTTTGATTCTTAAACTCCACTTGATAGATGTTCCCTAAATCCTCCCTCAGGATTAATTAAATACAAAAGGATATGTTGGATAGGTAAGATAACTCTTAAACCTATCACAACTTGCCTTAGTTGATAATTTAGAGATTAGCACAATCTCAAAACTTGCTCCTTTACTTGCTATCCTGTTTGACCTTTGAGTTATTCACTTGATTGATGTCCACTAAACTATCCTTCGAGATTAACTAAATATAAAAAAAATATGTTGGACAAGCAAGACAATTCTTAAACATGTCACAACTTGCTTTGGTTGAAGAAGACAACTCTTAACTTCAACCTTAGCTCTTAAGTGAGGAAGAATCTTGACGTAAGCCCAAGTTATCTTAAGATAACTCTTCAAAGATAACCGACAAAGATAGAAAAGCAATGGCCAAGAATGTCGAATGCTAAGTTATTGGATTAATGAATAATGTCCAAAGATTACGAAGCTTATGATTACAAATCATAAGGCTGTATTTATAGTAACGACAGCCTTGTCTAATTTAACTAGTACTAAAATACCTTATTCACTTAGGACAAGGATTCCTAAGTTAACAAGGCCTCCTAAGACAACTAGAATTCTATCAAGACTGACTTTATCCAAAGGTTTCTTAATTCTACTAAGATTCTTGATCTTTTTGATTGTAGAGTTCTACATTGGCTAAAACTCCTTGTCTTATCTTATCTCCTACAGCTGTTGGACTTTCTCTTAGCATATTCTTCTAAGGCTAGAACTCATCATGGCATATCTTACTGCCTCTGAAATTCACCTTGGCGTGGATATCTTGCTTATGCTGAACTTTTGTGAACATCCTTCTACTGCTGAAGTTCTTGCTGTGATCATCCTTTGTTAGCCAGAATTCCATCATGCGTATCTTGTTGTTGTTGGAATCCTTCTTGGCATGGATGTCCTGGGTCAATTAGGACAAGGTCAGAACTTGGCTGAGCTTCACTGCTAGGCTGGACACTTGTTGTGTCTATTCTTAATGCACACATGTTCTGGCCCATGTTGGTGTTTCTGCCTCCTTTGCTGCCTGATGCCTCTCTTGCATCCTCCTATGCCATTCTCTTTCCCTCTGCCTCCTAAGGTCCTCAACAATCTCCCTTTCTTGAAGACTCAACTTGTCCTTAAGGTGGAAGTTAGGAAACCACTGTTGGATTTCATCATAGTCCTCCCATGTTACTTCATCCTTAGGCAACTAACTCCACTAAATGAGTACTCTCTATATTGGCCTCCAATTGCACCCATGGCTAACCATGTGAAATCCTAAGGCTTCCTTCTGTTGCTGCCCAAGGTAATCTTCCTTGAAAACATCGGGTAGTCCTTCATTCACTTGTCTCTCATCTCCTAACTTCTTTCTCAACAATGAAATATGAAACACCAAATGAAGTTTGGATGTAGGTAGCAGTCTTAGGCAATATGCTACTGCTCTGACACTTTCAAGCACTTCATAAGGCTTGAAATACTTCCTTGCTAGCTTTGCTGCGATTGGTTTTCCAGCTCTTATCTTTCTTCTAGGACGGATCTTAAGATAGACGTAGTCTTCTACCTCAAACACTTCTTCCTTCCATCCTTTGTTAACTTGTCTTTCATTCGGTCTCTTGCTTGCTCAAGCTCATGCTTGAGTCTTTTGAAGACGTCATCTCTTGATTAAAGTGCAACATCTACTTCATCTAGGGTAATGTTTCCCATGGCATAACTCCACAATCCTGGTAGTAACCTATCATAAACAGCTTGGTATGATGACATCTTGATGGTTGCATGATAGGTAGTGTTATACCATAGTTCTGGCCCATGGTATGTACTCTTCCCAATTGTTTTGATGGTCATGGTAAAAGCATCTATATATTGCTCTAGAGTACAGTTAGTGACCTCACTTTGGCTGTCTATTTATGGATGAAAAGCTGATGAAGCCACCAAGTTGTTGCCTAGTTGTGTGAAAAGTTCCTTTTAGAACTTGTTCATGAACACACATCTCTATCAAACAACATTGTGTGAGGTATGCCATGAAGTGTTACCATGTGCTTGATTTGATGAACTCCTACGCCACTTCTCTTGCCGTGTATAGTTGCTTAAGTGGCACAAAGTGTGCACTCTTGCTGAGCTTGCCCACCACGATTAAGATGATTGTGTACCTCTTGCTATTGGGCATACCTGCGATGAAATCCATGGTTAAGTCCCCCAAAACTTGTTCAAGTACTGGCAAAGCCTATAACAAACTCTTGGTCTTACCACCTTCTGGTTTGGTTCATTGACAGGTATCACATTCTCAGACTATCTTCTTGACTTCTGCCTTGAGCCATTCTTGCCAAAAGAATAGCTTGATCTACATGTATGTAAGGAACCAATTTGAATGTCCTCCTTCCCGTGAGTTATGGAAGAGAAAAAAAGAAATTTTAATGAATATCAAGAATCAAAATAAAGAAATTAAAACTAGTTAATCAAGTTTGATAAGATCAGATCGCCACAAACAAGATTACTAGGTTGATTCGCCACACTCTAAGATAGAAAGAAGGAAGAGTGATAAGAATCGATAGATAATTCGCCACTAAACAAAGAATTTGTTTAGATAAGAATTTGGATGCAACTAAGCAAAATTTCGCTTATTCATCAAAACTGTTTAATTACAAGCAATAATGCTGTATTTATAGTGATGACAGCCTTTCCATGTCTAACTTATACTAAAACGCCTAATTCATCTATGATAAGGATTCCTAAGTAAATAAGGACTACTAAGTCATCTAGATTTCTATGAGGATAAGCCTAGTATATTGGGTTCTACTCCTACTTAAAATCTTACTTGTAAAACCCTACTTGATCTCAAACTCCTTGCCTAGTGACATTTCTGCTGTTGCTGGAATTCTCCTTGGCATGGATATCCTTTGTTAATGAGGATTAATCTTTCTTGGATGGCAGCAACTTCATTTCCATGATTGAGCACATCATCTTCCCCTTGTTGAATTGGATTTGCCCTCAAATCCTTCTCCTCGGTGTCTTTGAAATCATCTTCTAAGTAAGGAGAAAGGTCCCTGACATTGAATGTAGTAGAAACATTATAATCTCCTGGCAATTCAATCTTATAAGCATTATCATTCACCTTGTCAACAACTCTAAAAGGACCATCAGCCCTTGGCATTAGTTTTGATTTTCTTTGTGTTGGAAACCTTTCCTTGCGTAGGTGAATCCAAACTAAATCTCCTGGTGCAAATTGAATTCTTGTTCTCCTTTTGTTTGCTAACCGTGCATATTCTTCATTTTTCTTTTCAATTTGTTTCTTCACACTCTCATGTAGAGATTTAACAAACTCAGCCTTTTTGTTTCCATCAAAGCAAATTCTCTCTTCAATAGGCAGTGGCAACAAATCAAGAGGAGTTGTAGGATTGAATCCATAAACTATCTCAAACGGAGAATGCTTCGTTCCACTGTGCACACTTCTATTATAAGCAAACTCAACATATGATAAATAGTCATCCCAATTCTTCAAATTCTTGTTGACAACAGTACGAAGTAAAGAAGAAAAGGTTCGATTTACCACTTCGGTTTGTCCATCGGTTTGAGGATGACATGTTGTGCTAAAGAGTAGTTTTGTTCCAAGTCTTTTCCATAAAGTCTTCCAAAAGTAACTTAAGAATTTGACATCACGGTCTGAAACAATACTTTTGGGAATCCCATGCAATCGAACAATCTCCTTGAAAAATAAATCAGCAATATGTTGAGCATCATTTGTCTTGTGGCACGGAATAAAATGAGACATCTTGGAAAACCTGTCAACAACTACCATAACTGAATCCTTTCCCCTCTGCGTTCTAGGCAAACCAAGAACAAAATCCATGCTTAAATCTTCCCACGGTTGGTCTGGTACAGGCAATGGCATGTATAACCCTTGTGACATCTCCTTGCTCTTGGCTTTCTTACATATCACACATCTTTCTATGACTCTTTTAACATCTTTGATCATGGTTGGCCAATAAAAGTGTTCCTTGAGTGCCTCTAATGTCTTCTTTTCTCCAAAATGACCAGCTAAACCTCCACCATGAGTTTCCCTCACTAAGTGCTCACGGATTGAACAATTTGGGATGCACAGTCTACCTTGCTTGAACAGATAGTCATCATGTCGATAAAATCCTTGCATGGCTCCTTTCTTGCACTCCTCATATATTGATGCAAACTTTGGGTCATTTTTATACTGATCTATAAGCATCTTAAAACCCATTAGTTTAACATTTAACATGGAAATTAAAGAGTACCTCCGAGATAGTGCATCAGCCACAATGTTCACATTTCCTTTCTTGTACTTGATCACGTAAGGAAAAGACTCTAAGAATTCCACCCATTTGGCATGCCTTCTATTCAGCTTGCTTTGCCCCTTTAAATGCTTCAAGGATTCATGATCAGTGTGAATAACAAACTCCTTGGGCAGTAAATAATGTTGCCAAGTCTCTAAAGCTCTAATTAAAGCAAAAAACTCTTTGTCATAGGTTGAGTAGTTTAATTGTGCCCCACTCAACTTTTGACTAAAGTATGCTAATGGACGCCCCTCTTGCATAAGAACAGCCCCAATTCCCACACCAGATGCATCACACTCCAATTCAAAAGTTTTGGTGAAATCAGGTAATGCTAAAATTGGTGCAGTTGTTAACTTCTCCTTAATCAACTCAAAACTCCTTTGTGCTTCATTATTCCATTCAAAAGCCCTTTCTTTCTTAATAATTTTAGTAATAGGAGCAAGTAAAGTACTAAAATTCTTCACAAACCTTCGATAAAAAGAAGCCAACCCATGGAAACTTCTCACTTCAGCAACACTACTTGGAATAGGCCAATCTTTAATAGCCTTTACCTTTTCTTCATCAACTCCAACACCATGCTTTGACACCACATAACCAAGAAAAACTACACGTCTTGGCAAAAATGGCATTTCTTCAGATTGCCATACAATTTCTCTTCTCTCAGTACTTTAAACACTTTTTTCAAATGAATTATATGTGTTTCTAAACTTCCACTGTAGATCAGAATATCATTGAAATAAACAACAACAAAATCACCAATAAAGTTCCTAAGTACGTAATTCATCAATCTCATAAAGGTGCTTGGTGCATTAGATAAACCAAATGGCATAACCATCCATTCATATAATCCAAATTTAGTTTTAAAAGCGGTTTTCCATTCATCCCCTTCTTTCATCCTAATTTGATGATAACCACTTTTGAGATCTATTTTAGAAAATATAGCAGCACCATTTAACTCGTCAAGCATATCATCAAGTCTAGGGATAGGATAGCGATATTTTACCGTAATCTTGTTGATTGCCCTACTATCCACACACATCCGCATGGTTCCATCCTTCTTCGGACCAACAAAGCCAGTACGAAACAAGGACTCATGGATTCCCTAACATATCCCTTATCAATCAGCTCAGAAACTTGCTTTTGCAACTCTTTAGTCTCTTCTGGATTGCTTCTATAGGCTGGTCGATTTGGCAGAGTTGCCCCTGGTATGAGATCTATTTGGTGCTCAATTCCTCTGTTTGGTGGTAACCCTTTCGGTATGTCTTTTGGAAATACATCAGCAAACTCCTTTAAAATTGCTTTCACTTGAGTCGGTAGAGTAACATCTCTATTTTGAGTTGCTTCTTTGACTACCAGAATAAAGATTGACTCTTTATCAAACAAAGCTTGCTTTACTACTCCTTTGTTGACAAACAAACTCTCTTTCTTTTTCTTCTCAAATTCAATTTTATCCTTCTGAATCTGTTGTGGATTAAGAGGCGTAACACAATCTTTCTGCCATCCTTAACAAAGGAATATGTATTCTTATAACCATCATGAAAAGCTCTTCTATCATACTGCCAAGGTCTTCCCTAGTAAAAGATGACTTGCATCCATAGGGACGACATCACACAACACTTCATCTTTGTATCTACCAATTGAAAAAGGCACCAAAACTTGCTGAGTAACCTTCACATCACCATTGTTATTTAGCCACTGCAATCTATAAGGTTGGGGATGTTTTAGAGTAGTTAAATTTAGTTTTTCTACCAAGGTAGTGGAAGCCACATTTGTACAACTACCTCCATCAATTATAACTCCACACACCTTATTCTGAATTGCACACCTTGTATGGAAGATATTCTCACGCTGCTCATCTTCGTTTTTGCTTGTGTAGTCATGGTGCGCGAACTACAAGCATTTTCTCCAATTTCAGCATGTTCTACCTTTTCTTCCTCGCCATTTTTTACTCCGTCTTCTTCATTATCTATTTTTGGCTCATCAAGCTCATCCTCTTCATAATAATTAGGCCCTTTAGTTACTCGCTACCTTTATCGTTCATGTCTTCTGGGTTGTTGTTGAATGGTATTCCTTTCCACGACTTGAATTAAATGGTCTATTTGCTCCCTCATCTCTGCTTGTTGGTGTTCGAATACTAGGATCTTAGCTTGATCCAAACTCAATCCTTTTGGAACATAGGGAGTTCCTTCTTCTCCAAACATAATTCTTTCTGAAATTTTCAAGTGAATGAGTTTCTTGATTCAAAGAGGCTCTGATACCAACTGATATGCCTTAAAGATCTTCAATGGTGAATCAAGATCTAAAGGGTATATTTTTTTAGGGTTTTTTTGTGGATGGAAAGAGGTGCGGGGATATGGTATAGTTGTTGGGTGGATGAAAATTCATAATTGAAGCAAGTTATTTGGGTTTGTAGAGGTGTTTTAAGGAAGTTGAAGGGTTATGTACGAATTTGAAGTGGGAATGTGATAAGGATAGCTAATGAAAAGTTTAAGAAAAGAAAAAAGAAATTTCAATGAATATCAGAATCAAAATAAAGAATTAAAACTAGTTAATGAAGTTTGATAAGATTAGCTCGCCACAAACAAGATTACTAGGTTGATTCGCCACACTCTAAGATAGAAAGAAGGAAGAGTGATAAGAATCGACAGATAATTCGCCACTAAACAAAGAATTTGTTTAGATAAGAATTTGGATGCAACTAAGCAAAATTCTGCTTATTCCTCAAAACTATTTAATTACAAACAATAATGTTGTATTTATAGTGATGACAGTCTTTCCATGTCTAACTTATACTAAAACGCCTAATTCATCTATGATAAGGATTCTTAAGTAAATAAGGACTACTAAGTCATTTAGATTTCTATGAGGGTAAGCCTAGTATATCAGGTTCCTACTCCTACTTAATTTTACTTGTAAAACCCTACTTGATTTCAAACTCCTTGCCTAGTGACATTTCCTACTGCTGATGGAATTTTCCTTGTCATGGATATCCTTTATTAATGAGGATTAATCTTTCTTGGATGGCAGCAACTTCATTTCCATGATTAAGCACATCACCTTTAGTCACAAAATGTTCGGTACTCATATCTACTGGTTGTGCCAAATATATCCGTGTTTAAGGGAGAATTTACTAACCTTAGTGATGTGCTGCATCATGGAAATAAAGTTGCTGCCATCTAAGAAGAGCCATACATGGGACTAGTTACTAGGGCAAGAGCCAAGCTTGTTACTTTACTGATGTGCTCCATCATGAAAATGAAGTTGCCACCATCCAACAAGGATTTAGGCCTAATTCTTATTGACAAAGACATCCATGCCAAAGAGAATTCTAGCAACAGCAGGAAATGTCACAAGGCAAGGAGTTTGAGATCAAATAGGGTTATGCAAGCAAGATTTGAAGTAGGATTAGGAAACCAATATAGTGGAGCTAACCCTCTTCCACCCCCCCGCGAACTTCGTATAGATTTAGATGTGTCGCGCCTATGTGTGTACTTAAGAATCGTGTGTCAATATGAAGGTCCTGCAATGTGTGTGGATCTTCAAGGTACGTACGCTGAGTAACACAGTACCAACGTAGGTAGAATGGAACCTAGTAGTCATGAGAGGAACAAAGAAGTGTATGAAAGAAACAGTGTTGATGAGAGAAAAACAGAGATCGAAAAAAGACATGTCTTTGCGTTGGGTTTGTCCGATGATCATTCACGCACTCCTTGCACTGGGCGGTCATGTTGGAAGAATTTATCTACTTAGTACAAGTGCTTATTGAGGGACCTTGGTCCACGGGTTAGGGACCTTTGAAGCGAGCTACCCCGGGCTACCGGTACAAGACTTAATGTGAGCCTAGACAATTTTGGACCTGGTCTGCCCAATCAGGATGTACCTCAGACACCACAGCAGGCGACCTGTAACATGTCAGTAACCACGAACGAACCCATCTTTCACGGAACTTCGAAGAAAGACATTTGAAGGCCCGTTGCCTGATATTCACGATCCTCTAAGTGCGTCCTCCTAGCTTTTGTGAAATGGGCTTAGGCTTGACAACGGTGTCGTCAATTAGAGCACGACACAATTCTATTTAAAGAGATCTCAGTGTGTATGGTAGGCCCTTGTTGTTGGTATCCCACGGTTGGTACTCCGCGTCGACCTTGGGATCCTCTGTTGGGTCACGCGCTTATGGACCACGACAAATATCCCCTGCAAGATCCTGGCGTCATCGACGTACCCAGAAGCGCAATAATTTGGCACCATGTGGTCGACCAATTGATCGAGAAGTTCAACTTGCAAATTGACTGATTTGACAGGCCCAAAGTTCGGAATTGAAAGATCATTTGCGTGGTCCGAGGTTTGGTGAATATGTCCACTAATTGATCATCACTCATGTCACGTACGTAGTAGAGGCAGTTAGAATGTGTGAAAATTCTTGTGTCATCAACTTATTTTGCTTCTATAGTACGTGAGTTAGGCCCTTGGTCCGCGGGTTCGAGGCCTTGGGTCCCCGGGCACCGAATAAGCGCAGACTGTATACGAAAAACATTGGTCACCCTAGTGTTGCACTACTCGAAGTTATTCCCCATTCATAATAGTGGCCCCAATACCACACTATGGACCTGAAAGGATAAGATACGTCACACCTATAATGAGTGAACCGTTCTAAGCCTTGACTAAAAGCAGTACCATGTTTGCGCAAGGGTGCTGATATTCACGCACTCCGGGGTCATTGGAAAAGTCAACCTGTCGTTATTAGTTAGGGCCTCCACTCTGGTACCACGAAGTCCTGATCTAGGGCCTTGGGCCACCGGGCACTCAGGCCGAAAACCTTTGGACCTGGTGAAATCCTTTAGCAGTGTCCCTCGAATCTAGTGTCAGCTCAGAATCATAGATTTTAATCAATGGCTCCGGGACTGTCCCAGTCAGCCCTTAAGTTGGTGTCGGTAGAAACACCCAAATGTCTCTGAAAAACGACACTTTGGCCAGTACTGCCTGTTGATCATTTCACGCTACCTCTGGTGGGTCATTGGAAGGAGAAAAATTTATAAGAGTAAATACTCTCCTCATGTCGTTATTAACTAAGAGCTTCACGTATAGGGTCCCTCTGGCTCCACCATCCATGGGGCGTCATCGTGACCTTGGCCGGAAACGCCAGGAATAGTCGCGTGTCACGGCCTTAGGGTCGCGAAAAATTAGAACCTGGGCCCTCGAGTACCCGCAATACAACAAATGGCCTTGAAGCGCAAGCCTGGAGTCTGAACCCTTTTTCCTAAGGACTATCCGAGACACCAATATAATGCAAATATCTATATTAGGGTGCACGCTATTCTACTTGTGCTAAACGCCTGTCGCTTTGAGTCAATATGATGCAAAGGAATTCAATCTTATGTAATAACGGCCCAATTGTGTTCTATTAGCGCATTCGTAGCTGGTGTTCGGCCTTGGGCCCCGGGAAACCGTGACCTTTGTCTGCCAATAACAGATAGGCGAAAAATTAAGACACCGGCTGACTCCTCGTATTCGTCATCCGCCCAATGGCAAAAATCAATGGCCCGTGGGATGGTGAGCCGAGGTATTCAAGAGCAATAACCGAATTGGAGACGTTTCGCAAGGAAAAAGATTTTCATAGTTGGTGAATGAAGGGAATAGACTCTCTGCTCTGATTTTGAGAACCTTATCACCACTACGGGGTCGATGAGGAAAATTGATACATAGGATTGTATTAGTGCCTGGGTCCACGAGTTTCAGTGTCTCTTGAAACACTCGGGTCACCCTTGAGTGATCTTCTTTTTTCTTCGCAATTTTATCACTCTTAGTCCGCTACTTCATTGTCACTTTCCTATTTCTCTTCTTCTTTCTCTTCTTTATCTCCTCTTATTGTCACACCAACGGTTACTTCCTCTAGTACTTTTTTTGTTTTATCCCTCTGTTTTCCTTGTAATCTTATCCTCCACTAACTCTTCACCCAATACTCAGTCCACCCTACCACTCACTCTACGCCTTTCCTCAAATTTCTTTGACTTTTTCTTGTTCCTTTCCATTTCTTAATGACCCAATTCTGTAACTAGACCCTTCTCCCTCTTTCTTTCTCTCCTCTTTTTCTCTCCTCCCTTCCTTGTATTTTCCCCCTTCCT
>BNST01002413.1:0-259328 GCA_019650275.1 Xylocarpus granatum | reverse complement strand
GTTGAAGTTCACAGCCAACAACAATACCTCGGCGGTTTTGACGTGCCTTAAGGGGTACATACATACATCTACACTTATTATGCGTGTTAACTGCGATGCATAAGCACTGAATTTAATGTTGTTCTAGTTTGAATTGTCTTTACCTTGCCCTTGATTAGATTTTGTATGTTCCTTGGTCCGAGGAAGTCAATAGATATTGGTTCGACACTATTTGGGATGTTTTAATTTTATGCACACAGGCGTGAATATGATCTAACCAACGATTGGCGTCGTTTGCTATTTAAGATTGATGACGTGAGATCGACAAGATCACGGAAAGAACAAATAAAAGAGAAACAGCCTACGAGTACTTTAATGACTCAAAATGATGTCAAAAGTAGAGACAATTGAACCAATCAGATTGATAGGTGTTAAACCTGAACGTGACTCTAGTTCACGTATTCCAACAATACTGAGATGAAAGAAATAACCAATGGAAACAGAGCTTTTCCTCTAACTTCCACTTTTCCAAAAGGACAACAATATATTTTCCTGAGTTGTCATTTGCGATGTTCCTTTCCTCTGTGTTGATTATCAACTAGTGATATAGAGAAAACTCGGCCTATTATGGCGTAAAAAAACTAAACGCTGTTGGGGGACCAAATTCTGAACGTTTTTCTGGCTGGAAAGGATAATATTTCTGAATCAATTAGCGATTTCAGAATAATATTACGTTTTATCTACTAATGAGAGAATTTCAAACACTGGACTTTACCCACACCCCTAAATGTGTCACGTCCATTCGTCGGACCATATTTATACGAGAGGAATAAGTATGCCTGAGTATATGGCGAGAACCAACACCCATGCCAAAATATCAAATGGGCCAACCCAAGCACACAATTGGTTCGGCCAAGCAGGACGACTTATATTGCCACCTGTTCCTGATCTCTGCAGTGCACAGCTAGGAAAATCCAAGGTTGGTCTTGGTTTGCAAGAGACAATGGGCTTTGGATACAATAATTATGTTGTTGCAGATAATCAATCACTGGAAGTACACAATTTATCCTCAAGAAATTTGCAATCCTCTGACCTATTTCACCAATGTTTTGATGGTCCTAATGAGTTTCCTGTACAATTAGGTGAAAAAGCACATTTTCTGGAAACTGGTCAAACTTTGATCACCGCTGGTTCATCTGTTGCAACAGCCTCTTTGGAGCCTTGCACTGAGCATACTGAGAATGATAGATCATTGCAAAATGAAAAAGAAGTTGCCAATGATACTGTAGGTCTTTGCCTAAGTGATAAATTAAGAGAAGATGATCAAGGTTATGGAGATGGAAATATCCAAATGATGAAGAAAACAAAAGGATCAAATTCAAATAATTCCTTGGTGCAGAAGATTTCACCTAGAAATGATGATAATCCTGCTGATGTTGCTATTAAGAATGATCAAAGAAGTGAGAATAGACATGCTTCTTCTAAATCATCAGATGAAAAAATTATACCACTTGCTGGAAAGTTAGCTCCAACAACTGCTGAGAAGCTCTGGGATGGGTCCCTTCAGCTAAATTCTTCTGTAACTGTGTCTGCTGTTGCCTTCTTTAAAAGGTTTATTTAGCTACTTCTGAAACTCAATTTCAATATGGATATCTTCTTTGAACTTCAGTTCCAATGTACATACTTTCAGTTCAATGGTCACGCTTCTTTGCAAGAACATGAAATTTATAGATCTGCATGCAGTCATTTAGAATGACATCAGTCAATCCTCTTACTTCTCTCCTCTTTTTTTAAATTAATATCTTAATTTTCAGATAAATTATTAGAAAAAAATAATGAACTATTAGATATCAAATAGAGAAATGTAAGGGAGGTATTTACTCACAGTAAGCAGTTGGGAGACAAAGAAAATATGGAAAGAATAGGAGAGAATGAAACCCTAAAGAACTAGGGCATACAAACTCTAAAAGTATGTTTTGTCCACTTGATATGGAGCAGAGCAATGAAATCCTTATAATAAATCTCTTGCAAGACCTCTAATTTTCGAATAGAATGACACTTAACAAATTTGGTACTTTAACTCGTGAATAAGATTGAAATTATCCAAATCCTAGATTCAACTCCCCATTTGTTAGGAATGATGGTACCTACAAGTTAAGGTTCAATGGGAAATTTTGATAATCATTCTGTGGTTTAGATTTGGAACTTGATGCAATTATAGATCAACAAACAACTTTCTGAGTTGTGATTAACCACACATTTGATCATGGCATTGGATTGCAAAAATAAACTCCGAATGTGCAGTTTTAGTGATTTAGGCATTTTTATATGATCTTTTCCTTATAACAGGCCTTCAGCTCACTTATAACTTATTGCCTTGTTAGGAGAGTTGATCCATTGAGTTATCTTTTTTCTTTTTCTTTGAATAGTGGATCCAAGGAGCCTTGAAGTGAAAAAAATTTCTGAAGAGTAGATGTGTGATATCATACACCAATACTTCTAAGAATGATTGGATTTTTTTTTGCATCTGTGCATCTTTTATAGTTCTAACTTGTGGCCTAATTTTGACATTTTTCCTCTATTCCTCTCTCCTTCACATTTAAAGTTTCCTTGAATACTTGAACACCATGGACATGGTATTTCTACAGAATTTTAAGTTGTATGTGAAAAATATATCTGCCATGCATGGGGAATCTGCTGTGAGTTTCTGTAGTTATTTGTAAAGATTCTGTCAGGCATGTTTATGTGGTTCGTACAGAACCATTGCCATTGATATATACTAATTGCATGGCCCCATAAAAAAAATTAAGAGAAACAATAAAAAAATATGTACATTGGGTTCCACAAATTATTGATAGAAAATAATTAAAGATAAATGAATGTTATTTCAATTGAAAGAAGGATCAAATGTATGTTCAATACTTGCAATTCAGAACATGGAATAAGATAATGCATAATCATAGTTTCCATATGGGCACTGATCTTGACACAATATATTTTTGAAGACATCAAACTCCAAAATGCTATGCAGTCTTAGTTGTTCCATCTAAAAAAATGGGAACTTAGTCAATAGTTAGAATAAAGGGTCTGTTTCCTTATTTAAATTTTTTTAAAATAATCAGAAATGCATATTCATGTAATTTTAATTGTCACATTGTTTGATTGGGCATTTTAGACCTATAGACAACCTTTAAGGAGAAGTTTGCATGTGCCTGAGAACAATACATTCGAAGTGTATTGAATTGTTATAATTGAGTCTAATGCACTGCAGAAAAAAGATAAATTGTAAACCCATGAAAAGCTGAAATGCTTTCAGGAAGAAGATAGAAAAAATTATGTGATTTTAATCTGTTTAAAGCATAATGATATTACGCATTTGGTTCTTACTATAAAATTATTTTTTTAATAATTTTCTTTTTAGTATTTTATATTTTCCATGTTGGTATTCTTAGTCTATGCTTGTGGTAAATTTTATTTTTCTCCTTTCATGAGTTAGGCAGAATCTAGCACCTAGGATCATTCAGTTAGTTAAAATGTGTTTATGCACTGTTATAGATGGCAATTTACACATATATCTAAACCTTCTGTTGAATTATAAAAAAGATATTCAAACAATTGATAATAGAATTCTTTTGGTTTATTGAGTTATAAATAAGCACCATCATTTTGGCTCAAAAAAATAAAATTTACGTTCATAGCACACCAACGCTTCAGATGATATACTTTTAATGTTGTGAATCCTGAAGGAATTTTTGTTCTGGATTCATCAAAGAAGTTATATTGTATAATACGCTGTATCAACTAGACAGGTCTGGCTCTCTTGTCCAACCTGTTTAAGTTGGCATTTTTTTACGTCTGGTCTTGAATTGAGTTCGGAAAATTATGGTAGTTTGTTATGCAATTTGATTTAGGCCTGACATTGTCGGTTGGAAATAATCAAATATTTCTTGCCAACTCAACATGATTATGCATACTTGTGTATTATTTCTACCTTAATATCTGTTGCAGGATGTAGAAGTGAAAACTGGTTGATTTTCCATGTTTTCCCAACCAAAATAGTTGATTATGCATTCTGTTTATGTATTATCTATTCCACTTTTAGTTGGTGATATGTCATTGTCATGCTCTTGTCTTCCTAAAACCTGATTTTTCACCCTCGTGACATATTTTGCGTTCCAATTGTTATACTGTAACCATTCTTCTCTACATACCACCTTACAAAACTTCTGTAAATTTGTTATCTGGCACTATTTTAGGAAGCACATGCTGTGTGATAACAGAATTAGCTAAGTGAATTACTGAGGATATGTTTTTTTTTCTTTCCATATTGATGAAGTGACTGCTGATTATTATAACATCATTTGATGGAACTTAGACATTTTCAGACCTTGTGATTGAAAGATGACTCAAGTAAATAAAGAATTTGCCACTTCTTAATTTTAGAGATTATTTTGGAAGTAGAACGTGTATGATGAGGAAAAATATTTAGCTGAACAATCATGCAATCAGTTTGAATATCTAAGGTATGGTTGCTCTCCCCAAACCAGTAAGATGGTATAATTATGGACTATGAAATAATTGATGTCTATTTTTGACATCGCAAAATAAAAGGTCTTCCAGTGAGTGTCCTTCAAAATGCATTTATATACAACGAAAATTATCAGTGACCTCTCTATGGTTTGATCTATTATCAAAAACTGCCCTAGGTTCTGGAAATAATCAAGAGTTCCCTAGCAATTTATAATTTTTAAAATCTAAGGGGAGGGGAGGGGTGGTTTGACTATTTTTAAACCTATGGATTTTCTTGACAGTAGGCCAAACTGTCGGGGTCCTGGTCATTACCCATATAGAATAAATGCTGTGTAGCATTCTTTAATCTAAACTAAAGGAAAGGAAAGGAAAGAAAGGCTTAAGCTGATAGATTTAAGATCAGAATGCTGGATCTGTAACAATCTAGGATTTCAAAGATTGATTTTTGTGGAAGGACAAGTTGATATTACTCTTCTTTAGTTGAAACCTTTAACTTAGTCACAAGAAAAAGATAGGAAAAAAAGGAACCCCAAAACAATATTCACTAGAATAGCAGCAAAGAAAACAAACTAACAAGGAAAATCCCTTGAGACATTGCTCAAGCTGCAGTCTTGATTGAAGATTGTAGCCATCCTATCTCTACACATTGGTTTTGGTTTTATGAACTTTTCCAAATGCATATAACCAAGACACCAGTAAAAATACTTCAAGTTAACTGTTACTCGATTTATTGGGACTAGAAGGACTCTTCGATTTATCTTAATCTTTTATTCTGGGAATGACTGCAGATGGAAACTAAAATGATGTGGTATTTCAAATAAAAATAACTGTCATACCGGTCCAAGGTGCTCCTTGAAAGTTTGAAAATCCTCAAAGATCCTAAACCAGGAGCATATTGGGACTAAAGCTATGAGGTAATCTGCAAATACTTAAGTGATTGTTGACAAATTGTTGACCTGACTAGCAGAAGTAGAAGTTAGACCCAAAATTATAGCATTCATAAAAGAAGAAAATGCAAGGGTAAAAATTTTAAAAAAAACTGCTGTTAATTTGATTAAACCATAAACCAAGCTGTGGAATGATAAAGAAAGATAATTAACTCAATTACATGTAGTTAAAGCAGCTTCCAGTTATAGTTCTATTCTTTCTTAAGTTGACCCTTTTCTATCCTTGGTTCGATGCCCACCAGAGTATGAGACCGAAACCCCGAAACATCCTCTAGATTTGCAATTGACCACTCATCAATTTTTGTTCCGAACCGTTGTCCTAATGGACAAGATGAATGTGGAAGCCAACTTCTTCATTTCCTTTTTAATGACCTCATCGAAGTTTTGTTAGTTCTGTTTCTCAAAGTGATTCTATCTCAGATCATAGCCATTTTTCCCCAAGACAGCTTTCATGGTTATCAAAAAGTTTCTAAGATCTGTGTAAGTGCACATTTAATGTGCTATTATTTGCAGCAGATTTCTTCTGGAATTTCCTTTTCCTTTTTCTTTTTTCTTTGTGAGAATTCAGCTCTTTATAAGCTTTGGAGAATAACATATTGCATAATGCCTCTAGGTCTGATAATCCTATTCTGATGAAGCAGCGTTGTAACATATTACTTTTCCTGAATGGATATGCATATTGGTTGGGGGCTTTGTTGCACCGTTAGGCATTTTGCAACCTGAAGTATTGTATCTGTAAAGATGCTGAGCCTTAAAAATGAAAGGGGAATCTCTTGTATGACAAATCATAGTTCTTCCTATTTCTTTGATGATAACCTCCTGTCACTTGTTTCTATCCAGTGCATTTGCTTCATTAAACGTCTTGGTTTTGATATGTAGACGTTGTATGAGGTTTTTCTCCATAAAAATTTCCCCAAGTAACATCTTCTTATTTTGGTTCTCTACTATGAGACGGCATTTCAATATATTGCCAAGAATTGAATTCTTTCAATAGAATTTTTTATTTTATTCAGTTTTTTTGGCTGCTTCTTTGTGTACAAATTTGTTGGTCTTGTTAGAAACCTGAATTGGTATTACTTATAAGAGTAAGAAATTTATTAAAACCTATTCGTCTAGAATATCATACCATCTTCTTTGGGTAATCAACTTAGACCTAACAAGATATTTACCAATTATATGTCAAGGTTTGAGTAATTCTTTTACTTGTTTGGTTGGCTAACCATATCTGTGATTCTTTTCTTTTTCTGCAGTGGTGAGAAGATGCCTGATGTCAAGTGGTCTAATACTGCCGAAGTCAAAGGGAAAGTTAGATTAGAGGCTTTTGAAAGATATATTCAAGATCTTTCTCACTCGAGGAACCGAGGGTTGATGGTAAGATATATAGTTTCTTCACATACTTTTAAATTGGCAGTTGAATTATATAGTGCTTGATGAATATATATTACCTCTCTCTTAAGAAACTTAGATTGCAGTTTATATAAATAACCCCAGACATACATGAATAGTCTTGTTGAGGGTTTTGATTGGCTAATTGATGAATGCAATGAAACTAGTGAGTCCTATCTGATGATTCTGAAGCAGTTACACGTAGCAAACAATTATTTGAGCATTTTAGTTTCTTACAATCTTTTTGTTGTTCATAATCTCTATGTGCTTTTTAAGTTGCCTTTTGTTTTAAACAGAAAGAATTGGAATTGCATTCAAAACACCCTTGTGTGTGCAAGTATCTGGTTGATATAATTAAACAAAGGCTAAACAAAGTGAAACAAAATGAGCTTTGTGAAAAGAAAAAAGTAAAGCTTTCAGTTTATTCTTACCCAAGAGGATTGCATGTCTTAAAATATTCAAGAGTAAAGCTTTCTTTTTTGTTCTATATTTTTTGTCATATATTCTTTATTTTTCCAACTCGATCATCTGGATCAATTTTGATTATGTTGCTCTTTGTCCTTTCTGTCTGTAATATTTTCATCTACACGATGTTTGAACCCCTCAAATCCTTAAATTGTATGATTTGTCAGGTTGTTTACGGTGTGAAGGAGCTGGTTCTTCACAGGGGAGTTAGGTTCTCAAGAAATACTAAATACAAAGAAAGAGAAAAAGAAGAGGATATTAATAACTATAAAACATCAGATAATATGAAACTCCACTAGAAATACGGTGATTCAACTAATGACAAATTTGGTACACTGCCCATAAAGACTACTTAGTCTGCACATGACTTTTGCAGGGTCACATCATATATTAATGACGTGATGAATTTTATTGTTGATAAAATTTTGGGTTAAATCTCATCGAAGCATGTCAAACACACCATATAGGGTACTGGCAATGAACCTCAGGTTTTCTGCAGTCATCAAATAATGTCTTGATATACCATGTCTCCTATTGCCGTCATAGTCCAAGTGTCATTTTGAGTTAAGTTTAAATTATTTGGGAGGAAATTGATGAAGATTTCAGAAAACAATCAAAATGCTTCCCTGGGAGGACCTGATTATGCAGATACTGAGGAAGCTTATCTAGGTCTAAATGCTTGGAAAGTTTTGATAATTACATTTATTATAGTTGTACACCGCCGGGGACAGCCATCATGGGGTTAGGATTCTTATGATGATGAGTGAACCAAAAGTTTTAAGTACGGTAAATAATTGTGCTTAATGCCACTACATGCCTCAATATTGTCAAAATAAGTAAAATTGCTGAGCAACAAACTATTTATATGTTACTCTGTCTGTACATGACATAGATCAAAAGTTTTTACCTACTGGTCAAGCAGCCAGTCCAGCAGTATACATATTTCATGGGTACACATACATACTTGAGTCTCTACATCTATCTTCAGGTAATATCTCTGTGCTGGAAAGAAGGCTCTTCAAAATCTGGATTGGTTGGCATGAAAAAGGTCAGTAAATCATAATGGAAGAGAAAGTTGAATATGATCAACAGATTAGACTCTTGCTTTCTCATGCTTCTGTTTTGCAGGTTGCTAAAGGCTACACAGAAGGGGAGAGGGTTGGGTTTGTCCAATTGTCACCAGGTATTGATCTTTATGTTTGTCCTTGCAGTGATACCATAATCACAATACTTGCGAAACATGGGTTCTTCAAGGGCATGGCAGCAGTAGTAGACAACAAAGACTCATTGATCGGTTGTGTTGTGTGGCGAAAAAATGGAGAATCGACATTGTCTTCCACAAGGAAATCTGACAAAAAGAATTGTTCCTTATCAGAGAGCTTTTTCAACGCCTCTTCTGGTTCTTCTAACCAAAGGTCTGCTGAAAAATATTTGGCTTGTATACAATCAATGCAGGAACCAATGCCGGCTGCAACAGAAACAGAGAGGGGCACTCTTGAGACCGCTGTAAACAGTAAAAATGAAGGCAAACATCTAAAGAGTAGTGAAGTCCAACTTGGATTGCGCAATTCTTCTGCCAGTGCTAATCTCTCACCCACATCAGTTCAGAGAACTGAAACATTTATAGATTCTAGTTGCACCATAGACTCTGCTTCTCTCCATGGTTCTATGTCCCAGCCGTCTGATGTTGAAGCATCTTCTAGGCACAAGTCCAGCATGCAGAGGCCTGAACTGAGTTTGGAACTTCAAAAACCTGTCTTGTCTCTGCCATCTGATGTCACAAAACAATCTATACTTAATCTTGATGATGATGACCTTCCTGAATTTGACTTTGGAACTGCTTGTGGTATGTCTAGAAATCAAATGTGCAAACCTTTAGATGCTGCAACAGTTGACAAGAAGCTTTTAACCGAAGGATTAAGGAAAAAGGTTGGGCCAATGCAGCCAATCACACCAACTGTACACTCACTATCAACTTTCACCAAACAAATATCAGAAATTTCCAATCATCCAATGTTTCCTCTTCATGACATCCAGAGAAGGCCTCTGCTGAAGAAAGTTTATACCCATGGAGAATCACAAACTACCCAAAGCAGATGTTTTATGATGCCAGTAAGTGCCAGTGCAGTTATCATGAAGAGTCTTTTACATTGTGATGATGATGATATGGCCAAACGGTGCCAACCATATGTTGAGCCTCGGAAGCTGCCGGTTCCTCGGATAACTTCTCCATCCATAACTCGCATCTCCTCAAAAGCACCCAACTCAACATTTGGACGGTCTTCTAGTAGCTGTCCAGGTCCTTTGCTAGTCACACATACCCCGTTGTCTTCCCATGTTTTTCCTCATGAAAATCACTGGTCCATCGATGCTTCTATGAAGGTGGCACAGGCAAGACCTCCAGATAGATATGTGCGAAGGGGGCCAAGTTCTACAGCAGTATTCAATACAAACCCTCTTCCGAGGCCATCTCCTCCCAACACATTTTCTGTCAAACTTCCTGCCCATCCTGCTGGATGGAGAGGTTGGAGACCATAAACATGTTATCAGTGCTGCAAAAGTCAAAGCTTTGTGGAAATGCTGCTTGAGATAGAGATGACAATGCTGAGACTTTAGTCCTTATGAAATGCAAATTTGTACATGACAACAGCAAACCAATGTGCAGGTAGTGAGCATGGAATATTCATTTCCCAGCTCCTTTTGTCCTCGACTTTTTTAAAAGGTATGAAGTGCCATTATGTTCTTGTTTAGGAGTCCATATTTAATTTATAAATATTTAGCTGTTAAATTGAAATGAAATAACTGAGTTATGCTCTTAAATTTGACAAAATTAACAAATTGAGAGGTAGATTTGATGTCTTGATTGGGAGTCATTGTCTGACTGGTCTTGTGTTAATTTAATAATTATATACAAGAGAAAGACAACTTCCAAGTCCTAGTATTTTTCGTTGTTGAAGTGCAACACTTGGTGGAATTGTGGTCAAATAAAACGTTGCATTGGCGGTAACTGTAAACCAACTTGAGTTTGTATATTAAACTATCATTTGATTTCCTAAATTCTTGGATTTTATTAAATAACTTGAGACATTTCACTAAAAGAAACATCCCTAACATAATAGCCTTCCTAGCAATCAACATCTCGGCTTGCCGGGGCCGATGCTTCTATTCTAACACCCATCTCCCATATCGGAGGAAAGGTCCTGGTATTGACTTTTGTCGTTGTAGCAATCTTTCTTAGTGCACCCTTAGGCGAGAAAAGAGAGAATGCTTGGTAGCAGGACAGTAGGAGTTCAGTAGGCGGGCCAGTAGCACGGATAGCTGTCCAAGGGTTGAAAGCAAGTAGTAAACCAGTCAGCTATACCAACGTATGGTCTTGAGTCTCGATTCTCACCCATTGAATGATATCATTCTACTTTGTAACATTATTTAACAAATTACTACAGTTTTATCATTCAGGTGTGTAAATTTTCAGATAAATCTCTGGCACTATACACATAATGATAATTAAAAGGTTCTAATAATATCAAGTATCAAATTAAAATAGTTATTGAATTTAAACAAAAGTATAAACCAGGTCTTTGGTAGTATTAATTAAAATAGTTATTGAATTTAAACAAAAGTATAAACCAGGTCTTTGGTATAATACTATGCATATAAACCACCAAAGTCAGTGAGTAGTGACATCATATTCAGCGATAGTGGTGGTGCATCGTTACTCACCGCCGTTAAGGCAATGATCACCGTCGGCTGCCACAAACTTTTTATGTTTGTGTTTCGTAAGTACACACAAATAAATTGTGAGCTTAATCCAGCATGGCCAAAGGTGATACCGACTGAATTATTTACCTTAAACAGTAACACTTGCGTGCTGTTTGACAGAATTGAGTTGAAATCCATAATTACACAACCCAAAATAAAAAATAATTATTTTTGTAACTTTACAGTAAATCTGCTATCAAGCATCTTCCAGGCAGCTACCTAATCATAATCGTCAACAGTAAGCCAGTCGCTTGATTCACCTTCCGAATCTTTGTCCCGGGAAGTTGACCAGCGAGGCTTCTCTGGGTCACCACGATTCATAGAACTATTGTTTAGTTGAACCCAATCATTGGATCCGCTCGGTGAAGCAGTCTTAACATCCTGTGCTGATCTACGGGCTGATAGCCTACGAGGAAGATCATTGGTATCATCCTCTAAATCACTGAATGAGACATCATCCTCTTCATGTTGAATATTTTTCTGGGTATTCACAGAAATGCTTGTATCTACGTCCGACTCTTCGAACCATTGCTCAGTATTATCTTCATCATTAATTTTTAACCCTTCCGTTGCATTTACAATCTCAGTGACCTCCTTTTGTGCAGACGTGATATTCTCTCCTTGTGTCTCACAGACCTCGCTGACTGCTCTAGATGCATTAGGAGGGTTACACTTTTCCACTTGTGCTTTCCTCTTGTTTTGAAGCTTCTGCAGAAGTATATTTCCTGTTTCTATAATCTGCAATGAAAGAAAGCTGATTACGAAAGATATATTTGTTCATAGCAATTGTATTTGATAAATGTATCAAACTGAACAAAATATTTCTTGCCCCAGATTGAGATAACATCTGTTGTCTTGTCTAAAATCCATACAGATATGAATAAATTTGAATGCACAACTCTAAATGATATTTTTGCTTTTCTTTTTAATGTTTGAATAAAAGGGAAAAAGTTTATAGGTATTTTACAAGCAAAATATCTTAAAACCAACAGTTTGACAAAATTTTCCTCATACAACTATTGTCATTGTTGGATTTTTAAATGGTGTGGTTTTGTCTAGGAAGACATAGAGTGGTGATGTTGGCAGTGGAAGTGGTGATGGTAAAGATAATGGTGATATGGTGATGAAGTGGTATTTTGGTTGTGATACTGGTGACATTAGTGATGGTAGTTTGTTGGTAGTTGTGATAGGTGATAGATTAGGTTTTGATGAAATGATAACAAAGATTTGTTGTTGGTAGTGGGGGAGATGGAGGAGGTGGTGATGAAGGTGGTAGTGGGTGAAAGGTAAAGTGTTGATGAAGGAAAGAAACACAAGGTATGTCACGGAATTTTTCTTTTTAATTAAGATCATCCATTCTGACATCTCACATCAAAGTAAGTTTCCTCATGAAAAGGTCTTAAAATTGTGACTAAAGTCCAAAAATCAGAAATCCAAAATATCTTAATGAAAAAATTAGCACCACTAGGAATTCTTAGAATCCTTATAACATACAGGAGCAAACTTACTGAATTGAAATAAATAAAAAATTCCTCCACATTTCACGCTACACCAACAAAGGAAGCATGTCATATTGAATACTACTAGCACAAAAAGGGGAAAAAGAGACTCACTTAGAAGTGCCAACATTGGACCAGATTAAAGGACACAATAAGCAATCTACAAACATAACCATTATCACACATGCAAGGGAAGGAAGGTCTCCCAAGCCTCGGTATACCAAAAGCCTTTAAGCCAACAGCAGAGACACATAATTGAAAAACAGATATAAAGAACAGTATAATATTAAACTCACAAGAGTAACAGTTTTTCTTTTCAATAAATCAACAAAAATAACAGTCCCTATATCAAATGGGTCTCAACCATGTTATGTTGACTTCCCAATGGAAAAAAATTTACTTTTTAGCTTCTTTGTAGGCTGCAGTTCCAAACAAGTTCCATGATTCCTCTCTCTATTTTTTCATTCTGAATGATTGGGATTCTGTTTTGGGTTGGTTTTGTGGCTTCTATGTTAGATGTTTTATGCAATTCTCAGCAGACTTGTGGTTCATAACTTTTGTACTCTAGTCCCATTAATAAAAGTGATCTGTATCTAGTAAAAAAGTAGAGTTAAAAAAAAAGGAAAAGAGATGTGCCTAACGCACACCACCATTTAGAGTTGACTTTCCATATGTTTAATGAAATAACCATTCAAACATCTGTGTACCCTATATCGACTGTTTCTAGCCTTTAAATGCAACTACAATTTAAAATAGAAGAATGAGATGACATAAAAAAACAAAACCTTACCTTTGGGGTTGATAGAAGCTCAACATCGTCATCATTTAGTCTAGGAAGCAACAATATGAAATAGATCATCCAAAATCGATTGTCTCCCATGTGAGGATGAAGGTTGATTCTAAGATCTGTGAAACTTGGGACCAGACGTTCAATGGCAGAAGCATGTTCTTTCTGTGCATCTGACATTTCAGAATCTGCATAATGACAAAAATCAATTGCAGCAGTCTTATTAGATATCCATCTCCGTTTGATTCAAAGGTGAAGAAGACTGAGAAAAAGTATAGAAGACCTACACAAAGTTACTACAGTATCATCTATAACAAACAGAACTGATTGACTGCAATTAAGAAGGAAGAAGAACAATTACTTTATCAACAAATGTCAAGGAAACCCATTAAATTTTCACTAAGCCGTGGATTTAGGTGCAATACACTTCAGGTTTTCCCTAATTGTTTATTGTCTCCAATTTGCCACTGCTATAAGGGCTGCTGCAGTGATTGTCCCTCAATTAAGTTCTGAACAGTGCAGATCTATTCAACCTAAGGATCAGCATAGAATTACCATGATATTCCCATCCTTACTACTTTTCCTCAGTTACCCAATGACAAAGCATTACTTTCAGCAAAGCTATTTTGGGCACAAAATGCCACCATAGAGGGGTAAGAAATTATCACACTCCTCCTGCAGAAGCATCAAACAAAACTTTTAATCAGCCATGACATTCTCAATCTAACCATGATAATCACCACAAAAGTCCGCAATTTCTCCAACAGAACTCTGAAAAATCAAGCATTAGACACCAGCTCCCATTAATTCAGCCATCAGACAAAACCTTTTACATCTACCATCTCATTCCCACACAACTTACTACTGCTAAAGCTTTCTTATTCACTCAATCAAGAATATAAGCTGGATAATATGCTCTGAGCATTAGTACCCTAGCCAAAGGTTTACCTTGCCATGGCATCACTGAAAGTTTATGTAAATTAAGTGTAACATAAGATTTAGCAAAGGCAACGAACAAATAGATGGTTACTCACTCTAGGAGGAAAGTATGAAAGCTTGTAAACAAAAATACTACCAAGAAACTAGAAATATACTACACTAACTCACAAAGAGAATATGAAAAAAAGAGAAGCTAAGAACTGGATACAGAAACAAAAAGGAAAAAACTCAATAAGATAGATGTCTCCCCACGTCACAGCTTTAGCAGTAGCGCCAATGGTGCCATAAGAAAACCATGTCCACCAAATGAGATAAACCAATAGTCAATAATATGCAAAAAAGAAAGAATCACTCGGGACCCCATTCTCAGGATCCTTTGCTCGCTCAACAACCAGACAGAGAAGGCATACTCAACAATGGTGCACCTCAATTGAAGAGCTATTGAATCCTTATACAGTCCAAAAAAAAACTCCAAATTTTCAACTCTGATGGTGTGAAATTACACCAGTCATTGGTAGTTAACCCTTTGATGAATGAATCAAAATTCATCTTGATAAATTTGGTTTAAAATCTGAAAATTGCATCCATTAGCAGAAGCACAAGGGACTGCCTCTCAGTCCAACCACATGAAAATATGTAGTTATAAACGATTCACTGCATCCTTTCCTGTCTATCCAGCTTAAGAGAAGATTTTGATCATAAACGCCAACGAATGAGTTCAGACTCCGAGTACTGAAAAACTTACTTTTCTTTATCCATACAAAATTTAGGCATGTACATAACATAAGAAAAATGCACCACATTTTATGTTAATTTACCGTAGGCAAGAAATAAATAAAAAAAAATCAATCATTATAATCATATGCGACATGTTGTTAAAAAAGCAACAAAGCAAATTGAAGATTACCATCATCTAGAGATAAAGGGAAATCAGTCCAGCACTCAGAACGCAGAGAAATCTCCTTAACAAACTCAACAACCTCCTCCGTAATCCCCGGAACTCTGTCAAAATCACCATAACCATCACCCTGATTCCCAAGCTGCAAAAAGTTAGAAGCGAGTTTCGTGAATCCCGTAACCGCTTTGTTACTAGACAGTAACGAGAGCCCACTCTTAAAGCTGCCACCGATTTCCACGAGATCGTTGCGAATCCCCTTGAGCCTCTGCGACGACGGGGAGTCGGAGTTGCGCGATTCCGGTGGCGATGGCGGTTGCTGTTGTTCGGTAACAGGAGGTGGCGCCATAAAAGCGGCGACACCACGTAATTGACGACCAATAGCTTCTCCGATGACAGATAGGTCATCTTTTACGCCGCCGTTCCGGTCGGTTGGGCTGCTTTGCGGTGGCGAATCAGGGTCGTCGGCGGATTGGAGAGATTTGAAGAGCCAAGACATTGTTTGGCCGTTTGGTTATGAAGATTGGGGATTGAGTGATGTTGTAGTTGTAGAATTTGAGATTGAGAGAGACAACAGATTTTTATTTGTATCTACTGCTTGTACTTCAAGCTGTTTTTGTTGTAACTTCTTCCTTCCTTTCCAGAACGAAATTAATTTTAATAAAATTATAAATATTTTTTTAAAAAATCTAATTAAATCGTAATTATTTAATCATTTGTTAATTAAGTACTTAAAATTAGATAACTTTTTTACTAATTAAAGAACAGAATAGTAGAGGGCAAAAGAAGATCCGAATCTAGATTAGGTCAAATAAAAATATTTAATCCGTACAAGTAACGGCGAATCTGCAAAAGATTAGGACAAGAACGGCAACGTTTTTGATTATCAGTTGTGAGTTTCGCGTCAATAGAAATTTGGCAACGTCAATCTCTGTCCGGTGTTGGAGGAGGGTCATGTTCTCAAGTTACAGACTATATAGCTTCTGCTTCTCCCTTCCTCACCTACTCTCTTTCTTACCTGCACGAAAAAACTTTGGCATGGCTTCCTTCCCCGGTTAAGACTGATTAGGCGCGATAACAAATATATTCATTTTATTTGTTCTATTATCTCTAGCACAGGCCAAGTCTTTTATTCAAATTTCTTTAGCCATGTTGTAAGTTTTAGACATCTTTTCTTTGTTCTTGCTACCATATCTCCTTGTACTGTACAGAGTTTCGGGGACACTCTCCATGAGTTTTTTAGTTTTCTACCGTTGAGTGACTGATAACTGGGGCTCGGGAATTCATGAACAAAAAGTTGACTCATTCGGCATGAGAAGTGGTTTTACCAGCACTTGTGTTAGCTAAGAAACAGACAGGAATTCATGCAGAAAAATATGTACCATGATCTTCATGGTAGAATGATATGATCAGCGATCCGTCCTTAAAGACTGAAGAAAAGATATTTGATCAAAAAAGAAACTTCATTAGCTTAAGCCAACAACGTTAAGTGATAGACATTATAACCCCAAATGAAAGAGAAATAGACCAAACTTTAATGTCTGTCTCATTGATATAAATGTGGTAACATCACAAAGATACAGAACATTTTTATCACCTACACGAAAACCTTACCAGGGCTGTAAAGAGAAAAAGCAAAAGAAAAAATAATAATAATGAAGAAGAATAAGGTTCCCGCTTGACCATCACCTATCAAACAGGTCAAAAAATTTTATGTAGTCTAAAGATATTATTTCCCGTTCGATCAATATAAATAATCCACAATCAAGAACACTCCCTCGCACTACTTATTAAAGAAAGAATCTCATTCTACCTAATTACTGCACAACATATGGTACACAACTGTCTGTTCTTGAAACATTCCCGGCTCTCAGAATACTCAACCGAACTATTATCATTTTTTCACCACCACATATTGGGATGTAGATTATACCCTTGGTGCAAATTATCTACATGAGACCTGTGTTGTATGGATTGTAGGCTTGAACAGGCATACCTGAACCATAAGGCCGATGGGCACTGGATACATACGGGTTTGCAAATGGGTTTGAACTCTGTTGTGGGGCCATCATCATCATCATCTGTTGTTGCTGCTGCTGTTGCAACACATAAGCTTGCTGCTGATTTGCCATGGCTGCCATCTGCACTGAAGGTGGAGCAGCAACCATGCCCGAGGCATAAAAGGGGTCATGTCGATTTTGTTGCATCATTGGACCAGCCATTGGTGCTGGCTCCCAAGGGTTGTAACTCACATTCTGGTTGTTTCTTCTTAACGCATCATCATATAGGCTGTCTAACGTAAGCTTGTCCAAACCTCCCGCCTTTTCAATGAATACATTTTGGAAAGCATCAGTAAGGCATCACTCAAAACAGCAATGTGCCTTGTGTGCATAAAAGAACAAAATTTGTGATCCTAAACACAGAATCTGCGTTGTGAGATATGGTGACATTAGGGCCATGTCGACATTTAAATAGTAAACATAAAACATGAAAATATCAAGGACAAATGGCAGAATCAAGAGTACCAATTTGCTTGCTGCAGCAACACTTTCATTTGAGCTTGGAGCAGTAACAAGTGCCAATTCCCAGCCTGTAGTCCCATTTTCATGATTTGGAGCAACAGGAGTTGGTTGCTCAACTGCAACTACCACCATGAAATCATAAATAATTTTATCTGTGGGTATAAACTCCAAAATGCAAGCACAATCTAGTTGAGAAAACATGATACTTATATTTTAGATTCTGATTATTTTGGGACTTATTTCTGTATGACATTATAATGTTAAGCCTATAAGTGAGAACTACAATACAATGGCTTAAATATGACTGTTAGGCCCTTACCTATTAAGGTAAGCTTTAGGTCAAGTGGTTACTTAACAAAAATAAAAGCAGCTCTAGTTGTTTATGTTTTAACTTCATTCCAGAAAAAATTAAGAATTAACTTGCATAACTGCTGAGTAAAGTTAACACCATATGTTATTGTATTATTTAAATTAACTTACTTGGAACAATTGCCAAAGCATGGGCATTCTTCTCATCCAATTCCGATGCAACTGGGAGAGGATCATCCAAACCCTTGGAGAAAAAAAGAGAGAAAAATTGGCCAGCTAAGTTTTCAGAAAATAAATATGATACATAGAAAGCTAACAAAGAAAGACTCGTGAAGTTACCAGCAAATCAGGAGGTTCAACAACGGCCAGTTCTACTTTTACTGGTTCAGCTGGAGGTGGTGATGGTGGCTTTGCCACCTCCACCTCCTCCTCCACCTCTGGGGTCTTTTTGTATTCTATGGCCAAAACTTCCTTGGGTGCAGCAATTTTATTGTCAGCCTGCTCAGTAAATTTCCAAAAAATATTAAAAAAAAATATCAGCCAAATAGAATTTCATAAATGCTCTCAAATCATTGAAGTAGTTGCATGTGTTAATGGAGGTAATATAGAAAGCTTTTAAGAATTTCACATAAGCTACTTAACACTGAGACACATTAGATCAATTTTTGAATACGTTGAACTCTCTCGACCAGCAATTTAAAAATTCCCCTAATTAGCAGATATGCATAAACATGTGTGTGATTTCCATATAAAGAAAACAGGAGAGCCATGTAACTTTAACAACGTAGGGAACAGTATTAGTTTACAACCAAAGTGATAGATCTAATGACATCCACAATTTACTCAGCTGCTGATAGTCTATGATTTTTAATTTTCATGTGAATTCTTCCGGTTCACAAATGTACACCAAGACATGCATAATTTCAAAGTAAAACCAGTTCAACAGAAGCAACAGTACCTGATCTTTGCGAAATGTTGAACCCCTTGGAGCTTCTCTCACATATTCTTCCATGGCTTGTAGAAATGATGCAGGAGGCTTGATTATGAATACAAAAATTAGTAAAAAGCAGTTTTTAGACAATGAAATGAAATTCCAAGGCAAGAAAAAATAGTTTCAGAAGGCACCACAAGTAGAGAACTCAAACCTGCTCAATCTTTGTAAACTTTTCTCCACGTCCAATATCAAGACTTTTACATACTTCATAAAATTCAGACAGTCTCTCAGCCTGAAAATACAAAGGATAAGAGCCTCCAAGGGGAAAAACAAATCCTCATCAAAAGCCACACCAAGAATATTGCAAAACAATATACCTGCTGCCCAGCCCTTCTGTATATATCCAATGCCTTCAAAGCATCATGGCGTTGCATCTCAAAGAACTGTCATAGTCAAGTTTAGCATATATTCACAATTTGCTAAGCCAGGCTTAATTGAGGAAATAAAAATAGTTGCTTACCTTGTCAACCAAATTTACAGTACCATCACTAATAGCCTGATAGATCTTAATGCTTTCAGAAGTGACCTATTTGCATTCATGGAAATCATGTTAAGAACAAAAGAATATTATTTCCATGTCACATTAGCAAACACTATGAAAACAAATATGTTAAAAACTTCACATACCAACGAAAGGGCCAACTGAATTACAAAATTATGAACTGCTGCTCCTTGCGGCTTTAGAAGTATCACAAACATAGTGCATAAAATACATAAACAAAGCAAACATAATGTCAAAATGAGGTATGAATTGATGTGCAGTGAAAGTAACCATTTGAAGTTAACAAGCAAACACCATTATGGGTGATAAAAACACAAATATGCTGAACTAAGAGCTTTCAAAGAATTACCTGACAACCAAGAACACGAAAGAGTAGCAGCTGCAGAGCAGGTAAATGCTCAAGCAATTCAGCAGTCTCCAAATCTTTGGTTCTCTGCATAAAAGATTGTATATTTGAAGAACTCATCTTTTTTCACCTTTTCTTTTCTTTTGGCTTGATTCTATAACTACTTCAATGATTTCTAACAAAATCACAGAACTTTTATGGAAACATATTCATAATATAAAAGAAAGATAATGGAGATTATGTCCTCTCAATCAATTAAATACAGAATGCAGGGACGGGGAATAGATTGAACAACTGCAAGACAGCTAAATTCCGATCATTCAACAAGTTCAAGGGTGAACAAACTTCTCCAGTTTAGTTCCATAGCCTAACAGGAATAGTAACAGTAGATAGCAGCTGTTTTGAAAACACATATCATCTAACATTAAATCTTGTCTGTTTTGAGTTCAAATTTTGCCAAACAAAATGTCCAGCCTGTTTAAATTCAAATTTTGCCAAAACATATTCTGTAATTTATTCATTTCTTTTTAATTCTGATCATTCAACAAGTTCAAGGGTGAACAAACTTCTCCAATTTAGTTCCCTAGCCTAACAGTAATAGTAACAGTGGATACCAGCAGCTTTGAAAAAACATATCATCCAACATTAAATCTTGTCTGTTTGAGTTCAAATTTTGCCAAACAAAATTTCCAGGCTGTTTGAATTCAAATTTTGCCAAAAGGCATTCTGTAATTTATTCATTTCTTTTTAATTCAGGCAGAACCGAACCTACTAAAACAGTTTAAACTTACTTAACGTTTAAATATCATATTTAAATGGAATGTAGCCATTAATTTTTCCAAGGACACAAATGATAAGGATACAAATAAACTTTGAAAAACTGAAATTAAATGATTAGATCAAAGATATAAACATCTTACAGGACGATCTGTCTCAACATCATACTTCAACACACGAAAACATTCCAGCCTCTCCTCCAAAAATAAGGCATAAGTGCGCACCCAGGCAGAATAATCCCATGCTGAGCAGCACACCAGAATATATTTTGTAAACAAGGCGCTTAAGCTTTTAGGAAAAGCAATAATTCAAAGCAAACAATATACTGCACCATTAGGGCTGGAATCGTCTTTAAAATGTGCCAAGTTAAGCATATGATTCCTGCTTCTGCCATAATTAATGACTTCTTCATGAAATGTCGGGTCCACTTCCCTCAAAGCGCGATGAATAACAATTAAAGTTTTCAACGCAACCTGAAGGCCAAACAGAATTCACTATTTTATGAACATCAGCGCTTCCAGTACATCAATACATAGAAACATTAGTTAATGAGTATTTTAGCTGATAATTACGCACGTTATACAAGATAAATTCAAGTCAATGCAAAACTTCACTAACCAAAGGAAGCCTCCACCACCAACAAGATTAAAAAGCATTTGGTATTCACTATTATACACTTACCATAAGTCTAGTTTTAAAAGTAATGCACCTCCAAGAAGGTAAGAACAAAAAACGAGAGTACAATCAAGCATTGAAATTTTGACATTTTAAAAGCAAGGTTCCCCTAAGAATGGAAGAACCAAAAATGAGAGTACAATTAAGCATTGAAATTTTGACATTTTAAAAGTAAGGTTCCACTAAGAATGGAAGAACCAAAAATGAGAGTACAATTAAGCATTGAAATTTTGACATTTTAAAAGTAAGGTTCCACTAAGAATGGAAGAACCAAAAATGAGAGTACAATTAAGCATTGAAATTTTAACAATAAATAAATAAATAACAAAATTGACATTTATTATAATATTGTGACTTTGTTTAATTGAAACAGGATTAGGATCAGGAACAGGGCAAGGGATATGGATTCACAAGACACAGAGAAAAGTTTCAAAAAGACACTACTTCTATAAGAAGCATACCATCACCATTAAAAACTATTAATAGTTACTTTGTTTGCTGAAAAAAAAAGGTTTAAAAGACACTGATTTTTTGCAATCAAGATGTAGTTCGTCATCAAGGTATTTCAAGCAAATATAGGGTGATAATAAACACACACACACACACTCACTGCTGCTCCATAATATCTCTGAACAATTGTTATTCGTATCATTTACTAAATATTCCCATTGCAGAATGTTCTTATTTGATGCACATACCGCCCAATTGTGTGTCTTAGCTAACCGTCTTGCAAGAGCATGGATGCAGTATGCAACATCAGCACGAGGCCTGGTAGCTGAAATAGCAGCAAAAATGGCTGCACAAGAAATATGCATCAAGCAAGTAAGATCCAAGAGTATTTCTTTTGGAGGCCGAGTAAAAACAAGTCAAAGCATGAGATGAAAAGCACTCTACTTGAAACCTAACAACACATAAGAAAGACGGCCAACCTCTGATGTGTTTTTCTTTTGCAGGGCGCTCAACGTGATTTGTAGCCTTAACTATAGCAATGTCCAATTCCTACAAAAATATTACCCCACAGAACAGATCAGATGCATCCAAAATCAAAACAGCCATCAAGAAAATTAAATACAATTATTTATACCTTGTAATCACTGTTGACTTTAGCCAATGAAACGGTGGTGGTATCCTTAAGGGCACCAAGAGCTTTCCTAAAGCTCTTTTGCGAACCTCCGCCTGACATTATCTCTCCGCTCAGTCACAAAATTCTACAAATACCCATTATTTAACTGATGTTAATTTCTCTAATTAAACTTTTTAAATTCTCTACAAATGAAACAATGCAATTGAATTCAATCCACTCTTTCTAGCTAAAATCCGAACTTACATAATTAATAATAAAGGCTAATCAAATTCACAAAAATTCTCAACTCTAAGTCCATAGTCTGAGCTCATATCACATCATTTAAGATCTGATCATCAATATTGAGAAACCAGCTTAGAATAATCATAAGCAACCCGTAGAGTCAACCCCCGCCCACAAAAAAAAGGGGGTAACCACCACACACTTTTAAGTTCATAATTGAAACAACTCCTGTACAAGTTATATTACAAGATATCATAAAATGAAATAATCAAAAACAACTGAACAGACAGTTGCTTGTGTTGAATTCAAAACAAAACCCCAAAACAAATTTTTTTTAAAAAAAATCAAAACCGAAACTAAAAAAGAAAAAAGAAAAGAAAGAAAGAAACAAAGAAACTGTTGACTTATAATTAAAAGATCTAGTAAAGAACAACACAAGCTACTGCAAAATTGCATGATTACGTGGACAAAAACAATAAGAAAAAGGAAAAAAGAAATACCCACATCTAGAATTGTATTGATGAAGAAGAAATAACGACGATCAAGTGAGATCAGTGGGAGAGAAGAAGGGTGATTACCTAGAGCTGAATTGTTGAAGAAAAAGAGAGGATGGAAACTGAAACGATTGCCGTCTGAGACCAAAGAAAAGTCCACCAAAAGAAATGAACTCTGCCTTGCCTTGGTTTGGGCGCTTTTCACTCTCATTTTTCAATTATTATTATTATTAATAATTTTAATTTTATTATGATAAGGTGTGTGTCAGAATACGGCGTTGTAAGAAGATTGTACTGTCTTTGTCCTTTATTTTCGTTCGGGTGAATATTTTACTCTCCCACCCCTACCTACTATTACTATTTCCACTACTACTCCTGCTAACTGTTTTGGTTGTAGGCAATCATTTATTTATTATTATTATTAAAAATTCACGAAATTAAAATGACTTTAAAACCACTCCATCTATCCATCGGTCTAACCAACCTTGCTACGCTGTCCTAGCTTAAGCCTAGTCTGCCAGTTACACAAAGAAAGAAACGTCTTTTGGTTTTTTGTGTGATTTTAATTTTACCCTAACTTTTTTAGTATTTTACAAAGCTAGCCTTGGCATTTTTAGTCAACTTTACTCGATTAGGCGGTGCAACCGTTTTTATCCAATTCCGATCATCTAGAATTTTGCCATTGCTTGGGAGGGTGGTACGATGTGTGATAAATTAGAAATCGAGGGGCATTTAGTAATTACAGGCAGACTAAACGAAGACTGCTACTCCACATTCCGGGTTTCAACAATGATCTCAATTCAACCACGTGACACCGCCACTAGAAACCCATTTTCTCCCGGAAAGACGATCGTACCCTCCATATCAAAAAAAAAGAAAAAAAAATAGAGAAAGAATCAACAAAATAGCAAGCCGCATCTGCTTTGCTGAGTCAGAGTTTAAAAATTAAAAAAAGCCAACGGGACCCACAGGGGATGAGAGTTGTTAGTGGGGCCAACTAACAATCTGTGCTGGGATTACTCCACTTACATTTCCTAAATTCCTCCGGCGAAAAATGCTAACCGTGATCATCGCCCAAGATTGTTTTTGACATATAAACAAACTTGTCACGTGCGTTTACGGAAACTCTGTGTTACAGTCAAAAGGTACAAGAAGAATGCTTGAGTTCAGAGTAAAAAGCTGGACAAATACGAAAGTCCATAATTTAGAATATTAGAACCCTAATTGATGTGTTTAATCACTAAACACAAGGTTTACTTACTTCCCACTCGAGGCCAAGAGAGTGATGCACTAGATGCCCTTCGGCCGACAAATAAAGATTTAAATCGTATGGGCACAATCAGTGATTAAAATCTATTAATTTTAATTGGGCAATTAATTGTTGAAATTGCAGTCAATAATGTTGACGCCCGCTTTCATCTACTTTTCCAGAAAAGCCAGGAGACATTGCTAATACGACGCAGCAGCAAGCTGAGTCACCGTTGGAACTGAATGAATAAGACAATAACTTTCGTCTGAAACGGAATAAAGACAAAATAAAGTTGAAGAATTATCAAATCAATTGAACAAGAGAATCTGGCATACGGGCGGGCCGCTATTACTGATGACGAACCAAATGGAAGCTATGTCTAACTTCATTCATAACTATTGTATGTTCAGACAACTAGAAATTGACTGGATCCTGAGAGGCAGTACATCTAATCTAGTAAGATTTGTCACTCATTCCAGCTAAGCATCTTATGGTCGGTACTCAGTCAACATTTTCTAACTAGAAAATAGATAATATAGGATTTTCTTTATATATATATATATATATATATATATATATATATATATATATATATTTAAAAAAAAAGACGTTTTCATTCTTTTCTTATTGTAAGTTACATTGTATATGTAATCAATAATTGAGAAATTCTTCGGCTGAAAAAAAACAATACTAAAAGTTTCAATTTTTACTTGATGCCTCTAAACATGTTGAGTGTTTTCAAAATTGACAGAGATCATTTAAGAGTAAACTTCAAGATCTCTTGACTACAGCAGTAGCGAAAAAGGGATGATGGCTGAACTCAAAAGTAACCTTAAGTGACCGGTCAACAGCACCTACCCGGCAAATGAGATTTAGGGCTATGCTATTGTGCTCCGCAATCTGCTCTAATCTTTTTAGTTCAGCCAATCTGTCTGGGTCATTGGAAAAGCTGCTCTTGATTTCCTTTGCTATCTTCTGGGCATCCTTGAAGTAATTGTACATAACTAGGGTCTGACATGGAAGCAAAAACAATAAAAGTTTGAACAAGAAAGGCTGGTGGACAAAGATAAGGTTGTAAATGTCACAGAATACTCACCGAGAAGCGAGCATAGGTGGTTGATTCTGCGAACGATGGGTATGAAATGTGGTCAGGAACACAAGCTCTTTGTAAAAGCTCAAAATGCTGAACAAATCTCTGGAGTGAAAAAAAATTCAGTAACAGGTGTAAATGAGTAGTTATGCACCAAACTCAAATAGCAATATTAGTATGAAAGCCTACAGGTCCACAAATTGAACCTGCAACAGTACAACTATTGAATCCCCTCAGCAAATAGATTTAGTTGATTGGGAGAAAGAAGTAAATTTTATTTTGCTAGTTTAGAAATGAACAATCATTTTATCCCGCTACCAATTTACACCTAATGCACTTAAATAAAGAAACAGGAAGGAAAGGAGATGAGTTACCTCACGTTCAGTGTTAAAAGGGTTTGGACTCTGTAAGACCGTGAGTTCATTCCTCAATGCAGCAAGCATCTGGAGATCCAGAACTAGTTAGTAAAACATATGAGACAATATGTTGAACTAAAATCACTTATTGATTAAGAATGTGCAAAGTTACAAGGGGGCAGATCATTTGAATTTGAAGTTTGTTTCAGATTTGCAAAATAAATTACAAGCAGTCATTTGTAAGGTCATAAAATGTATAAAGCACACTTACCATTGTGAGCCCTTCAGCAAGACATATATGGCACTGAAGGAACAAGATTGCTGGAGCTACCCGAGATTCCTTTGCTACCTCCTTCAAGGAATCCTTTTTCTTCTTCCCCTTCCTTTTAACTGATGGACAGCAATATAGAACAAATCAACATTGGCTCAAAAACTCAGTACAGTTTCCAACACAGAATCACCACATGTTCACAAGAGAATTGTTGTTATTCAACTTATCAACTAAAACATTGGTTTCAGGCACACATAGCCTCAACACCTTAAAGTGAACTCAATCCAGCCCCCTTAAAACTATGTATTTGTAAAATTACATTTAACGAATCTCACAAGCAACAAAAAATGAAAAAAGAAACAAACGTACCAGTACCATTGCTTACAGCCATCCTAGCATGACTTTTCTCTGCGAGCTTGAGTAAGACAACATACAGATACCAATAGACCATGCAATATTCACTGGGGGAATAGAGGTCCAATTCAAAACCCAGCATGAGAAAACGAGAAGCTATCCAGTAAGTCTGCTCCTCTACCCAATTAAGAATGTGTCTTAATATTTTGACAGACATATTCTGCAAACCAAATAAATTTCATTGCAACTCAGTGAAATGTAGAATCAATCAGGTGTATCAAAAGAGCAGATAGCAAAACTGTCTAAAACGGAGGACACAATTCACACCCATTATACTAGGTCTGTTTTCACTGAATCAGAACATTTTTAAGGAGAAAATGAGTAACAGAACATGTTCTCCATCCCAACCTAATGCATCAAACGGAACCAGAACACAAACAGCAATTGGCAAATTATGAAAATCATAAAGCTTAAAAGATAGAGTTCACAAATACTGGATACCATATTCCACTCCAAACAGCAATTGGCAAATTATGAAAATCATAAAGCTTAAAAGATAGAGTTCACAAGTACTGGATACCATATTCCACTCCAAACAGCAATTGGCAAATTATGAAAATCATAAAGCTTAAAAGATAGAGTTCACAAGTACTGGATACCATATTCCACTCCTTTTTAATTATGTATCAAATAGTATAATTATACTTATTTTTCTTTTTTTTTCTATCATCATACTTTCAGTTTTCTTACTCCATCACTGCCTAGAACTTCTTTTCATAAAATACTTTCAATTGACAACTCCACCACCACAAATCTTTGTGCATACCAACATTTATACATCACAAGCCATTATAAAGAATAATATAGTAAAAATTGTAGATGGGAGAGCATGATACCTCATCATCCAGAATGCTCGAGACTTCTCCAACCTCATTTTGAAGAGCAAGCTCTAGCTATTAAATAGCAAACAAAAGAGATTAGGGCCTAAATAGCAGGTACTATTTTCAGCATTAAATAGATTTCAGCATTAAATAGATAAATAAAGATAGTGTGCAAGCAAGAAAAGAGAGAGTTACAGGAACTATTTTCCTGACAAAGAGTCGCAAAATAAGATATCCATTATCCAATAGAAGTCTCCTGATATGTATAAGTATGCAAAAACTTGAAGTAATGTTCAAGTAACAACAAACGTTGTTCCAGATAGTCCTGAGGGGACTGCATCTCCTTTATAAATCAACTTACCCAAAGTCTTAATTAATAATGGAAAACATGCTGTAAATACACATTAAATTGGTAAAAATACTGCATGCAATACATTATTGCTGGTTGGGATAACTTTGATCACATTAGAACTATTTAGTGATACATTATCATCACAAGAAATGGAATGTGCAGGACCACTCAGCCTTCAACTAATTTACCTGTAATAAGAGACTAGCGTTTAAGGAGATAAGAAAAAGAAACAAGACCAAGCAGATAACACTTCACAATAAACAGCATAGGTCAAATGAGTTTCAGAGGAGAAAAGATCATGAACAAGGACAAACCTGTACATAGATAACACGCCAATCTTGCAAGATTTTCCCAAGCTTGCGCCTCTGCCATGCAGCATTTGTGCAAAGAATTTTGAACATATTCATTACTAACTGCATAAAATAATAACATTGCATTCATTTTAGATGAAGAACATCTGAAGGAATCCAGATGCTAAAAGCTGCTTCCCCTACTACATTGTAAAGAGGACAAATAAAAGTGACATTTCAACATGATAGATTATCACCTGAACAGCAATCTATGCTGAAAAAGAATGTTTTTACAAGAACACAAAAAAGAAGGCCAATATTACCAATTCAATTTTCATTTAACCAAAGCAAAGCTTAAAATATCCAATAGAATCAAGAACATCCACAAAAAAGAACGAAAAAGAAAGGATCAAAGAATTCCAAAAGTTGATATTTCTTTACCTGTCCTAATTGCACGAGATATTCATTCTTCTGAATATCATGGTTCTTTGTGAGTTCAGGCAATCCTGCAGCTTTAGTGATCACAGCAAAGATAGGATCTCGTCCATAGAGTTTCCCATCTTGAACCAGTAGAAGCTGTTAACAAGAAGCCAGGATTGAGAATTGAAAATACCAGTATGAATCTCACATGAATCAACAAGATGGATAGACATGAGTGAGAAAAAAGAAATTCAATAATGCCAATAACTCAGTAAATTTAAGAGATGTATTAGATAATACAAATTTGTAGCGGAAGCCACAGCATCCTTAGCAGTGTACCAATGACTTTCCAAAGTTCCATGATCTAGCAAATACTTAGGGTTATGATCCAAAACCTACCTCATCCATCCAAATGCTGAAGTGAACTAATTTATTGGCGATCTAGTTTTAAGCATACTATTTCCCAAGCTCCACATCATCAATATCAGTTTAACAAGTTACCCTGAGTGAATCTGAATCGCTCAATTCTTCATGTATTACGATGATTTTTCTGCAATCACATGACCCTTTTTATTTTCAAATCAATCACCTGGCCTCTTTTAGTATTTAAGGTTTTAATGAACTAAATCAACCAAGATAAGGCAAACTGCTAGCAAAAAAGATACATCTTCCAAATGCCTAACCCAACAATTTGTTTACGAGTCAGTTATCCATTTTTTCTTTTTCATTTCCTTATTAAGGGCACCCAAATATGTGAAAAGGGAAGAGGGATTCGAGGGGAAGAAAGGAGAAAAAAGGCCACACTAGCTTTAAGAAAGAGACTATACAAAGAGCAAGTCAATGAGCAATTCCATAGAGGGAAATCCAAGAGAAAATACAATGCATTCCTGAACTTCCATGGAAGATACTAAATGCTAGTATCACATGATACATAAGTTTCCACTAAGGTAGAAATACAATTGATATGTTGAACCATGAATAATGCTAAGAAAAGATCACATAGATCTCTCAAGCATAGCAACAGTTAGCCCAGGTTTCCAATTGCAAGGTTCATCAGCCTAATGAAGTTGCAGTAAAAAAATAAAAACAATTAAAATGGTCAAATAACAAAAAAAAAGGGAAATGGTGAAATCCAACCTGTAGATGAGCTCTTGCAACCAAATCCGGTTTAGACTTCTGAAACCGAACCACAAAGCGCAAAACACCTTCTAATGAAGGGTCTAAAGAGTAGGAACAGATAGCATCAAGATCATGAAGAAGTTTTACAAAATATTCAACAGCCTGGCAGAACAGAAACAAAGATGATCACACCAGTGAAACAAGATCATTAGATATGTCAGCATTAATTTTACAAAAACTTACTCTTTTCCAACTTAGCATTTTAATTGCACGTGGTGGTGTGGGGGCAGATGATCTGCTGTTTAAACTAGCATCAAATCCAATTGGAGGACGACCAGAAGCTGTTGTTCTATCTTCTATACTATCTTCACAAGTTCCACAAACACCAAACCTGAGGAACTCTGCTGATTTTAGAATGGATTCAAGCTCTGATATACAGGAGGCTATATGCTTTCTTGCCAACTCCAAACCTCGTCCTTGAGGTCGTCTCATACATGTAAGAACATGGAAAAAATGCTGAAAGAAGACAATAAATAGTAATAATGCTAGCAAACAACAAATTCTATTGATTATGGCTAACACAATAGCAGAAACATTGCAATTAAATAAATATGCCACAAAACGCCAGCACAAAGATGCTAGAAGAAAATACCAACTAGACATGACTCACTGGCAAACAAATTTGCCACTAATGAATGCAAAAGATAGAACCAACTATTCCTCTTGATAAATAGAAGTTCAATTATTTAGTGCCACAAATAATACAATATTTTATTTTCTTAATTGTATTCAGAGCTAAATACTGCATTTCCTTTTAGCTTAAACTTTTGGATTTGATAGTGTGTTGACATATGTTGTTTTTCATATACTTTTTACATTACTTTATAACAGAGAGACGCAAACCAGAATTCGACCCAAAACATCCTTCAACGCCCAAGAGAGCATGTTAAGAGGTTTGTGCATGTGCTAAATTAAATTTTAACACAGTAGAAAAGGTCTGTGTTTGGATCCATGCCCATGTTGTGAGATTGGATATACATGGCACAAGGGGGACTGTTTGTTATTGTTAGATTTTTCCCTATTAGCTTAAGCTTTGGTGTTTAATCATGTTTCAGCATACTTGTCTTAATTAAGACAAAACACAAACAGTTAAGAGAGAGATAATTGAAAGAATATATGTTTTTGGATTATATTGGGAATGAAAAATTTTGTCCCATTGCCAGAGCCTATTAAGCAAGGTAGAAAAGAGAACCTTATCAACACAACCTCATTTATTTTACCAAATTGAAAAGCAATGTGAATTAGCAGAAAAGAAAACTTTGGACAACCTGTAACCGAGAATTTATCTATCGTGAAAAGATATATTAGGAGGGGAAAAAAACATGAAAAGCATTGAGCTTACAATATCTTACCTGTGCTTCAACTAGCAAATAACATCATTAAAATCTCTAAAGAGCATCTAAATTACGTAGTTTCAATATGAAGCTCAAGATTGAAATATGTAAAACTGAATGTACATAGTATGCCCATCAAAATTATAATTACAGAGAATTAAACAAAGCACCAGATCTTCCTGACTTGCCATTTAATTTTTTTTTCAATAAATTTCAGATAATATGACAATAAATGTATGCATTGATAACTGGTCCAAATATACAGACTTGTGAAACACATCCAATGAAGGAGATATGATTAAAGGAAACCTTGGTAATAGTATAGAACAAATGGACAAAAGCCCAGGCAAGATTTCATATCATCCACAGATCCTATAGAAAGAGTAAACACAGGGTAAGACCTTACGAAAGCGTAAGCGGCATAACAAAGCTTTGCAGAAGCCTTCTTCCAAATCAAAATTTTGCTGTAATGGTTCTACATCTGCATCAGATAGCTACAAAGTCAATCAAGGAAAGAATTTTTTCCACATCATAATTAGCAACCATACTCATCAGAATTCTGAGTAGGAACTATTCCCAGTGTGTCAGACTTACATATTTACTAGAACAGATAAGAAGAAAACCCTAAAGGTGTTCAAGTTAAATTAAAAGAAATGGAAATTAAAAGCACGTATACCGTAAAGTAAATGTGCAAACAAGATTACTTTTATGGTACTTACTGTTTGCTCAGACAGTTGCACAAAATTACACTGCTGTCAGAATTATTTATTCTTTTTCAATTTTTTTGCTGAGGAATATCATGTCTATGTTACATTTTGTTGGTAAGGCCTGGTATGATAATTCATATCCACTGTGATCTTTTGGAGGGAACTTAAATATAATGACAAGATTGTTAAGCATACAGTATAATGGTAGCTCATACGAGTATGGTCCCAAGCAAATGGTCATATGACGTGAAACTTCAATGCCTACTAGAGCTTGAGGCATTAAAAAGAATCTAGTTTCATACTATCAATAGGAACCTTTGGATTCTAGTTCGAAGCCCATTCCAGGACATAATTGGTATAAAGATTATGTTTCAACTTGAGGGACTATTTAATGGAATGGTGCCAAACTACTAGTGATCGCATCCCAACTATTCAAAAGAGATTTTGGGCATTCATCGAGCTTGAGGACCATACAGTAAAAAAGGTCTTGTCACGTCTAAGTAGACACATAGTTACATGTTGTCTTGTACTTGGGAGAATGTACATGAAAATGGATCCAAAACATCAGCTTAAATGAAAGAGAGAGGACTCATCGACATGTTACCACCTCAATCACTATCACTAAATAATTCTGCATTGTTGTTGCCAATAAAAAATGTCTTAATCCTTTTTCATCTTCAAATTTGATGATGCTTCATTATTTAGAGATAAGAAAGGAAAAAATTATATTCAGGAAAGTAAACAGTTAACAACCTTCTAATATTCTTCTTTTCGATGATGGAGCTTTACAAGCACGTAATTGGCGAGTAGTTGTTTCTTCAACAGCATTTAAAATTGACAAGCACTTTTCATCTCCATCGCCACTTAAAGGAAGACCATACGTCATTGTAAAAAGATCCTCTTCCTGAAAAAGGAACATAAAGATGAAAAGTGATCAAGAAAAAATATTTTCAGCAAAATATCAATTCTCAGCAAAGCACAAAAACTAAAAAGAGTAAGCATGTGCTAATCCTGGTGGCATCAAGATATCATATAATATTTTGCATCAAGAATATCAATTATGTCTAATATCCTAAACCCTGTTACACTTTAAGTAAAACACAATCTAGGATAAAACAACATTGCTTTATTGAGAAGCTACCTGCACAATGTCACGACTAGATGTGTACTTAAACTTGATTTAAAATAACTAGGAGCTATAAGCTTCACAACAATCATTCACTAGAAATGCAACCACGGGACAAATATGGAATTGATAAGTTTTTAGTAACAAAACAGAACAGAGAATAAGAGAGATGTTGGAATACTTTACTTCATGTGTACGGGCATCTGAGACAACTGAAACAACTGCCTTGCAGCTAGCACGTATGACTCTGCAGTAAGAATGCAATATAGCATGTGAAGATGTCCTATCAGGCCTTAGTAGATAAATGCACGAAAAGACAGTTTGAGCCAGTGAATGACCGCTGTGCCATGTTGCCTGCCATGGTATATCTGCTATTGTGAGTCACAAAAGAAAAAAAAATTGCCAGGGTGGGTTTAACACATTTCAGCTCCAGCTAAGAGTCATCTACAACTATTGCAAAGTCACATAGGGTAAGAGATAAAGCAGACATTACCTCACATGCAAGAAGTTGGTCCATTATGTCAATAGTGCCTTGAACATCAATAGTTTTATCGTGGCTAATAGGAACTGGAGCAGCTCCATCTTCTATGGCCTCATCAATAGAATAGTATTTACAGACAATACCAGAATCCATCTTCGGGTCCATTATCTGATATAAACAACAGCAACAAAGGCGTAAGTATAACTTCATAAAGCATAAACAGAAAAAACTCATAACTTCATAAAGCATAAGCAGCAAAAAAAAATTATATATGTCACTTAGGAGCTATTGTATCATGTTTTTTCAACTAAAATTATTGAATTAAAACTTTGATGCGAATTCTCAAACATTCATCCACGTAATCCACTCATGTAGAGTGTAGCTGAGTTGCAACATAAACGTTACTTTTGAATTGGAACAACACCATGGGATTAAATGGGATGAATGTCGGGAACTCGTGTTTAAATCTCAACTCAAAGTTTGATTATAACGGGCATACTAAATGTTATGCTTGTGGATCCTAACGTCAGAACATAAACTCATATAGGAAATATACACAAACATTAAAAATAAATAAAAGTAAAAAGGTGAACTGCATACCAAAGGAAGTCACTTTATTGATTCAATCTAGATAATATGGTATCAATAGAGCAGAGAATCTTGACCACTGCATCTTACGAAGGACCAACATTACAGGAAGATATCACTCAAGAAAGTATCCATATAACTCTTATACTAGATATAAAAAAATAATAATAATAAAACCATAGAAAATGCCACAAATTGAGGCAATATTAGTCACCTTTACATATATAATAAAAAATAAAGTCCCAACCCTTGGCCACTAAAATGTAAAATATTATCTACGTAAAGTGCCACCTTTACTTATGATTCTAAAATCTGTTTTTCATACAGAAATTTCCTTAAACTCACTTACGTATGTACCGAATTCAAAACTGGGCATTATAGTTAGACTATGCAAACTTAAGTAGTCAAGAAATCCTGGGATCTAATAACCCAAGTAGTAAGCCCAAAGGAATTGAACCTCCAATTTCTTAGTCAGAAACCAAGGACAATACTATTTGAGCAAAATGTAGCAATACCTCTAAAGCAGACATGGCGGCAAAAAGATTGAAATTATCTCCATGAATCAGTTCACCATCTCGAAGTTCTGTACTCAAAAAATACAGAATGAGAACAGACTAAGAGAAAGCAATCATAACCAGGTAAGCAGACTCACTCTTGAGTTGGCACAATCCAAATGAAAAAATTTACACTAAAATCAACTAGAAGTATGTACATTAGACATTACATAAAACTGAAAAGCACAGCACATTAAATAAGAGATAAATAAAACCTATATGCGAATTCATTTAAAAGAAAAAACGAACTCTCACATAAATCCCAAAACTAAAACTAAACCAAGCTTCAGTGTTTCGAAATAACTAAATAAATAGGCTCAAGATTTTCACTGAACAAGCAGATATGAATTCTTCGCCCTTATAAACTATGATTTCAAAAAACTAACAAGATCTCAAAACTTTAAATTCTATAACTCCGGTGCATTGAACCAAGCATGATAGCTACTTAATCGAGATGACCCAAATCACAAGTTTTCTTTCCTAAGTAACAAACAACTTAATTAATTCAAAATTACCAAAAAAATAAAATCCTCTTTAACCAAACAGAAGTTAAGATTTGAATAAAACTATGAGAAGAGAAGGAGGAAAAAATTGAAACCTTTACAAGCGGATTCCAAAAGAGGAGATACGTCGGCCCAGACAGTGTTGTCGCCAGAAGGAATGGAGTTGCTATCAGGTTCTTGACGGCTCATCGCTGCTTCTTCTGAATCCCTCTGGTACATCGCTTAGCTTAAGAAGTTAAACTTGGTTTGGCTTGGTTGGTATGCAAGTACGTATGTGCTTTGTCTTGGCTCTTTGTGCTCTCCGCCTTCTCCCTGCGTTGCCTTTACGAGCAAGTTCGCCCGAAAATGAGCTCAAACTGGATGGTTTTAGGGCATCATGTGGGTCGGATCTTCCGTTGGTACCACTCCGGGCTTCGCACTTTCATCTTCATATTTCACCAATTAATTTCAATAATAATTATTATTATTATTATTATTATTATTAATTCAATGAATTTTGTCAAATTTTATTTATTTTTTAAAATTATACAAAAATCAAATATATAATCAAATAAAATAATTATAAAATTATAATCATAATATAAAATTTTTTAGCCAATCCAATATAATTTGAGAGATAACATAATATTAAAATTTAATTTAATACATTTTAAATATATAATAAAATAAAATAAATACATGATATGATAATCAAGGAATTAGTTATCGTTAATCAACATAAACAACATTCAATTTTTTTTTACAAATATTTTATTATATTTTAAATTTTTTTTACAAAATATTTTAAGTTTTAGGTAATACAAAAAAAAATAATAATAATAATTATACCTTATATCTAATATAACGTAAATGAATTCGAGAATTAATGTGAATAATTCAAGTTAATTTGGCATGGTTTTATTAATATTTTAAAATAAATATTATAATTTTTAATTAATATAAATTAAAAAAATAAAATATAATCTTAAAATTTTATTATTATAAGGATAGAAAAAATTAAAAATAATAATAATAATTCTTAATTTATATTCGTTACAAGAGAAGATATAAAATATATATATAGAGTTTTGAGATGTCTCATCATCAAGGTTGCGTATTGCAAAGCAGTCTGATTGAGTTTATGAGAAGCTCAAGAATCGTGGTTGAAATAGGCGATGCCTGCATGCATGAGGATCCAAATCGAAGACATTTACGTAAACTTGCATACCATGTTGACAAGCAACTAAGAAACGGTCAGCTTCGTTGCTTCTGTTCTTGGAAGGGTATTTACCAGATACAACCCCCACCCATATAATCGGTAACAAGGGGTTGAAGTTGATCCCAAGAATAGATGACGAGAGAGGCCGGCAGATGAAGTGGATTACATGGGCAATGCGCCTCGTTGGGATTGCGAGCTAAGAATTTGCTTGCGGGAAATTAACTAGGTATTCTAATATTAAGTCTCCTAAGCCACACAGAATGTAGCACCATATGAAGTGCATCAAATGGCTTAGCCGGTCGATTTATTACAAAATGCCTTTGCACTTGCACCACTCTCTTCTGCATTCTCAAGTACCTTTTATACGAAACTCCTTTCAGGATGTTCTTGATTTCTGGGATTTTTTCCACGGGAATCTGAATGGAAAACTCGGTCCAATCAAGAACATCACTAAATGGTAATGGATAATGGTCGGAAATAAGTACCGGAACACAACCAACTAAAACTGCCTCGACGACTCTAGGGCTAGCCACTTCGTACCCGCTAGGGCACAAGCAAAACTTGCTTTGCTTCATCATTTGCATGTAATCTTGGCCCTTGGGAAGATATTCGTGGACTTGAATCTCGTCGTCCTTGTTCTTCCAATGCTCGAATAAGATTTTACGTATGTCTCCGTGAGCGCCACCGGAAAAAAAGGCGAAAATCGGACGATCACTAGCAGTCTTGGGGATTCTGGTTGGGATTAGCTTTCCTGGAGGTAAGTTGAATTCAGGCAATGAGACATCCCTTAAGGGGTTGAAACCTTCGGAAGTGTTGGCATTGCAAAGGACCCTGATGAAATTCTCGTAAATCTCAGGGTTGTCATGTGAAATCTGGGGTGCCTGAGATTTGAACATGAAATGACAAAGTATTAGCACTCGTTACAGGAGTTCTTCGTTTGGAGAAGGAATGTACGTACCCAATCATGGCAAGAGACCATAAAATGGTCAGCTCCGGAGCTTCTGTTCCAATACGGGTATTTATCGGCTACAAGGCGGAGATAATCGTTGAAAATTCGAACCAAGCGATCACGACGATAGTCGGTGATCGGCCGGTAGACGTACTCCACAATGTATGTTACACTAATGGGGATGAAAAATGCATGCGCCTCATCGGGATGACGGGCCATGAAAGGGCTGGCTCCACTCTCCATCTCATCGATGAAGTGACCTTCAATGGCGTAGATGTGTTTTGTGGGTCCAATATGTACAACCGGCAACTCTCCTTCCCTGTAGGCCCATATCTTGAATCTCTTCACCATCTCTATGTGACTCCTGCATAACCAAGCATATCAATCGATCTTTATCAAGGACTGGTTATTCAATAACGTGAAGAACGTTTACACGTACGATGTAACATGTGCCGAAAATCCAGTATTCTAAAACATATTGAAAATGAAACGCAACCATTTCATAATTTTTCAGTTCACAAATGAAGCAAATCCACAAACAACTTTATACAAAACGTTCATCTTAGTTTCATTTTTCTGAAAATGAAAACGATTTTCTTTCAACAAATACCCGATAAGTGGAGGTGGAATTGATCAAAATCGAATCGATTTAAAAAATTTGTTTCCATTAAAAAAAAATAAATTAATAATTATCAATTCAATTTTTAAATTAGATTTTGTCCGAATCAAATAAAACTAAACCAACCCAATTCAAACCAAATTAAACTAACAAATATGGGTTTGTCTTTCGTTAGGTTCAATCTAAAATGGACAATTTTGAATTGGTTTGAATATATCAAAGTTGTCCAACCTTACTTACAGTCTAAACCTAAACAAATATATAGTAAGACTATGTAACATATATATATGTAACAACATATATGTTTCAATCTTTATTAGTATAAATTGTAATAAATCTCTCAAAATATGTAATAATTAACCCTATTATACTCATCATCCTAATCATAAAAATCTGTGGTTATGGTGAATTGGGTGTGATTTATGAATGTAATTAGATATGTATTACAATCACACCCCATTTATTTATTTATTTAAATTTATGAAATCCCAAAAGATCATAGCATATATCTTGATATTTAATACTTAATTAAGAGAGCATTAAAAATTCGTGAAATCAAATTACCAAACGTTATATAATTAATTAATTAATTTTCTTCTAATTGATACTTAACTGATGAAAAGCATAGGCGTTTCTGTAAATGGATCCTCTGGGAATGAAACTCTCCACCTTATCAGACGAATAATTCTTTGTTCGAATGGCTTCACGAATGGCCGCTCGTGCACTTGCCAAATCTGCTTCTATTCTTTCCCCACTACTCGCCCTCTGCGCATACACAAGAAATTATTAAAACAACCGGTTAATATTATTAATCACTGAATATTTTATTCGAACATACACGGAAAATCACGAACGCTGCATACTCTGATGAGTTTGGAGATTTCACAGGAATTTGAAGGAGAATTTACCAAGAAAGCTTCTGCTGGGGCTGGGGAGATACGTGGACTGAATTGGTTGCTGGTTTGGACAAGATTGAATGGGGTGGTGGATAAAGAAAAAGAGGCGGCGAAATCGTTCTGGTGGAAGGAAGAGGACCAGAAAAGAATAACAGAGAGGAGAAGAAAAGTTGAAAGAAAGAGAAATGATGCCAGGCAGCAGCAGCAGCCGCCGAAGTTTGCCGCCATGGCTTAAGTTTCTTCTACGACGTTTAACTTTACCTCTGTGGTTCTCATCGGAAAGACAAACATTTATACCTATATATGCATGGAGAGATGGTGTGGTAATGCAAGAGCTGCCAACCTTTAATGCTCTGTGTATTGTATTAATGGAATGATTTGTTTCTTTAATTGAATGATTACGTTTTAATAGACTTACCATAACAATACGATTCATTACCATCTTAGTCTAGAATACCATTAACATATTGCAAGCACAGCTACTCTCAAAATAAGCTTGGAATATAATGTGACTAATAAAGAGATTAATTAGGAGGCTGACTTGCTTAAGCTATATTATCTTTTCTTATAAAAATGATAATCTTTGTACAATCTTTCCATTCCTTTGAGTACAAGACTTTTGCTCTCGCTTTCTCCCTTCTTCTCTATTTTTATAAAAATATCAAAATTATAAATTTTTTATAATTATTTTTAAAAAATTTTAAATAAGACAGTATCAATAATTAATATAAATAATGTGATAAAATTATTCAATTAATAAAAAAAATTAATTTTTATAAATTATTTAATAATTATTATTAAATTATATTATTTTAAATGAATTGAATTTTTGTATTAAATTATAATAAATTAAATGAAAATATGTATTATTTTTAATATTAAATATGTATTTTTAATATTTTTATTAAATTATTAATATTAATCATATTATGTATATTAAATTTTTTTTTGGGGCCATCGATGAATGGAAAATGGAAAGGTAACTCATAAGGTGTACAAAATCGATTGGGTTTTAATTCTGGTTGACTTTAAATATTAGCCGTTAGATTTGAATGAACCAAAACAATTCAAGGAAATTACACAACATTGAAGCACCCAACACGGCCACGCCACTCCAGAAACACAAGCGTGGCACCGTAATGAGCCAAAGCACCAAACACGACGAGCACATGAAATATTTGATGGCTGTGCCCAGCAAGGTCAAACCATCCAGGCTTCCACCTTTCAGGAGTTCTGCTAACATAAAACAATGTCCCTGTCAAATAAAACAACGCCATTGCCGACTCGTAAGCTAATGTGTTATCACGTTTGGGGTTGTTCCAGTTTACGAGTAGGGTATGAACTGCAGGGACGAAGCCAAACAACCCCATGGCAGAGAAGAGTAAAGCACGAAAAGCTCGAAATTTGCCGGTTGAGAGTGTTGGTGATAGAAGCGTAATGATTGTGAACATTCCCATGGCTGTGATTCCGCCGAGGTAGACGAAAGACCAGCGAGGTTCACATTGGAATATGTAGAAGATTGGCGGGAAGAAGGAAGTGACGATCATGACCGTGATTCCGGCGTAGTCAATGCGGAGGAGGAGAATGTTTAAGTGACGTGAGTGGCAGGAAAAGAGATGGCAAATGCTGCTTGAAAGAAGGCAGAACATTGAACCGGCTAAGAATACGAAGACTGGCCACCGAGTTACGGGAACTAATGGCGGGTTGATGTCCATTTCTGAGGACGTTATCCGCCTCAAACTAAATAGATTTCTTACTCCCTGCAAGATTTCTAGTATTAGACTTGGAAATCAAGCAAAGAAGATGAAGATTAATGGTATGTTTGAAACTGAAATGGTAATTACCACGAAGAAATCCTTGGAATTATGAGAAACGTTTGCATCTCCACTCACAGGAATAGACCTGAAATCAGCAACCATGTACATGCAATGCAATAATTAATTAACATGCTTGAATCATTGAAATGTTAAATAAGCAAAAATGATTTATTTTTCGACCAAATGTAGTTCATTAGTTACAAATATTTAAACAAAATTAAAAAATTTCAAATAAAATTATGCGATTAAAAAATAAAAAAAATTATTTATTAATAATAAATAAAAAAATAAAAATAAAATATAATAAATTTATTTTATTACATTAATTAAATAATTAATTTTTTATTTATTAATAATAAATTAATTAATTTTTTTATTTTATTAATTATATGATCCCGCTTAAAGTTTAGAATGACTTATAAACGGGAACAAGAGCGAAACTCAGTCTTCTTCTTCTTCTTCTTCTTATGATCAAGCTTTAAAGATGAATATATGAGAGTTTTAATCACTAATTCTTACAAATTTCAATAGCAAACACGGAAAAATTAATAATTAATTAAGTTAACGAATTAAATTACCTGGTTATGAAGCTGATGAGATCCGCAACCTGAGGTATTTCCATCAAATTCGCCATGGTCAATGCCAGAAAAAGAATAAAGCCAATTAAATGCCTGAACATTACAAAAACCCATCAGAATAAACCAACTGAAAATCTTTTATACCCATTGAAAGAACTTGAAATTCGTACGTCCAAACGTTAAGTGTTTCATTATGCCACCGGAATATGCTGAAGAGAGCTTCTTTGATAGGCCAGTCCGCTCTGTAATAATTAACTATGAACTCGTTGTCCTTCATGTACTCAGGCAACTCCCGGAACGAAACCAGTGAATACCGTTTCGACTTATTGCCTTTGCCTTCCTGACGAAGAAGATGTTCATCGTTCCTCTTTTGATCATCAGACACGGTGGTTTCCCCATCCATTGTCGTTTTCCTTATTTCTCTCATGCGAACAACTCTTTCTCTGAAACTCTACGACAATGCGATACAAGAATTTTGGCTATGACATATGATTTGAGAAACACTTGCAGGTTAATAAATAATATATAGAATTGAAAGACTGAAGGGTATTTCATTAATAAAGCTTTCCGGAAAGAAAGACACAGCAGCTACCCAGCTAACTCTCTACCAACCGCAAACATTTAAGGAACTCCTGTCTCTGCATAGGTTGGTTTGGAGTTGCATGCAATGTTAAAGCGTGGACATTTTCTAAGCAGTTAGGTTAACAATAAATTTGCTTCTTCATTACAAGTATCTAACCCCACGAAGAGTTCATTTCTTGCTCTTGTCTCTCTTGCTTATTTCACCTAAATCCTTTAGCCCGACCTTTCCACCTTCCTTATACATTAAAATCTTTTCCATATTGAGCCTGCTGAAGTTTTTTCTCTCAATTGCTTAATCCTTTGATTAACTATCACTTGCTCGCCATTGATTGATGGTTGTTGGTGGAGAGTTTTAGGTCTTTCTGTTCCATCATCTTCGCGAAGAATTCACACCCAATGACTAGTAGAAAACTACTTCTCTCGTATTTTTCATGTATTATAATTCGTATAGTTAAAATTACGCTGGCATCCTTTAATTGGTTCTTGTTGTTATGAGAGATAAAATGGAGTTTATCTCATTTGGTCATTTTGTTGATGGTATTTTTTAAGAACTGGGAGGGCAGATTGAAATGAAGACAAAAAGGCGCATTCATGCCTAAATTCTTCATTAATTGCTTTATTTGTATTAAGGGTAGTAATTTTTGAGACCATACTACAATCCAACACAAACACAATACTAAATTTAAGTTTCAAAATTAGTATAAAACGACATAATTATTAACTAAATAACTCAATAATTTAGACTTAAAATTTTTAACACGTTAATCTATTTACGATATAATTAACTATGTAATAATTATATCATGTTTTATAATTTTTTTCATTTATAAAAATTATAATTACATTTATCTAATTTTTTAAAATATAATTATATTTAAAATAAAATTTATTAATATTTAAACAATATTATTAAAATATTAATAAAAATATTTAACGATTGATACTATTATAATCTCTTCAATTTACACCGTCAACACTAATTAAATTTAATAAATACTTGTATAAAACTAATACCGAATATACGAATAAATGCTTGTATCTTTAGTTTAATACTCATTAAGTACTAATTTAACACTGCCCAGGGAGCAGTCAGAAGATAAACTCATATATAATCATCTATTTAAAACATAAAATTTTAAAATAATAGAACTTATTCAAATTCTCAGTAGACTATCCCACAAGAATTTTTTTTTATTTTGTCTTAAATACCATTTTATTCCGAACATGAAACCCAAAGCACTTAGTCACCCATTAAAGTAGAAAAACAGTTTCTTTTATGTCAACATGTGACGGGACATAAATCAAGAAACTAGGTTTCAGGAATTCTGAATTAACAAGATTTGAATACAATATTTGAGTAGGCAGCTAAGAAAAGAAGCCAACACACGTTCCCAGATCACCATAATATCAAAGTTATTCTAAACTGGTATTTTATTTTGATTCATTTTTTATTTGATTTATTTATTGGTAACATCAGTATTAATTCTATATTACTGCCAGTGTAATTGTAAAGATAGTATTTGATATAATCAACATGAATTTAGAAAGTGGGGAGTATGACAGCGCCAGCTTGCTGCATGCACATACCTTTAGTTTTCCTGAAAGAAGATCAGAATAAAGCTTAGATGCAGCTGCAAATCCTGGCGCTACTTCAAATTTCCACTCATTTTAAGCTGCTGCCAAGTCTTCCATTGCTTTTCCTGTGCCTCTGCTAACAATCACATCTTTTGTGTAGAAATATTCATCAAACCTGCTAAAATAGATATGATAAAGAAAAATCAATAAATTTCATTCTTTCACAATATAATTTCAAATTAAGAGTCCTTTTGAGATTGAGGCACTGTAACTTCCATTGTAAGATAAACTTGATAAACTCAAACTAAGTACCACCTATAATAGAAGGGTGAGTCAACGGAAATATTAGATCCCAAGTAAATATTTGTTTCCCTGTATACTTTACCTGTTGTGCATCTAAAGTTGAGTAGGTATACAAATAAGTTGATTATAGACTGAGAAAGTAAGGAAATATTGGAATTATTTTTCATGCAATTGCATTATGTATGTACAGACTATTTTCTGCTAACTTTCTGTAGTAACAATCACGGTAGAGGCACAGACTGCTCAGTACAATTAACAGCATGCGAACAAGATAAGATAGAAGCTCGTAAATTTCAGGGGCTCGAGTGAATATGCAAATTGAAAGAAATATAAATAAGATTGAGGAGGTCTCAGTGTTCCAAAATGAAGAGGATGTTTTGCAAAACAAGAAAAGACCCAAATATGGACAACATTGACATCGTAGAGAGCAGAATCTCTGAAAAAGAATTTAAATGGAGAGGCACGTGACTGAAACTGAAACCTTTTAGACCTTCAGAAGTCCTAATTTTTCCAAAGAACTACGGAGATCAAAACTTGTGCAGTCTTCACTTGTTTGAACAATATTAGGGCTATCAAATGGCATGACATCTGAGAGAGGGTAGTTTCGGTTAGCATGGATTTGATTGCTTGCACTGCTACAAGCACCCTTCAATATCACAGTTTTGTGCAGACCACCAAGCAGCTCTTCATAATCTGCGTCCCCACATTCTCCAGCAAAAACCACCACCTTTGACAACTCCATACCCCACCGAACACACAGATACCTGAAATATGTTTGAACAAGTCGTTAAATCCCACAAAATGTTGTAGACACTAAACAATGCCAAATACAATTTGCTCGACTAAAAATACCAGTAAAATAGCAAGGCTTTCATCAAACTATTTATACTAAAGACTTAATGGTCAAATATTCACAGTTACGTTATCAATACAATGAAAGGACTGATGAATTTAACAGTTTCAACAAGATTGATTAAATGCCATTAGAAAGAACAAACCAGAAAAAAGTTACCTAAGGGCTTGGGAACGTGATGCCAAAAGTGGAATTACATTTATCCTGTTACCATTTTGGCAGTAAATAACATGACAACGAAGAGCTTGAATTCTCAGAAACTTCCGAAGTTCCTTAACAGGGGGAACCTGATAAGAGATACAATAAGATACCGAAAGAGTTCCCATGAAGCACAAAAAATAAGATGACAAAATTTACCACTCCAGGCTTTTGCACACTGAAAGCATAGCAGTAGTTAGTTGACAGTTGTTCAGCAGGTGTAACAACTTTTTCCTCACTTTCAGCCTTCTTATCTGTGACTGAAGTTGCCCAACGGACCAAAGTTTTCCTCAGTCCTTCCCCACCCCATCGGTATTCAATATGAGAGTGATAATAGAAGTCAACCACAAAGGGACTATCCTCAGAATTAAGGGTTGAGTAGTAGAGATCACTACCACTGTTACATATAAAAGCATCAAAATCACTAGGGCCCAAGCCCCCTGAGACCAGAAAAGAGTGCACCTCAGAAATGGTCAGACATGTTGACAATATGAACCCTATAGAGCCTTTGGTCCTTTCCTTTTCTACAGCCTCAAATATCTTTCTAATTGCTTCAAGAAGGCCAGTAGTGGTCTCGTAATCCACGGAAATGACAAAGATCTGTTTCCTCCTCCTCAATGCTGGAAACTTGCCAGCACCAGTATGCTGGTCAACCTTATCTGTAGATGTAGACTTCCGTGTATCATTTAAAACACCCTTTGACCATGCCAACACAGCATTCTCTAACTTACTCTTCCTGTCAATAACGTTTCCTTCAGATTTAAAAGAATCGTCATTTCCACTACCTCCACTCTTTTCTCCATCCAATGAAAACTTCAAGTTCAAAGATATATCCTGTATATCTCTCAAAGAATCGCCTGGTGAATCTGTCTCTGATGTTTCACCTCCATCATCATTTCTTTGCCACTGTGGGTGTCTTGGTTTGCAACTAGCTATTCGAGATAGGTAAGTTTTACAATGCTCTGGCCAAGAATATAGGTGAATGTTCTTCAATCCATTCTGTCGACACTTTGCCCAAAGTTGCTTCCCAGCAACAAGCTTTAGAAGAGCATCAGCAATAGACTGCTGATCATGGGGATCAATAAGAAGACCATTGTCAAGCACCTGTAATATTAATTCCAGTCAATTTAGAAAACTTAGTGAATTTCCCATCCAAACTCTATGCAACAATGTAATCAGTAGATGTGGCCAACAAGCAAGCATACCCGAATTATATCAACAGGACCTCCATTTTTTGTAGCAACAAGGGGCAAACCATGAGCTGCTGCCTGTTCAGCCAAAAAGCAACAGTGATATTCAGGTTTTGAGAAAAAAAAGTATACTGTAAAGATATATTTTCCACATGTAGTAGGTATAGCACCTCAATCAAAGTAAGCCCGAACGGTTCTATGAAAGCTGGATTTATGAAAACACCCTGCACAAGAATTGGATAAATTACAGACATAAGATATAAAACAAGTACATAACCACTATCTGCACATAGATACTCCAGATAACAGATTACAAAAAGCATCTACATGAACCAAAGATGTTGCAGGCACAAGTGCATAAAAAGCAATAGACAGAATGATGGCACTAGCAATTTTCCAAGCTGTATGCCTCCTCAAGAAAACACATAAAACTGTAAATGATTTAATGTGATTTACAGAAAAATGGACCAACAAAAAGACATGCAGTTGTTGGCATTGATTGGATGAGCCAATTAACCAAACCGTTGACTGTACGCCTTCAACATCTAACTAAATAAAACCAGAATAACATGATCAATAATAAAATATAAATATGGAAACATGAAGTTGAATGCTTGAGAATGGTAATAATAGCAAATCCATCATTACAAATTAGATGCTATAAATAAGATAATACACAGTAATAAGAAACATCATTTCTGGTGCATAATATCGAAAAATAGAAGTCATTTGCTTAGGACACACTGGAAAGATAGCCAAACAAACAAGACTTAGAAAAGGATAAATAGTTGAAGTCACACCGCACAGAGTTGTGGTTGTACACTAACACTGAATTTAATGATGCACAACCTACAGGTACCTTTGTCTTTGCTGCTAGACGATATATATCAGGAACATCAGATTGTTTGTGATGCTTAGGATATGCTACTTGCCCATATAGATCATATTTGTCAATAAGCTTCAGCACTGAAAGAAGAACAGAGGCATTTGTGCTTGACATTTCATCAATTCCATCTCGGTTACCCATAATTAGAGTCTGCAATGCAAAGAGGAAGATTGTAACAGATAAAATGGCCTTGCCATAAAGCTAGTTCAGCTCAACAGCAAGATTTCTTCACCAGTGTCATTGAGTTCAAACTTACAAGATTAGCAAGTTCTCTCAGTGGACGACATTCTCCAAATGCTTTAACCAAAGTTGTGATATTCTTTTTTGGATCTGGCCTAGCAAGAGCAAGAATCATAGGTTTGCGCGGGTTGATAAAGAAGCGCATTATCTGCAAAATGTAAAATTGAAAATTGACATTATACATCAGCTGCATAACATGTGGGAGTGTGTCTCTGGTCTTGGGTTTATTATCCAAGTTCGCTGATGTATAAGCCATCCACCAAGGATACAAAGGGCTTGTTTGGTATTAAAGTGATAATTTTGGAAGGTAAGCTAAAAAAGTGTTTTGTAACACCATCTTTCAGTAGACCCACTTTTTGACTAAAATTTGACATTTAGTGCTTCCATAGCAACTGTGGATTAAAAGCTATCGCACCTCAATAGAAAACGGCACAATATCAATGTGCAAGTAACTATTAATACCTCAGACCAGATAGGTGGATCTGAAGTGGCAGGATGGTCTTCATTTCCTTCTGTTTCACCATCCATATCACCATCTTGTGGAACAATATGATGGAACTCCATTCCAGGAGGAATAACCTGCAGAAAACTACACACTGATCAATTATATGTTATGAAATAACAGCATATATACCTGTGATGTGTATATTAAGGAAGAAAAACCAATCATAAATCAAATTTTCCGGTTAAATTTTATTACTAAGCAAAATAAACAATGCCAGCTCACTTCAAGCCAGTATTTCAAGTCCTCGTGACTCAGGTTGTGATTCATATTGGAATGACATTGCATAGAATAACTAGTTCTTCCAAAGCATAAATATGGATCCCAAAAGGTCAAATAGTTTTTGAATCATGACATCCATGTTGGAGTTCATTTTAGTAATGCAGTAGATACTCTTTACAACAAAGCAATATGCCTACGTTATTGAAGTGTAACTTCGATTCTCTGATCTGACATGCCTTTATACAAACATGAGTCAGACACAGCAACTCTGAAAAATCTAGAAACAGGGACATGGACTATACATGTGCACGTATATTTATCCTATATATGCTTGACCATGATTCTGCACTTTTTTCGCTTGTAGGGAAAACCTAGAAAGTGACACATTTATCAACTTGGAACCACATAAAATCTCATATCAAAATACTCTTCGCATCCTCAAAATTTAACACATTTTCTTGGAAGATAATGATGCATTCTCCTATAATTATCCACATGAGTGTGACCTAGAACAAGACAGGTGATATTCTTAGGTAATGAACCCCTTATAAATTTAATACAAGAAGTGACCTACATATGATGATAGTCAAATTACCGTCAGTCCAGGTCCAACCAAACTCATCAAATCATGCATACACTACTTCCCAGTCTACCTAGCAAAGAATTCAGAATCCAAGCTCAAGAACATGACAGTGATGCAGTGCAATCAGCTCCTACGATGTTATTTTCACACCAATAAGAGCAACTTCCATACAAAATTAATACATGTCCGAGCACTTACAGCTGTGCGAGGCATGAACCTGCCGTAGCAGCTCACATTACGCCTAATCCTGGCTCGTATTTTACGCTCCAGTACTGGATCAAAACCATCATACAAACGCCATTGCTCCTCTATCTCCTGTCTGGTGCTAGTTATCACTATTTCTGAAGCATCAAGGGATAATTCCTCAGCCTCTATCCGACGCATTATTTTGTAAGTTGAGTTTATTTCATCCCTTGATAATCGACCTTGTTTCAGAAGCTGTTCTAGCTTATCTCGGCCTAGTGAGTGGCCGGTAAAAAGCATTGGAACATTAAGAGCACCGGATAGAAGAGCGGCCGAATCACCTGCATCCGCATAATGTCCATGGATGGCAACAGGCCAGACAGGTTTCCCACCACCAACTTGCTCTCCCAGAACATTGGACATCTGTATTATGTGGTTAAGTGCACCATCAACAAATTCAGGGATGTGAGGCCACAAAAGTTCTTTAGGAATATATTTATCTTTCGGACCAAATGGTAAACGAACAATATAAGCACCACTGCTCTCCCCCATCTCATCCATGAAATCTTCCGTATTTCTTGGTGTCAGCATTTCTGTGGGTTCTCCATAACTCCAATCCACATCCGGTGCTGATACTTGTCTAGTCAGCAAATCAACACGATAAACTCCTGGCATTGAGCCCAAAGCCCTTGCAAGTTCCACAACATACTTAACCTTGAAGAAAGAATATACATTAATAACTACAGAAGATGTCTAAGACCGGAAAATACTAATATCAGGAAAGAAGAATTTGCAACCAAATATTACCTGACCCCCAGTATCAGAATCACGGCCAAGCTCCATATTTTCACCTCGTATGAGACCATGAAGGCTGCACACATGCTAATTGTTAAGAACTATAAAAATACCACTGTGCATGTCAGAAAGATCATATACTGACAGTCTGGCATATTTAGCACAGACAAAAGATGAAGGCAATGGGTTTACCATTAAGTTTTGTTCCTAAGCAATAAGTTAATCAGACAACTGTTGCAATATGCACATCAAATATTGACAAGAAAGCTTATATGAAATATTGTTGAACAATATGCAATAAAGTACAGCAACATACAAACCAGTCATTTCATGATACCCTTTAGAATCATGTATTAAATCTAAAGCAGTAAAGTTGATTTCATGCCTTATTAGTACAATGTATAGCTTTTTCCCCTTCTGTTGACTAGCCCATGTCTCCATTGTATCAACAGAATTTATTCTAGGCATTCTGCTTTTTGTACTGTCACCATGAGCCGATACATCACTGACTGTATCACCTTTTTCTCCCTCGGATAAGTCTTCAGACATATCAGCTGTTGCTTCTCTGCGGCCTCTTTCACGTTCAAGACGACGTTTAGCCATCCTTTGAGCTGCCTCTCCCTCAAGCTACACAAGAATAGATCACTAGTAAATGACAGTAAAAATATTCTGTTTTTCACAGAGAATATGCTGTTTGCAAAGTCAAATATTTTCTATGGAAATTAGAAGAAACAAAATATGCTTGAGATGAATTAGTGAATTTTTTTCAGTATGTTTGACGTGTGCCATATGTTAAAGATAAAATTAATCACCAAAGAGTGTGAAATCTTAAATAACATCAGTCATGTCTTTGAAAGTTTACAACAGACCATACCCAAAGGAAATGGAAAAAGGGAAAAGTAGTAAAGTTGTAAGATAAAAATGAAAAACATTATTTGTGATTCATGTTCTTAAATAAGCCACCAAAATGCAGTCTTATCGACTAGAGCACAATTTAACTACATCTCAGTATAAACCAGATGCTAATAGCCGTAGGTTGCATGTGAGAGTGCTTTTTTATAAAGCACATCAAAAGAACATTCTGTAACAGTGAGTGAATGAACCTTTTTTTTTACCAAAATCATACTCAATTACTTTTCTCAAACAAAAAGTGCTTTCTCAGAAAAGTGTTTATCAAGAGATTTTTTTCAAAAAGAGCTCTAATGCTTTTTGAGCTTAAAATACACTATAGAATAAACAGAAGATGTCTTTGACTGATTGAACATTCTACTGAGGATGCCCAAAGTACTGCTCAACTCAACATTAAACGAATGGAACCGTGAACATCTGGAAAACAAACTAACCAATGCCAAAAATAAAATAATTTTAAGAACCTCCGTTTAAATCTGAGTCCCAACCCATTTAATTTTTCGCAGGGAGGTTCCCAGAAAATTTCATAATACTTAAAAAGGATTTGTAGGAAATTTTAGAGGAGAAACAGAGATTCCTAAAGCTTGTCAAAACCAATGGGATCCATCAATACATATTTAACTCGAATTTCAATAAAAATTCAGTCCAAAATTCCTCTCTTTCACATAATTCAATCGAAATTTCAAAACCGAGCACTGAAATCATACTACTAAGCAGCACTGTTTATGCAAAGTCAAAATAAAAAATAAAAAACTCAGCTACAACAATATCACAAATTTTTTTTTAAACCTGCTTTTTCTGGCGAGCCAAGTTCCAGATCCTCCAACACATATTCTCCAGCCTCGTATTCCTCTCCTGCGGACTCCTGGTGGCTTGAGCCTGCCATCGCATTACATACAGAAAGAATTAGTACCTGCGCAAATGTAGAAACGTGCGTTTTGAAGCAAATACAAATACTAAGTTAAGAGTAATCTTACCTTAACCCAGGAACGGTGGAGATCGGTCTCATCGAATCCCGTGATGACTTCTTCGACAAAGTATCTCGTCGGACTGAACCTCCCTCTCTCTCTCAAAAGCAACGACGATTTAACGTCGTCGAGTCCCGGGCCAACGTCTAGTATTGCTTCGAGGTAACTGTTTATCCAATCATTTCCTGCCATTTTTCCTTTTTTTTATTTTTACAAGAAAGCTTGGCGACCAACAACTTCTTCTTCTCCCTTCTTCTTATTGAAGTTGATTCTAGAAACAGAGGGAGAGAGAAAAGAGTACAGCTACCGTGATGGTCCTTATGTGGTCTTCTTTGCTTACACAATAACGATAACGGTTAATTTCAACTCTGTTAGGAGAGGACAGCGAGAGTGGACGCACTCGGTGATGCGCGATTTCGGGGTCTTAAAATGGCAAGAGATTGTCAATTTTCTGCTGATTTACTTTTAGAGATTATCAATTTGGTCACTCCAGTTTTCAAAAGTGACAAATAAGTACATATATTTACAATTTATCTCAAATTCATCCTTACCATCTCAAGGCAAATCTAAAATTACTGTGATTTACTGTCACTTATAAAAAAAAATAATTATTTGGATTACTATATTATTAAAAAATCTATGAATTTTATAAATTATTATTATTATTATACTAGTATAATTTACAAACGTAAATTTTTAAATAAATAATATAATTTATTAAATTTATTATCACGAATATAAACTATTAAACGATTAATTCTCTTGTATTTAAAAAGAAGTTAAGAAATTCACTATCTCGCATTAATTAAAAAATAATAATTTCTTCAACTTGTATTTGTGAATTGCGCGAGTAATACAAGTGTGTTCAAATTTAGAAAAAAAAAGGATGAGTATGAATGAATTTGAAACAAATGGTAAATTTGTGAACATATCTATTAGTTTCATAAAATACAAGGACTGGTTTGATAATATTCCTTTTTCTTATATTTAAAAAGAATTTGTGAAATTGTTATAATATTGAATATTCACTGTGTGGAAAATATTTTAGAAGAAGAAAAGTGAAATAATTCAAAAGGTGATTAATAGGGAAATTAATAATTGAAGAAAGGACAGGTGTCAAATAGATGGCTGTACTTTGGATTTTATGAAATATTCTGGTAATATGCTCTCACTTGCTTTTAAATAAAATATTTTAATATTTTAAATAACTAATTATAATTTAAAATTATTTTAAACAGAATTTAAAGTAATAAAAATAAATATGATTATAATTTAAGAATTATTGTACATATTAGTAAAGTTTTTATAAATGAATTTTTTTTATAAAAATTAATAATTTTATTTTTATTTTATAAAAATAAAATTTTTATATTAAAATTTTATAATTACTTTAATAAATATATTTTTAAATTTATATTAAAATAAAAAAAGTAAAATTATTAAAAATAAAAAAAATAATTTGAATGATTTAACTTTTTTGAAAAAATCAAAAATTTTACTTCTAAAAACTCAAATTTTAAGTTATTTATGGTATAAAAAATAAAATAATATAAATAATTTTTTATCTTTAAAAAAAACTCTTTTAAAAATATAAAGAAAAATTGTATCAAAATCGATACTTAAATAATTAATTATTATATTATTTTATAATTTTTATTGGCATCTTTGATAAATAATTTTAAGTGCGTTAAATTCAATTTGTTTCTAAAATAACATAATTTATTTAGGCTAAATTATTTTTTAAAAAATAAAATAAATTATTAATTTTTGTTAAATCAATGTATAAAGTATTAATAGAAAATTTATACAATTAATTATTTTTTAATTTTAATTTTTTAAAAAATTTATATGCAAAAAAATTAATTTTACTTTTTAATATAGTAAATGTGCAGCAATAATTTTTTTTTAATTTATGAAAATCAATTTGATCCAATGAAATGAAAGCTTATGCAAATATACAATTAACAATTAGAAAATTTGAAAAATAAATAAATAAATAAAGATCAAAGCTGCTTGGCCTTGAAAGAGAAAGAGACCAAAAAAGGCATGTAGATGGAGATTTAATACATAAAAAGGATATATGGGATTCAATTTCTTTTTTGGCTTCCTTCAAAAGTGATTCCATGGCAAGTGCTTCAGTACAAGTCACAGCTACTTGAACATGTGGCCAGCATGTATGCATGCATGTGATTCATGAACCTAAATGCCAATAATTAGGTCTCACCAAACTTATTTCTTAATTAAGCTTTGACATTTTATCAAAACTCTACTGGTAGCCTTTAATTTATATAAAAAAAAACTACTAAATACTCTATACTCAGTCTAAAATACACAGCTTTTATGCTTAAATTAATATACTTTTTTACCATTTATTAAATTTGATATTAGGAGTTTCAATTGATTTATTAAAATTTTATATTGTAGAACTAATTAATCAACATATTTTTAAATTTTAATGTTTTCCAATTAAAATGGGACTCATATGTCGACATTTTTAAAGATTAATAAATTTAGATTTTTGTTATATATTTTTTTAAAATTCAATCAAGGATTAATACATTAATAATTAGGAAAAAGAATTAAATTTAAAATTAAAATCACATATTTTTAAATTTTTATCTTATCGTAATTTTTTTAACATAATAAAATAATAATTTATATTTGTATTCATATTTCTTCTATATTATATTATTTAAAATAGTAGTTTAAATTTTTTATCCGAGAATTTTATTTTAATATATTTTTTTATTTAGTTCATTTAAAAAAAATGTTTCGAATTACAAATATAAAAGTGTTGCAACAATTAATATTCTAATAATTGTGGCAATAAATAATTTATGAATTAAATGGATTTAGACTGGGTGAAGTACCTTTAATGATGGACAAAGGCATCTTCCATATGTTATTATATAACTATACAAAATTTTGTTTAATTGAATATAAATATTACAAATTTTTTTTAAATTTAATAAGTAATCTCACAAAATTATAGAAATATTTTTCTTGATTGATTATAAATTTATGTTAACTCGCTTAAAATTTGTCACGAATTAATATTTTAGATTTTTTTTTATGTTTTATGAAAATTATCTATTTTTTTACACGCTGTGAATTTTATACCGTAAAATATATAATTCACGAGAACTTCTATTTATCGTATATATTTCACATTTTATTGTCTCAAACATTGAATACGTAAAAAATATATAACAAATAAATGCTTTTTGGCAATATTTTTGCTCATACTCTCCTTTTACATGTATATATATATATATATATATATATTACTTGATTTCATACATTTAAAATTTAAAGATATTGTGTTGATTTGTTATTGAATTTAATTTATATATATTTAAAATAAATTAAGAATATTTTTAAATATAAATAGGATAAAATTAACAATTTTTGATTAAAAAAACAAAAATAGAATATATAAAAAAAAATATATTTTTTATATTTTTTATTTTTTTGAATATAATATGAATAATTTTTATCTTTTTTAATTTAGTTTTATTTTTCTTAATCACCAATTTTAAATTAATTAATTTTAAATATTAAATTCTTGGTCATAAAAATAATGTTTGAAAGAGCGTTAAAATCAAATGTTTTTGAGATTGAATTATTATACATAAACTAATCATTTGTTATTTATTTTCCTATAAACTCTTAATAAACACGTATTTAAATTTTTTATTTATATATTTTATTGTTTAAATAATAAATAAATTAATTTTTTCTCTCTTCAATTTTATAAGTAAATTAGAATCATATTTATAATAAATTATTTCAATTATTATTTCATAAAATATCTTATTTGACAACATCTCGTTAAGTTAATTAAATTTTAATTTTATAATCTATCATATTAATATATTTTATTTATAATTATTAGAATCAAACTTCCATAAAAATACGTGTGTGTATATATATAAATTGGTCGAGGAATTTTGAGCATTTGAATGTGTTATAAAATCAAAGTAAATGTGCACATGCATATATCGTCGACATCGACCGCCACGTTTGAATTCATTGAACATGTCATTATTATTATTATTTTAAAAAAAGTTGCTTGTGCATTGGAGATTCTTATTAACAGCATAAGATTTATGAAAATTAATTTAATTTTTTATTTAGACGGATCACCGGTCGAACGAATTTTCGCTGTCTTCATCAACGGCTGTCTGGAGACTTCAAAGATTGGTTTGGTCAAAACAAACGGTAGAAATAATAACATACGGGTCCCTGCTTTATTATAGATTTTCTGAATAAGATATATATTCTTAATGATGTTAAATAGGTCCATGTTTCCTATTAAAATGATATTTAAAATTTTTTTTTACACAAATTAGAGGAAAAAATTATGAAAAAAAATTAATATTTAAGAAAATTTTATCCCGTATAAATATGAATATAATAAAATTTTATTAATTTATAGTATAAAATAATTTAATAATTTAGTACGAACAATTCTTAAAAAATTGAGAGAAGAATTTTTAATATATTAAATAAAATTATTGAATTTTATTTAAACAAAATCAAATATTAATCTTTTAAAATTTAAATCGACGGTCGTAATAATAGCTACCGACAGTGATAAGTTAAGTACAGAATTAGGGATTTATTTGATATAAATGGAAAATTTATATCCTTATTTAAAAAATAACAAAAATTAAGAACCCGTAAGTTATTATCCGCAAAGAATGCATACATTCGTACTATTCAGCTACACGTGCAGTCTCTTTTCACATTACACCGCCGCAACAATCCACCTGTACACGTAAGCACGTATATATCTTGTTTTGTTCGTACAATCCCAAATCATCTTTGTCTACTGTAATCCGTACACGTGTCACGCACAAAGTCCTAACCGATCGATTCTGCTAAACACAATAACAGTAGTTACCGTCCAACTTAGTATTGCTTCCCGTCGAGCACATCCAATCGTGACACGTGTAATAAACGACCGAAATAACTTGGTGGAGGCATCAGGCAAAGAGTCAAAACAAGCACAGCGGTCAACGTTGTCAACAATGGGCAAAAGCTTAAGGGTTTGTCTGATAGTGACAATTTTGGTATTATAATAATAGGCTAAGACGGCCAAGAGCTTATGTCATTTCAGAGGCTTCTACGTACCACCTTCCTCTTCTCCTTCTCCTTCTTCTCCTCCTTATTTCCGCCACCACCACCACAACAAAAAACAAAAAGTAAAAAAATAAAGAATGCCCTTTTTTTGCTCCTTCGTTCATACTTCTCATATGAAAAAGCTGTTTAAATATCTCATCTAATTTGTCTCTCTGATATGCCCGGCTTCCAGGTTGTGCTTCTATCTCTCTTGTGTTATGTTATATAGTTCTGGCTTCTTTTTTAGCGACAATATTTTAATATATGGCGCTAACAAGTATTAGCAATCAAGTTCTATTGTTTTTTCTTTTGTGTTGTATTTTCAGTTCTGAATTGTGAAGCTGGAGTTGTTTTGATTCTTGTTTGTTCTGTTTATGATTTGGTGAAATGGGTGATGAAGAATTTAGTTCAATTATGAGGTTTTGGGGTTTGATTTGAGTGAGTTTTTGTTTTGCGCATTTTTCTTGGTTGGCTTTGAGCTTAACTTTTTAAGGCGCTTTTTAGTACGTGAAGTCAATTACTGCTCATAATTTCAACCTTTTAATCGATTGGGTGGATTGAATCTCAAAGACTCTGTTAGGTTTTTGTTGTAATTGTGCGAAATGGAATTTCTTGCTTAGCATAAATATCTGAGAGACTTGAGACTCAAAAGTCAGATACTAGTGACCTTTGAATCTGCAACACTTCCCCTGCTTGGAATTCTCTTCTTCTTCAATCTCGTGAACTGGGTTCTGAATAATTTGTCCGAGTTTCGCTGTCATTGTGAAGCATTGGATTTTACTCTCGAGGGCATTTTGTATTCTTGAATTCAGTAATTAGTGGATTTTGAACTTCTAACTTTTCTATATTTTGGGTAAGCATTGACTTTTTGGTTGACTGGATACAGGAAATATTGGGAGAATTTCATATCGATCTGGGCTCTCAGTTTTTTATTTGCGGCATCTTCTTCTCTCTTGGCTTTCCTTAATTGTGATGCACCACGTATAAAGATGCTCTCCCTGTCTGTTCATTTGCAAAGATGGAAATGGAGCTAATTATTTTATTGAGAATGGCTGGTGCTGTTTTTAGTCTACTGCTGTTTATGCAATTGCCCGCAATCTTTGCCTCTGGATTTGCAATACAGTCAGAGGTTTGCGGTGCTGATCACATAGCATACACAAATTCCAATGCTCTTGAATTGTTTTACATAAATGGCAATCCAGTGGATAAGGCTTCATTCTGTAAGGTTCTCCGATTTCATTATGTGAATCATTGTGTCTTCGAAAGCTATTTTGAAAGCAATTTTTGTGGGTTGGACCTTCCACTAGGTATGCACTTACATGATATGTTGGTTTGACTTTCAAATTCAAAAGATTCTATAGTATCTGTACTAGTGTTTAGCTCTATGAAGTGTAGTCAATCCATATGGTAAACTTTCGGAACCATAATTGATCTCTTTCCTTTTTGCAGCAAAGTTGTCTTATAAGAATGGAAGAAAAATGTTGCAAAAGGAGGCAAGGAAAGAACCCAAAACTGGTGATGTTGGTCAAAATATTCACCCAAGAGAAGAGCAAAATGATTCTGAATCTTCTTCAACCACCAAAAAGGTTGGCATAGCAGCAACTGGAGTAGTTTTTCTTTCTTGTGCTCTTCTCTGTCCTTGCTTTCATGGAAAAAGGAAAGCAACTGCCCGCGCTGTTCTTTCCAAGGACCCAAATTCAAGTGAGCCTTCTTATGTGAATATTGTTATTTATCACAATGACAAGATAGTAACTATTTATCACTCCAGATATGCTTCACAATTTTGTGCAACCATACAACTGATTGAGTTTTCAATTGAGAATATACTGAAATTATATGGAAAATTTGTTCATCAACTGTATTTTAACGATTTCATTTCCTCTTTGTGGTGATATCTTTGCTGGCTTAAGTTTTATGTAACTCATGTCTCAATTAGCACTTTTGGTTCTAGATACTATACTGACAGAGAAACAATCCTGTTCTTGCAGTGGATTCTGCTTCCACCTTGGACGTGATTTCTGCTTCTGAAAAGATTCCACCAAGTCCAATGAGGGTACCACCTAGTCCTTCCAGATTCACAATGTCTCCAAAACTTAGTAGAATTGGATCTGTGCATCTCAATATGAATCAGGTTGTTAAAGCTACCCGTAATTTCTCGCCATCACTACGAATTGGTGAAGGAGGTTTTGGTACTGTCTACAAGGCCCAAATAGAAGATGGCCAAGTGGTTGCCATAAAACGAGCAAAGAAGGTAAGGTATTGTTCATATGACTTGCAATATTTTTCCACTGTAAGATTTCTCGGAGTTCAATTTTTTCTTGTGGAATGTATATTATTGGAGATTGATGATGTAGAAGCAAACAATAGGTGGAGGGATAAAAGATAAATAGAGGAAGAAGAAAGGGGTGAGACCAAAAGATAATGGTTATGAAAGAGAATGCCAAGAGAGAAGAGAATAAAAAGACGAGATTATTCTTTCTATACTCTCAAACAAACTTCTAATGTCACTTTAAAGGGTACTTGTAGAAGGTAGAACTAACCCAAAAGGGAACTGAATCAAATAGTATCCATGGCATTATAATCGACAAAATGCAATGATAAACAAATAACATCACAAAATAACAAGATAAATGGCAAAAGGAACCCTATGCCTTCTGTTGACTTCTAACAAGGTGCATGGACCTTCATAGATTTCCGTCAACTCACCTTCTGCTGAAAATAGCTTTAATCTAGCAAAACTGTCAGTAATGTTCCTGAAAATCAAGATGAAGATGCTAAGGCTACCATAAGAAAAGTTAAAGTCTATCTCATTGGAAAGTAACTGATCATTGAAGATCTTTGTTACCTCATCCATTGGTTCAAGTAGAAGTGGAGGGATGCAGGTGTAGAAATGGGCAAAATCTATATTGTCAAACCTGAAGGCTAGTCAATTAAATGATCCATAGCCTAACAATTATATATAGTTTCTAACATAACAACTTTCAATTTCTTAGAAAATATTTCAACGAAAGCCTTCCGAGTAAATTTACCATTGACAGTCACCATCCATAAGTCTTGATGCCTAGGGGTTTACATGCAGCTAGTTGTAACCATCATTACCTAAAGTAACATTCTCCTAATGTTAGCATGTTGGTCACTTGATATATTGGGTAAACTTGGTGATTGAATTAGAAGGACGAGAGTTGGCATGTGGATGATGGATGGAATGGTATTTCAAATGAACTTTACCTCTAGACATATGGGTGAAGTTGTTATATGAAAACTTAGCCATGAGAGTCAAACGGTCCCAAGTTTGCCATTTCTATCCCACTGCACATCCGAGCAAATATTACTTAAAAGCGTCTAAGGACAAGATGTGGTGCTAATCCAGAATCTTAGGTAAAGACTTACATTTCGGCATTTGATTATTGGCATAGCATGTCACAGTCATCATCTGGTCACCTTGGCTTACCATGTTTTTCTCAAAGATCTTTACATCATGATTGCATGGTCAAAGGCATTGTAGAAGTATGTAGGTGATGTAGGATGAGCTAGGCTAGTTTTAGTGTTATTTTTATTTTCTTATTTCAGTTATACTAGGTTTTGTTTTCTTGCTAATCTTTGGATTACTTATTCTGTTGGTTTGGATTTTACCTTTTTGTCTAAGAGTAAGATTTCTATTTCCTTATTGAATTTTGCCTGAAGTTTTGAGAATCTTGTGAGAGATAGATTCAGCAGTTGGTGAACATTTTGATTCTAATTTGTTATCCTAGGTATATGGAGTTTTGTGGAGTTTAGAAGTCTATTTTAATGCTTGTTATATCATCTGGATGGTTACTCTGAAGGGTTAGGTGAACCTGCTTAAGGGTCCGAGCCTTGCTAGGTTTTGGGCAGAAAAAGGACAAATCAAAGTTTTGAGGCAGATAGTGTACCCATGAGGAATAGCGTTCATGTTTGACAACATTAAAAATGGTAACAGCTGTGGAGGCTTGAGTGATAAATGTGGCAACTGGCAAGTTGGACAGCAACAATTAGTAGAATTACCTGATTGTTAGTGATGGAAATGATCATGTTGGGATGAACCAGAATTAAAATAGTTTAAGGCTAAATCATGATGACATTGATCAAATTTATTAAGACCGTTGAGGAGTCCTCACTTGGTGACATTATAAGTTCACTATACTGTATTATTTTGCATAATTTTCATTTTTCCTTGATATTTTGTGTTTAAATTAGCTTTATTTATAATGATTGTGCATGTGGCTAAAGTTGATCTTATTAAATTGGCTTGTTTTATATATATCACTGCTTTTGTCAAATGAATGATCTGATGTACTTTATTTTTCCTTTGTAATGTGAAAAACTCGTACAGGAGCAGTTTGATAATCTGCAAAATGAATTCATTAGTGAAGTTGAACTTCTATCCAAAATTGATCATCGGAATCTGGTGAAGCTACTTGGTTATGTTGATAAAGGAGACGAGCGCCTTATCATAACAGAGTTTGTACCAAATGGTACACTTCGAGAACATTTGGATGGTAAGGCTACTTGAATATAAGATTTATAAAATTTTCTTTTTAAATGAGGACGTAAATGCTAATAGTTTTGCTGTTTCTTTTTCTTTTTTATTTGGCAGGTCAGCATGGAAAAATCCTGGATTTTAATCAGCGGCTTGAGATAGCCATTGATGTTGCTCATGGTCTAACGTACCTTCATTTATATGCAGGTGAAAAATCAGCCCACCTAGTTGTTTATAGGATTACCACAAAGAACTGCATTTGGATATTACTAACATCTAGTTGCCAACTGGCAAAAAATAAAGGGGAAGAAAACTGAGTGCAATGTTATAAAACTGTATTGGTTGGAATGATTGGTGTAAGATTTCAAATTTGTTATGGACTTAATAATAACTAAACTTTTATTAATTAGGGGTAAGATATTACACTTCCAAAAGTATGCATCTTAAACCATGTTGGTGCTACTATGATTATAAATGATGCTAAAGCCAACTCAATTATACCAAAAGCACACATCATATTGTAAGCCCATTAGACGTTGGGTTGAGTGAAGAAGACCCGTGGATTCAACTAAGAGATTAGGGATCCAAAACTTCTTAAGGCCACCTGCCTGGAATATTCATATCCTGTGAGTTTTCTGACTACCAAGTTTTCTGACCCTTGTTCATGTATAATCATTTAATTTCTTGATATCTAAGTAATCATTTTGATCCAAATCTTAATACATCAAATATATTTTATTTTGAGTTATTAGATACCTTAAGATTCATTCCTTTGTTCCCACCCAATCCCATATTTCAGATAAATGCAGCCTTTGAGTTTTGATGTAAACGAATTGTTCTCTACTTTTAAGCATCATATCTTAAATATTATCTACAATATAAAAAGAGAATCAATCATATTCACACCATTTATTTCAGAATTCTTTATATGATTTATATCCCGGTTCATAACACTGCAATTCTCAGTATTGACTTTTAAAATTTTAGTGTTATCAGCGGCACTACTCAATCAAAATTTGCATAATACTAAAAGGTGGTGATCTTACTTATTCAATGAGGAATGCTACTAGTTACAATTTTCATAATATGTGCCAATTGGAATTTTCTTATCTCTGTGTTAACCATACTTATGTGTTATGTTTGCCTAATATACGCCCAATTGTATCTTTTCTTGATATAGAGAAGCAAATTATCCATCGGGATGTGAAGTCATCCAACATTCTTCTGACAGAGAGCATGCGAGCAAAAGTGGCTGATTTTGGATTTGCAAGGCTTGGTCCAATGGATGCTGATCGAACACACATTTCAACCAAAGTGAAAGGAACGGTTGGTTACCTTGATCCTGAGTATATGAAGACCTATCAACTCACCCCCAAGAGTGATGTATACTCATTTGGGATTTTACTTCTTGAGATTCTAACTGGTCGCCGTCCAGTGGAATTGATGAAACCAGCTGATGAGCGGGTGACTCTTAGATGGGTAAGTTTGTCTTCATCTGACAATATTTTGGTTCTATTACAGTTTCCATTGCTCATATGCAAAATTTGCATGGAACAGTAGTTAGTGCCTTCATGCAAATGTGCCCAGGATAAGTTTTCCTAATTACGTGAGACCTTTTGCACTTATCCGGATCTTTTACTTGTAAATAGCTAAAAACTCATATGCATTCATATTAATGAGAATGCAAGTTGCAGTAAGGTAGGGCCTTTAATTGGGTGAGAACCAGCTCCAAATTAAACCTATTGCACTCAAAACTTTTTTGCTTTGTATGGTCAAATAGTCCCTACATTTAGACAAATCTTTCTTTAGGCCCAAAGTTAGGAGTACAAAATGATGCTTAGTGGACGATTGACTTGGACCCGTGAGTTCATGGAGGATGATTCCCAGACACTTATGCCTGTTGTGCCTGATGCAGGGTAAAAGAAAGTTACTAGTTCACTATGTTATAGAATGCTCCCATCATAGGTTGGAAAACAAGATTAAGTAGGAAAGCTCTCAGAATGTGTGGTTTTCATTGTGTAGGCCTTCAAGAAGTACAATGAAGGAAACTTACTGGATATGACAGATCCTTCCATGAATGAGGTAATCAGAGCAGATATACTCCTGAAAATGTTTGGTTTGGCAATTCAGTGTGCTGCACCCATCCGAAATGATCGACCGGACATGAAATCGGTGGGAGAGCAGCTATGGGCAATAAGAGCAGACTACCTTAAGAGCACAAAGAAGGGGTAGAAGTAAAAATTCTATGGCTCTTTTTTTTTCTTCAATTTATTTTTTGGCTTACTGTACACACTTCAAAAAAAAAGAATATTGTCTTCAGCAAAGTGTACTCTAGTTTTGTCTTTCCCTTTGGTTTTGTGTGCCTTTATGTTTAATTATGAGGTTGTGTTCTAATTGTTAGTGCTAGACGCTTGTGTTATGGCAACATACAGGGAATGGGAGTGGGAGTTGACAGTACAGTTAGTGAAGAACCTGTCCCATTTTATTTTGCTGGAAAAGAAGTGGAGTCTCACAATCACTTTTCCCAGCAAGCTATAAGTTTTGTTCTTTCAAAGGATAGTCCCGTTATTTCACCATTAACCTTGATTTTATCTACAATATAGCAGCATCAAGGCTTTGCTTTTTGGTCTGCCCAGGGAAATTTTACTAACCTTCACTTCCACTTTATGAGGTATTTGATTGGATTGGATTTTTATTGAGATATGTGATTGTATGAATTAACTACACTGTTTAGCCCTTGATAAGAGTTTGGATTATCCATTAGATGATAACTGAGATATACGATTGTATTATATTATACATTTGTTTTCAGGTTGATGGTTCAAAATTTAATGCCAATGAGAGAATTTTTGATTAAAAAAATGAAAAACCAAGTATATGATTCCATGGAGTACAAGGGAGTTCTTAAAATCATCAGACGATGCTAACATATAAGTTTTCACAGAAGGGCATCAAAATTTTAAGTTCACCATGTGCATGTTTTCAATCATCAGGCAATCACCTACTCATTTCATGTAAACCGGCTGATGGGATGTGCTTGTCTCTACCTGATCCCCATTCAGCTCTGGAATTATACAAATTGTAGAACCATGGTAACAATACTTGAATGATTCAATCACCTCATGCAACTCTGACTATTTGCAGAGTATTTTCGTGGCATGCTTTCACGGTTGACCGAGATATCCTAAAAGAGTTTGGACAAGCGTGGGAAATGAATTCTTAATCTCTTCCACCTACTCCTTACTAGCGAAGGATGCAAACCCAGTATGTGTTCTGGCATGAAGTCATGCCTCGTCAGTATACCCACCACCGGGGCTCTCTGCAATTGAGCAGCATTTCAATTAGAAAAGTGACGCACATAATGAATAACACCACCAACATCACCAAGGACAGGAGAAGAGACTGAGCTCATGCAAGGACAATAGAGAGAAACATCCCACAAACAATAGCTTAGACAATCAACTATTTCAAATAAGAAAGAAATCCTCAAATGCAGTAACCAAACCGGCCCTTATGATTTCTAACATTTAGTTATTGCACATCAAGTGTGTTGAATAATCATTAATTCCAAAAGGCTTGGGAGTTGAGGAAAAAGCTAACAATATTAGAACTATATGTTCCTTAAAGTGCAAGGAAAAAGCTATCAATATCAATAGATTCGTCATTTGAACCCGAATATCCAAACACATAATCCGAAAAAGGATGTACTTCATATGGGTTATTTATCTAAATCATTAGTTGGTGCTGTGATTAATTTGATCTATGGATGTAAATCAAGGAACTATTGAGAAAAAAAAAGCTTTGGAAAATTAGATGGTAGAAGAATGTAATTCATATTGGCATGCTTTTGGTTATTGGAGTAAATTTTGATGACTCGCAAAATACAGAAAACATGCAAATTTAAGTTAAGCACAACTTGTAGTTCAAGACCAAGTAAATAGAGAAAGCAAGCAGAAGTGGTATAGTGTCTTACACCGGAGATCTTGGGAATCACCAGCAGGTGCCTCAAACCAACTTGTCGAAAAAGTACGAGAGCTTTGGCCAGCGACATTGACTCCACAACAGTATAAGGTGATGCATTGGTAAAAGGATGCAAATCTAAGTACATTTGCATCTCTTCCTCTGAAAATTCGATGTCTTCTAACTTGTCACCATTGCCTGAGCCCCTTTTTGCAAAATCCTCTGCTGAGAACTCGAAAGAGTCAATGTCGGTAGAGTCTGGAGTGGGAAAGAAAACTTTCTTCTTCAACAGTGTAATAAGATGGGCCCGAAGAATTATACCATAGAGAACTGGGGTCACTGAAAGCGGATGCTCATCTATCACGGGAAAACCATTATGTCTTGTAGTTCTGAGAACGTGAACTATATTACCAACCTTCTCAATGCCATGAAAAACCTGAAGTGGGCCTGTAACTACATCGCTAACTGTCAGCTGCCTCATGTAAGGCTCAGCATGAGCTTCTAGATAAGGAAAACCCTTTGCCTTCATAATAAGGTCATATATATTGCCATTAAAAGCATCTGCTGCAGTCTTGGAAACAAGAAGAACCAGCATTATCAAGGGTAGCAATAGTAGATTATTGGTCAGTTCTAGGATAACAACACATAATGAAACCGTCATCCTCATAGATCCACCAAGAAGTGAAGCAGCGCCCAGCACAGCATAAAGGCCATTATTAAGATTTGAGTATGAACGAATTAACATTCCAATAAATCGCCCGTAAGAAGCCCCAGTAACAATAACAGGTACGAAGAGACCCACAGGGGCAACAACCCCGTAGCTAATGATGCTCAGAAAAAAGCAGGTGACAAAAAATATGAGAACTGATGAGTGTTGAAACTCATTGTCAGTGCCCTTGCTGAAAAGGTTTCTGATAGCATCATCATTCGTATTGAATATTAGGCTTGCAAGATCATTGTAATAACCAGCAGGACATTGGAATTTCTTGTAGTTGCCAGACCGGCCTATTGTTGGACACGCTTCTGATGCATCAGAAGGGCAAGGTTGGCAAGATGCAAGCCATGGTAATCCGAAAAGAAGACAGGATGTCAAAATGGATATTGTACAAGCAAGAAAAAGTTTATAAGCAATGCTCTTCCTGGACAAGGTACACAAATAATGAAAATGAGCTTGGAAAACAAATTCTAGTTCAGAAAAGAAAGTTAAATTTCTGCAAAACATGACAAAGCAAAATGGAGGAGCTTACTCATTAATGACAGCATAAATCCGGAGAACCTTTTCTAAAAGAAAATTATAGAAACTTCCCAATATGCCCCCTACAACTCCGAGGAGAAGCACAGCGGGAACATCTACTAGGTGATATGAAACATTTGCTGAATATACATCAAACATTATCAGTCCCCCAGTACCAAATAGCCCACACTTGCCACTATAGCAAATATCAATAAAAGCCCTAAGAAGAATTGCAACAATGGCTGTTGTGAAGAAAGCTCTCCACACAAGGGCACTCCTCCACCTGCAAATTTTAAATTTGGAGCTTAATGGTTGACAGAAAACATATGTAACAATCTGACTCGTTGTTGTCCTGCAAGTACAAAAACTGAAATACTGAAATATTACTGCTTGTTAACTTGATTACACAGCAAGTTAAGAGTAAACTCCAATATTGAGCTGCTTTGCAAGAGGTGCAGCATCACCATAGACTACACTTTTTTTTTACAACTACTTTCAGGTTAATATTAGGAATATTCATGTCATGAGGAAGCACAAGTATAGAAATTCTTTGCACGTTCAAATTTGTAAATTGCACATGGAAAAAAATTCGGTCTCATCCAATATTACTAAAGAATCCACCTTTTATTTATTTGGAGTTGAAAAGAATTCTGGTTCTACACCCACTCGTGGACATCTGTTAATATGCCATGTTGCTTATAGCATAACTAATATAATGTGACTTTAATCATGTACTACAATTCTCTAATTTCCTTCAGCACAAAAAGCATAGAACATACAAGTCTAAAGCATTATAGCAATGCCAAAGAATGGAAATATCTAGATTCCCCTGCAAATGAAAAGGAAGGTAGTATCCAGATAATAAAAGACTTTCAAAGACATTAAAAAGGAAGTTCAGCTGGGTAGATGTACCTACCAAGATGCCATTTCTTCAATAGCAAACAGCAGACCCCCAACTGGGGCACGAAAGGCAGCAGCAATACCAGCAGCAGCTCCACATGTTACAAGATCTCGCCGATCTCGATCATTTTTGAAGAAACATAACCATTTCCATGTTAAACCATACTTCTTTGACCCGCCCTGCCCCAGCAGGGAAGCAACGCATGCACCAGTATGCACCATGGGTCCTGCCTTTCCGACAAGAAGTGAAGATGACACTGCAGAAATGCTTCCAATGATCTGCAAACCGATCAAACATGAATGACAGCTTTACTTGAATGTAAAAATGAGCTGAAATGCAAAAAGCTTTGTAGAGCAATATTTTGCCACTCCATCTTTTCCCCAAATATTTTCACACCATAAGCATCAAAACAAGGCCCAATGCAAGCAGTCATAACATACACACTAAACCAGTTAGAACCTGACATGAAAAACAAGCAGTACTGCAACAATTATCTTTAAACATTCTACAAACAATCACAAAGCACGGCTAATGATTCAGTTCTGTGATGTTACTAACCACAACTTTTCATGGAAATTTCCAACTATATCTTTGGGACAAAAAATTTGGGGCACAAACTGGGAAGCATGCGGCGGTTTTTCTACACGATTCATTATAAACTAAAATACCTAATCAATCAAGAATCCAAAAATAGTCAATGAAGAAACTGAAATATCAACTAGTTAAGGGACAAACACACCTTAATAATCAAAGTTCGAAGTGATAATATTCCCGGCGCGTCCACACCATTTAAGTAAGCCTTTACTTCCGGTATGCCAGAACCAGTAGCTGCCGGAGCAACAACTGCCGTAATGATAGACGCCAACAGAGTCAGTACCAAATTAGGAATTGAAAACGATAGAAATGCCATTCCAAACCTGTACCAAAATTCCATAATTGCATCAACGTTTAAGATTCATATTTGCTTTATCGAAAGAGAAAAGCTAGTCATTCAGCTTACTTGTTGGCAAGCATCATATTGGAAGTAACCACGAACTTCATTCCTGCAATATTCTCAACAGCAAGATTGTTAAAGAACCCAATGAGGCCAACAATCAAGCCAATCATAAAACAGAGCAACCATTTCATGAATATATACTGAAATATCTGGGTTTTTCCACGGGCCCTCCAGTCCTGATTGAAAAAATCATTCTCTGCAATCCTGAAAAATCCAGAGAAATTGATAAACAAAAAACAGTCCGCGAAAACCAACAAAAAAAAAGAAAGTGAACGGTAACGAGAATCGAGTAGCATGAAGAACAGTAAATGTACTCGTAGTCAAGGCTTTCGATGGGGCAGACATTAGCGCCAACAATTGCGACTTGAGAGGTTGAATTGATACAGGATCTTTGGTGCGACAGTAAAGGAACGGTAAGAGATTCTTGTTCCTGCTCTCCCTCCTCAGCCACTGATCCATTTGGGTTATCGCAATAAGTAGCGGTGTTCATATTTCCTTCTTTAAAAAAAAATTGAGCTCCCGGGGATAGTTGGATTTCCGTTCTCAATCACATATTGGTAATGGCGAAAGGCAAAATGAAAGAGACAGAGATCAGTCAAAGCAGAGGAATTGAATTCAATTTCAGTTATGAAAACAAATAGAATTCCGGAGCCAAATAGTTTTCCCCGAGTTTTGAATAAAACTACTCGTACCCTTCCCTGCTTCATGATGGCGTTCATTTTGTCATGCGTACAAAGAGGACTTATTTGTAATACAATAATATTAAAAGTGCCTGCATGTAATTTACTAGTCAACTTTGTTTTCTGCGTGCCGTTAATTTAAATAATAAGAAAATGAATGTGTATGATTATATAACAATAATTTTATTTTGAAAATTGTAAAATTAATTAAGTTGATAAGAAAAAAAAATAAATTTAGTCACTTACGTAAATAACTTTAAACATAAGGGTATTTTAAGAATTTCGCGTTTATTTATTTCAGTAGTTTGGAAACTTCGTTGTTTGTTCGGTGTGTTCGCGTGTTAGCCAAAGGCTGGTAGGTGGTGCTGCCTCCGGAACGAGGGCAACGATTCTCTGCAGCACTTCACGTCCCAGCAGAGACACCATCATTATCCACTACGCAGCATTGCACGACGTCGTTTTATCATTATTATTATTGTTATTATCTCCATTTATTTATTTTTGGTCCGCGACATTAGGATTAAACGGAATAAATTTCCAGTGGTCCTAAAATGATTGGGTGGGGCAAATCCTTTACAATTAAAATGCACCGTAGCTTTTGCCGTATTGATGTTGAGATTGCATTGTGATTTGATTGTAAGTTCTCTTGTTCTTGTAGTTTTGCAAAATGAAGAATTAAGACACCCAGCTGCCAATTTCATCACGGCAAGCCATGCTTTCTTTATTCCAATAGAAACACGCAAGAAGAGAAGAACATAAATAACTCAATACAATACAAAAAACACTGAGTAAAATTTTAGATTTGATGATTCTGTGATATTAATAATTAATAAATTAAAAAATTATTTATTAATTATAAATACAAAATTAAAAATAAATTTTATAAATTTTTTTTATCGAATTAATTAAACGTAAAATTTTACTTTTACTTTTTATTTATAATTAATGAATAATTTTTTTTTATAATTACTAATTAAGTAATCATATTATATTATTTATATTGATATAATAGGATCGTTGTAATTAAAAAATTTCTTAAAATATATACAAAGACTTATAATTTAAGAATTCAAATTTTTTTAAAAAAAAATTTAACATCTTTGATCTCTTTTTTATCTTTTTTTCATTGTACAAATATTTTACAGTTAAATTAAAAAAATTTTAAATCATTAAATCGTTCACATCAATAAACTAATTTATAATAAAAAATAATAATATGCTGATATTTAAGAACAAAAAATAAATATGAATAATTGTAGTTTTTTTTTATTAAAAAAACAAAACCCAAGTGACAAAAGAAGAAGAGGTGTATGCAACTAATTAACAATCCAATTTTATTAACCTTTCCTCTGTATTTTTGCCATGGTCAAGTAGATTTTGGAGTCATCATTATGACAATTATTTTAATTTAATCCCATTTGAAGTAGTCCAACTTAATAGATTTTTTGACTTTATGGTCACAATCACATGATCAACACCTAAATTTTAATTAAATAGCTATAGTGTTGCCAAATATATATATATATATAGAGAGAGAGAGAGAGAGAGAGAGAGGGAGTAGTGTCACATTTGTTGGGTAACATATTGGCTTTATGGGTCCAACCAGATTGCTCCAACGATGATGATTATAACAATTAATTACTAGATTGAGTTGCTTTTATCATCTAAGCATTGCCAATTGCACAAGTTTAAGTTAGCCAACCAGATAGAGAATCTTTGCTCTCTAAATTATTTGCACGAAAAGATAGAGAAATCATTCCTAGTTTTTAACAGAGATTTGTTAATCAAGTTGTAAATTAATAATATAAAGTGATGCCATTTGAAGATGCAGAAAAGGCATTGGCTTTTTGGTACTTCCTTGGAATTGGCCAAAAGTGTGGACCTTTTTTCTATACACAAAGTTAAAATCCAGGCATCTTCCTACCCCATCCAATCACGGTTGTGGAAAGATAAACGAAGGAAAGATTATAGAAGAACGCATTTCTTTCTTTTGTTGGGTAGATGCGATTGTGTTCATTACGGTGAATGTGTTTATTGAGTTGTTATTATGTTTGGCTGGAAAGAAAGTGAGAGAAAATGAAATAAAACGAGAGAAGATGAATTATTTTTAATTCTAATACTACAATTAAGAATTTTTCATAAGTTAAGATTAGTATTTTATTCTTATAATAAGTATAATTATGTAATATAATTAAAAATTTTTATTTATAATTAATTAATTATATTAAGAAGAAAAAAAATAATAATTTTTTTATCATAAATATTAAATAAAAAAATATGTACGTGTATACGTACGTGCGTACACGTGTGTGTCCGTGGAGTTGAAAATTGGTGAACTAAAAATCAATGACGGTGCATTTAGTCATTAGATAATGTACCGGTAAGGCCCAAGGGAAATTTGCAAGCAACAATAAACCAACCAACAACAAATTTTCAGAATAGTCCAATTTCTTTTAACAAAATATCACTTTAGTCCAAGTAATTTGCCAATACGAACTGCAAAAAGTAGGGTTTGATAATTTTTTTTTAATTTTATTTAAAAAAATAGCATTCCAACATTGATATAAGTATTTAGTCAATGGTAATGTATTCAAATTAAATTGTTAATACTTTATCATTTATCTCCTAATTTTAAATAATAAATTATTTGGAAATAATATTATTAATTTATTTACTAAATTATATATTTAAAAAAAGTAATAAATTACATATTTATTTATAATATTGATTAATATGATAAATTGGAAAAAAAAAGAAAAATAAAAAAAAAGAGAGAGGGAGCAAAATACTGCTACTCTCCTCTTCCGACACCAATATCACAGTAGACACTTGACGAATTCTTACCTTACTCAATTTCTCGCGATAAAATGGGCTTCGTTTTGGGGCTCGTTATCGGACTGGTGGTCGGACTGGCTATCATTGTCGGTTTCGTACGGTCGGAGAATGGTCGATCCAGGCTGCGCTCTGAACTCGTTAGTAGTAGTACTACTACTGCTAGTGTTTTTTTTTGAATTTTGTTTTCAAGTTTTGATGTTGTTGTTTTTGGTGTTTTCAGGCAACAACTATTGCTGCGTTTGCTCGGATGACAGTGGAAGATTCTAGAAAGATCTTGCCGGCCGATTTGTATCCTTCTTGGGTGGTCTTCTCACAGCGCCAGAAGTTGACCTGGCTTAATCATCAACTCGACAAGATCTGGCCCTATGTTGACGAGGTACCATCACTTTTTTTGTTCTTTTTGAGTTTTAATTAGCGAGAAAATACTAATTTAATCATTCTGTTATGGGATGTATAGGCAGCTTCTGAGCTGATAAAGGCTTCAGTAGAGCCAGTACTGGAACAATATAGGCCGTTTCTGTTGTCGTCTCTCAAATTTTCCAAATTTACGCTTGGGACAGTTGCTCCGCAATTTACAGGTTTGTAAAGGTTGTGTTATTGCCGTTTTCTATTTTTGGTTATTATAGGTCACTGTGTTTTGTTCTTGCAATTTTAACTTACTAAATAGATGATTATTCGTCAAGCATACTACTATGTTTGAAATTGCCGTGCATTCATAACTACTATTGCGGGATAAAGTTTGGGTGGCAATCTGTGTTATTGTGTCAAAAGATTCCAACCCAAACTCAACCCATTCAATATTGTGTCAGTGAAAATCCTAACCAATACGATTATTTGACCATTTATTTATTTTTCTTATGTTTTGAATGTGTTTTTTATAATATTTATGAAAATATTTTTTAAATATTAATCATTTTATTTTAAATATAATTAAATATTTTTTAAAAATAGATAAATATAATTATAATATTTTTAAAATAGAAAAACTATAAAAACAAATTTATTAAATCATGAATGAGTTAATATAAATAGCTTCACGTGTTAAGGTTTTTAAACCTAAACCTGGCACAATTATTACCTGTTTAATAATTGTGCCATCTTAGGTCAATCCATATTAGCAATTTTTGTGTAGGGTTGGCTAACTGTGTCAAAATTGATACCCCTAGATAAAATCGGCGAAGGTGAGTAGTGAATAATATTTGTCACGTAAAAATGTGTATTTGCCTAACACTTTAGGTTTTTAGTTATTGTGTTTTCAAAACTAGGCAGAAATATAATAGTTCTAAAGATATACTTAATTTTGTTGAATGAGTAGATTATGGTTAGTACAGTTTAGTGCTTCAGTTGATTTTATGAACTTTTTTATGGATTGCTTTTATTTTATTTATGCTACATAACCAACCAACAGTGTTCACCAACATGGTGATTCAACTCATGTCAATTTTGCAATCTATCCTGTTATATTTTCATTTCTATCATATAATACCCTCTAAAGAGATTTTTATTTTTATTTCAAATAAGTTACGGTATCTTAGTGCTTTGTTCTAATATTTCACGTTTTTACAAACTATCATTCTTTAGGAGTTTCACTTATTGAAGATGGAAGTAATGGTGTTACCATGGAGTTGGAAATGCAATGGGATGCTAACTCAAGTATAATACTTGCAATCAAGACCAGACTTGGGGTAGCACTACCTGTGCAGGTAATCCAATCTCATGCTTATGCTTATTTTCTGCTGTTATTTTCTTGTCTAAGAATTTTCTGCTTATTTATTATTTAGAGTGTTACAAGCCGTAACTTAATTGTGTACTGATCTTCTAAACCTTAAAGTTTTCCAAGATGAGCAGGTAGCTTCTCAGCAATTTGATGTGTTTGGATTGGTTGAATCTTGTAAAATGCAAGACAATCATGGCTCCTTTTCTGCATATGTACAATTGGAAAAAGATTCACCGGAAACTTTTGAGTTGCTGAAGACTAGGGCTCAGAAATCGAATCCTAAGAAATTAGCAAAGAAATAAGAAATGTATTGTATATGCACAGATATATCTTTGGAAATTTTGTGTGCCATGTCTCTCCTATGTGTTCAGATTAGTTTTCTTGTTATATAACACTGTGCTACGTAAACTCATTGGGCTTGCTGTTTAGATTAATATCAGTTGATGTTTTCTTTCTCATTTTTTCTGCTTAGGTGAAAAATATTGGATTCACTGGCGTTTTCAGATTGATATTTAGGCCACTAGCTGATGAGTTTCCTGGCTTTGGAGCTGTAAGCTATTCTCTTAGAGAGAAGGTACAGTATCTCTTTCCAAATTTCCAAAGCTTTGATAGGAATTGGAAGTTGTCCAAACACGTGTACACGCATTAAAATCAGGAATTTGATTGAGATGCATGTATGCACTGAAATGAGCACATAACTGCATGCAGACATGGAAGCTACCAGGCATCTTGCCAACATACTAAATATTTACATGAATGCAAACACATAAAATAAATTCTATTCAATAGTTGACGGTTGTGTTCTTGTGCTGCTGAGCAAGTAACCATTGATGGATTGAATTTGGATATTGCACTGTGCAATCCACTCAGGCCAAGGCATGCACTCCCTTTATGGGTGTCTATTGTGTTATTAGTAGCAATTGAAAGAATATCTTTTCTCTATTTTCTTTCTTATTGCTCCCCCACTTCTGACACCAACCCAGCTGAAAGAGGGATGGGAATTCCTGGATGGGTATTAAAACATTATGTAGCCGGAAATTGTAGGTAAGAATGGATAACAAAACTCACTTTCAATCAGAGTTAATATCTCTGAAACTGGGAATAAAAAATTTATGTTGTAATATGATTTATTGAGAGGCTGTTGGCAGGTCCATCTCTCTGTCTCTCTCGTTTGTCCATGCAAACTTTCCCATCTGCACATATGCATCCATGTGCATGCACCAATGCTCTCTAAATCAGTGCATGTGAATTACCAAACATTCAGTTTTTGGCCTGCAGAAAAATTTGGATTTTAAACTTAAAGTCATTGGTGGTGACATATCAACAATTCCTGGACTTTATGATGCTATTGAGGTTTGTAAAACTCCCCTTCTTGTTCCTTGTAGAAATTCTTTATGATTGTTTAAATTTATTAAATGTTATGACAGATAGTTATAAAGTTGTTAAATAGATATTTTGCATGTGGTAAGAATTTTAGTTTTGGTTCAAGAATCGTCTGAGCCTGATGTTTTCCTTCGAAAACATACCTTGAATCCAAAATTACCATAACTTGTTGAATCTAGTTAATCATTATGACAAAAAAAAACTATGTAGGTTTGCCTTATTTGAGAAAAATGAACATATCCCTTGGAAATTAAGAAAACTTTGTGAATTTGTTGACATTTGCAACCATAGTCCTTATTACATGCATGTTGCAACCATTTTTTAATGCATCCACCCATGCACATTCCATTGGGAAAATTGAATATATCAAAGATGGATTTGACAATGCCATGAGTCTTTGACTATTTGAGACTGTAGCTACAAATAGTAAATTGTACTTCACCTGGGTTATTGACTAATGCAACCAAGAGTGCTGAGCATTGGACGTCAATGAGAGACCCAAACGAGGAATAGCTGTTTCCATTGGCTTCTTGTAGTTTCAATGATTGCTCTGCTGTGTTACAAGGATAAGTTGGTTGCATCAAGCTTTGTTTTTTTCTGCGTCTAATGTGAAATTAGGGAGAATTGTTGCTTTTATAAGTCCATAAGATGTCAGCACAATGATTGGCAAATTAATTAGCTTAGGCAGGATAAGTCAGAATGATATTGTTTCTAAGGGAATTTTTCTTGGTGGAGGATTTAAATTTAATAATCTGATTAAGTTGGTGGTTGAATTCAAATTAATTCTACTTGGCCCAAAAATACTAAAAAAAGAAAAGAAAGAGAAGAAACAAAATGATAAGAAAAGAAAGCATGGTTGCTTACAAGGTTTTGGATTACAGGGTTTTGAGCTTTGGATGCTCATGATTAAGTTCATTATTTGGAGGGAACATTTGCCATTAGGAAAGTCAAATCCTTGGCTGATCTAGAATTATATTAGACAGGCATTGTATGAGTTTGGAAATTTATTTTGATAGCTTTATATTGAAACACATCCTGCAAAATGTCAATATCATAAATCAATTTGATTAGTTGAATATATTGTTTGGAAATAAAGTGAAAGTCTCTGTTGATTTTCTTTCAATATACCAGATTATCATGCATTAGCAAGCTTTGAATATTTGTCATTTATATGGATTAATCTTTTTTGCATGATGCAAAAGGTGCTCCAAGTTTCCAGCTTACAGCAATAGATTGGTGTTATATCACATTCTTGTTTCAGTTTCACTGTTAAGTATTATCTAGTTTTAATGAGTGGTATATTTCAACTCAACAGGAAACCATACATGATGCAATTGAAGACTCTATCACTTGGCCAGTTAGAAAAATTGTTCCTATTTTGCCTGGGGATTACAGGTATGGTAGTATAAAGGAAGAGATGGGAGCTAAACTTTTGATTTTAACTGTCTTTATCAATTAGCAGTTTGAATAAGGGTAACCTGATAGGAAGAGATATGAGTACATCTTTATTAATTAGCAGAGCTCTTTAGATAGGGGGAGGTTATGATCTGTTTATCTGTGTGCTGCCTGTCTATCTGAACCGCTAGATATGGGAGGGTGAGAGACTGAGATGGTGATGGTTGTTGCCAATTGATTCATTTTGTGATTATTTTTTAAACAATCGCTTGAAGAAGCTGATGTTTTTCTCTTTCAGTGATCTGGAGTTGAAGCCTGTTGGAACATTAGAGGTGAAGCTTGTGCAAGCGAAGGAATTAACCAATAAAGACATAATTGGGAAATCAGATCCCTATGCAGTAGTATATGTACGCCCTCTACCTGACAAAATGAAGAAAAGCAAAATAATTGTAAGTTGTCTGATCTTTTTCTTTTTTTCTCATAATATTTTTATGTTTAAGGTTTTGAAGGAATTTTGTTATTTCTTCTTCAGAACAATGACTTAAATCCAATCTGGAATGAACACTTTGAATTTGTTGTTGAAGATCCATCCACTCAACACTTGGTGGTAAGAATTTATGATGACGAGGGGCTTCAGTCATCTGAGTTAATTGGATGTGCTCAAGTACGCCTAAATGAAGTTAAGCCTGGCAAAGTAAAGGATGTGTGGTTGAAACTGGTTAAAGATTTGGAGATTCAGAGAGATACCAAATATAGGGGACAGGTGAGAAGAACAATACCCTTCTTAGGAAATATGTAATGATAAAGTGAAAGTTATGTGATCAATACTTACTATGAATTAGTCATTACACTTAAGTACCACTTGCAGTTCAGAGAATGCCCTAGCTAAATCAAATTGAATGTGACATACAGAAATGCTATTGTAACCCAGTTTTTATTCTTTAATGAAATGAATGAAATGCAGTTTCAAATTCCGTTTGAGCAGAATTTAAATTTGCTGCAAACCGTGCATGCCAGTGGATTATTAATTTGAACAAAAAATAATGGGGGACCTAAATTGATTTTTTTTTGGGGGGGGGAGTTGATGGTAATAATTTTTGCTGCTGCTTCTCTTTTCTTTTGGCCAATATTGTCGTTTGGTTTTTAGGTGCACTTGGAGCTTCTGTACTGTCCTTTTGGCATGGAGAATGAGTTTACCAACCCATTTGCCCCCAATTTTTCAATGACCTCCTTGGAGAAGGTACTTAAAAATGGGGCAAATGGAACAGAAGCTATTGACCATGAAAAAGCTGTGGCACAGAAGAGAAGGGAGGTTATTGTTAGAGGAGTACTTGCTGTTACCATAATATCAGCTGAAGACTTACCTGCAGTAGATTTGATGGGGAAGGCTGATCCCTATGTGGTGCTGACAATGAAGAAGTCAGGGACCAGAAATAAAACTAGAGTAAGCTTTTGGTTGCCTAATGGTGGAATTGTATCCTTTTATTCTTTTGTCTGGATAATCTGAAGATGAGATGTAATTTTAATTTCTCTAAAAAGCTTACCCTTTTTCTTTTGTTTTAGGTCTGTTCAACTGTTGCACCTGAAAATATTTATTTCCTTTGTTATAAATGAAACTTGTAGACATTAAAAAGGTCCCCTGTTTTCTTGCATGTCTATAATCTTCTCCTAGATCCTCGTGTGCACATTTTAACTCTGTACTACAGAGATTTGAGATCAACTTGATCGTTTGTTTTGTTGTTAGGTTGTGAATGACTGCCTGAATCCTGTTTGGAATCAAACTTTTGACTTTGTTGTCGAGGATGGATTGCATGAAATGCTGATTGTTGAAGTATGGGATCATGACACATTTGGGAAGGTAAACTGATTTCTTATTTATTATTACAACTTTTCAGCTCTTTCGGGCCCTGAATTGGACAGCTTTTATGATTTGATATATTTACAAATCGTAATTTTTTGCTGGTTGCTATTGTCCAATAAATTTGACTTTTGATTTATATGTAGTGTTTGTGTTAGTTTAATAATATTATTTGGGTCCTTACCTACAAACTTAATTTAGTATACGAGTCAGTTTCACCATAAGGTCTTGTGCTCGATTCTCCCACCTGATTTAAGTTTGTATTTGTTTTTGTATTCTTCTGTATCTCTTTGGACTTCTTTTACTGTTTTATATCTGTTTAGTGCTTTTTTTCTTTGTTATCTTGGTGGAGACACAAAAGTATACTGCTATTTTGAAAATATGAAACATGGTTTCATGGTGGATTGCCTATCCTTTGATTATTTTGATTTAAATAACAAAAAAGGGGAAATAGGAATCTATTATTGATCTGCAGAAAGTTCGAAGTTCAGTTTTCTGTTTGAAGAAACAACCTCAATCCCCATGATCCTGGTTTGACACGGGACCTCAAAATTTAAAATGCAGAGATGCCAATTTTGCCATTAAGTTCATTATCCATCAGTGACAATGAGCTTGCATACATTTTGAGGAATGTTGACACAGTTGGTTTAAATCATGCAGGACCACATGGGGCAATGCATCTTGACATTGACGAGGGTTATACTTGAAGGTGAATACAAAGACTGCTTTGCGCTAGATGGAGCTAAATCGGGAAAATTGACCTTGCACCTCAAGTGGATGCCACAGCCAATTTATCGTGACTCTTAAGTGATACCCACTTTGTATCTGAAATCTTGCAGGATTTTGTTACCTACAGAGGATGCCCAAAGTCCCTCCCCACAGGTCCCAACTATGAATTAGTGGATCAATAAAACTTTGTTGAATTTCTTACAGTGTAGATAAATTTAGAAGTGATATTATCCATTATGTAAAATGAATTTAAAGAGAGGGTAAAAGAAGGTATCTTAGCAGGATGTTATTTAACGCCGGAATTGATGTACATTTTACCATGCAAATGAATATCCATTCCTGCTTCAAAGTTTGTGTTGCACTTTCAAATCGTTTGAAGTAAGAGATTGTTGTGCCAGCCATATTCAATAGATTTATTATATTTTGTTTCAAGTATTAATCAAAATTCTATCTAGAACTTATAAAAATACTATTATTGGATGTCAAGATTTTACTTGTGGCGATATCATGGATTCTATTATAGCACATCATTGATTCTACCCGTCTGGGTGTCTGTGTCTGGAGGGGAGATATAAGAATTCAAATTCAACCGGCCTCGGAGTCTAAAGTCCAGAACGGGCATTTCTAGTCTACTCCCATGTGAAAATTTTGAGTCCATATCACTGGATGCAACCTATTTTTTCTTCCTTTTGAATGTCAGTGATTGAAATGCCTCTTAATTAAATGGTACAGTCATTGCATTGAAAAATTACTTCCCAAACGACCAAATGATGTTTTGATCTAATATGTGGAGATCTAAGTACTCTTAACAAGATATACGTAAAGATAAATTTACAGGTATTTGGCATCAATGACACCAGTGAACCATTAAAATTCAGCCAAGCCAGTGGTTTCTGTCAAAGAGTTATGCATCTTTGACCTCCTAATTTCCAATTTGTAATTGATGATGATAAATCTGTCTGGTCTAGCTAGATTTCAATCACCATGTCACGTTTGTGGCTGTTAACTAAATTATAACAAGGGGCTCCCTCATTATCAACCACACTGCCTACTATTTGTCCACCTATTTCAGTTCTTTCTTTCTTGCTTGTCTTTCTTTTATCAAAGTTCTAATTAATGGCTTTTTAACAATTGAATCAAACTTTATGAAAACATGAAGGTGGTGGATTCCAAAAAACTGCTCCAGTCTTAACATCAACACATCTGTTTGGACAAACGCTAAGTGGGTGAAAGTCATAGCAGTTAAAGAAAAACATACTGATCTTTCATAAGCAAAGACTACATCAACTTTGTAATGGTTGAACCAACTCTCAAAGACTGCTCGCATACTTTCACCCTCCATGAAATGTGCTTCATTACTGTTGTAGAATGGGGCATGCATCAGGGCAATTAGCCATGGTGTCTTCTCCTTGTCAACCTTCTTCAGTTACCTTTTAGTTTAAATTTTTAGGTTGCGCGATAAAATACACATCATGAAAATTTCAAGAAAGAAATCTACCATCTAAATTCAGATCATTATGTCCAACGGCATGCCCAAGATGAACTTCACTATGATCTTGTCCCATTTGTTTTGCCATTCTGATATTAATAGATATTCTACATGAGATATTAGCAGTCCTAAATCATTTCAGAAAATTTCAACTTAAAAATCAATACTGGATAACCAGTTTGGAGATGATTTCTTCACAAATGAAACACTAAAGTTTGCTAGATTCAACTCCTTGTTACAAGACACTTGGGCCTTATAAGGTATAAATGTACTCCTATTTTCATCTTATAATGAGTAGATTTTGATGAGAGCAGGGGGCATTGAGCCACCTTACAGAATAACATTGAAGTTTGAATGTACTTGCACCCAAAATCACCATAGACTCATGCAACAAACATTCAGCACATCACCAGTCTCCTATCATCAATGATTAAAATTCTGTTGCTTTACCAAACTTTGCTCGGCCCCGGTTCATGCCTTGTCACCCATGAGATAATCACAGCCTTCCCCTCATGGTCACCTTGGGTAATATGCACCGAGAGTTGAAGTGAAGAGGGGAACTACAAGTAAGTGGACTGAGGGAGGGATGGAAAAGAAAACACTCAACACAACAACACATTTGGTGGTAAGACAATGCATTATCATAATCACAAGAATTTCGGACATTTCCAAAAGAAAAGTGCCCTTCATAGGGTTTGACAAGAATTAAATTTAACGTACACATTTTCTAAGAATTTCGTGCTTGAATTCGATTCATCACTAATTTTATGAATTAAGTTACGGTACCTCTTTTCTAATACACATGTATGTGTCATATGCATAAAATTAATGAGTGAATTAATTAAATAACATTATTATATTAATAATGTTGCTTAATATACCGTGATAATACAATTTTTTAATTATTATTATTTGAAGACTAATATCATAGTAGAGTAGAACTGATAGAATTTATACTTGTTAAACTCCCGATGAGTGGCCCAATAATTTGAGTCCCCCATTTTCGGAGTAAAGCAAAGCAGGGATTCTTGTACACAAAAAGAACAAGAAGAAAAACCCAATACATGATAGGAATAGGGGGTTTGGCAAGAATTAATAATGCATTGCCTCCAACCAACAAACAAACAAGTTTTGTTAAATGTCAGGACCCATAATGGGCATAAATGAATGCCCCATAGTAGCACCATCACATGCATTTACCAATTTTTGTTTTGCCTTTGAAAGTGTCATTTCCAATTCAATTCCTCGCCCCACCACAAAACGGTGTTCATGGGGTCTTTTTTCATCTTAGAAGTACAAAATTATGAACTAATGTCGATCCATCTTCATTACATTATGGACCCCTTTTTCATTTTATAGACAAACACCCAAACATATAAACACAAATCCACATTAGATTAGATTTAGATCCAATTTCGTACTCTAATCTCTGTGTCTTGTTGGAGATAGATTCCGTCCCAGCTCAAGTGACTTGACTTGCATTATAATGTATAAATTAGTAACTATTTTGAAAAATTGTTGTGTTGTGTTACGTGGTCTACTTGCAATGGTACCTGTTAAATTTAAAGTTGAAGGTGAAGTTCACATAAGTTATTATATAAAGTGATTCTATTTCGTGTGTGCGATAAAATTATCTAATTAATAAAATAAAATAATTTATTAATTATAATAAATAAAAAATTAAATCAATTTATTTTATTATATTAATTAAATAAAAATAATATAATAATTTTATTTATTTATTTATTTATTACCGTCTTACTTCATTAATTAACAGCCCCTTATTAAGATTTAGTTAATTTATTAATAATTTAATACTAATTTATCTCTTTTTAATTTTATTTTCTTATTTATTTATTTATTTAAAATAAAAGAGGGAAAATGACAATCGAAGTAAGATACGATAGCGTATAAGATTATAACTACTAACACAAAAATAAATAATATATAAACACATGCATAAACAAATTGTCGGCTTGCTGGTGGGTTGGTTGAGTGGTTTAGTTGGATTACAGAACTACCGACGACGACGAAGACGACGACTGACTGGTTGTTGGCTTCTTTCTTCTCTCTTTCCCTCTAATTTTGAGAAACTTTCTAATTTCTATTCAAAAGATTAAGACTTTGTTTACTTTCATGGAAGACCCGTCAAAGAAGGAAGAGCAGCAACCGCCAGTAGTGAACGTTTTGGAAGCTCTGAAACAAGCGTCGCATGATCTTCAAGCACATCCCATTTCTAACTCGGTCGAGTTCAACTCGTCATCCGTTAAAGCTCTGCTGGAGCTCGAGATGGAGTCGGATACAATTCTTTCTAGAGACCCACATCTGTCAACACTTTCTCAACACCTCGCGGACCTCAAAACTCTCGTTGAAACCCTTCAAAAGTCTCGTGGGCACAGCTTGAGGAACTTCTTGACTCGTAGAATCTCGACTCACTCTATTTCCCAAGTTGCAGGGTCGATCGAATGTGAAATTCAGGCGTGGATCGATAGAGAGAGTATCGAGAACCTTACCAAGGCTTTGAAAGATCCGGGCAAGGACGAGGACGAGTTGGTGAAGTTATTGACTCAGTTTGAGGGCCGAGTTTCTGTAGGTTTCAACCGGGAGTTACAAGATTTGTTGCTGAAATCAAAGGTTTTTTCTTTTCTTGAAACGATTCTCTGTAACTCGAGTTATTATTCAATGAGAATCAGAGAACACTCTGGATATTCAATGTTAGCTTTGATTCGATTCAACAAAGATGTTTTTGTTGGTCAAGTTCTGATGGGGCCAACAATCCATGCTCTATTAACCATGTGCTCAACGCATTCGATCGAAATTCTGTGTGCATTAATCAAGTCGATCAAGTCTCCGCTTGTTGATGAAATTGAATCAAATGGTGAAATACCAAGGATGATAACTTTATTAGACGTCAAAGATTTGCAAATGAAACTGATGGCCATGGACTGCATACTTGAAATCGGTTATTTCGGCCGCAAAGAAGCCATTGAAGCAACGTTGAAAGAAGGGTTAGTACAGAAACTAGTGGAGTTGCAGAGATCAGAGTTGGGTGGGGATTTGATTGAACTGGAAAGATTCGATGAGAAAGAAAATGAAAAAGGAGTTGCTGCTGGTGGGGTTGTGGCAAGAAGAAGAGAGAGTAGACAGAGGAGATTTTTGGAGAGCCATCCGTTTGCAAGCTGTGTGGCAAGGTTTGCCGTGCAATTGGAGATTGGAGAAGGGTTGAGGCAAAGAGAGAAGAGGGCATTCAAGCAGGAGATCTTGGTGAGAGTAAGGGAAGCATCTGTTTCAGATGCTGAGGCTGCCACCATTGTTGCTGAAGTTTTGTGGGGTTCTTCACCTTGAAAAAACATTGTAACCAAAATTGAAGAAAAAGATTTATTTGTTTTAGTGATTAAATTACTTCATAAACACAGTTGATTCTTTCTTCTTGTGATTGTGTATGTATTAGGGGTATTGTAAATGAATTGGATTCAATAAAGTGAATTTCGGATTGGATTGGATTGCAATCTTTGATTTTGTCTTATTTCATTTCATTTTTTCAGTGCACGTGAGACAGGAAAAGAAGAACTCGGTTTCTTGTTTTACGAAGAGTTGGGACTTGGGAGATCTGTAGTCTAATTTATTTTTGTTTTGTTTTGTATGTGTGATAGTAGTGGAGGAATCAGGATATTACAAGGAATCATGGCTTGGCATATGCTGTTGGCCAACAAGACATTAGATTCTTGTAATCACAGAACAAAGACAAAACAAGGGATTGTAACTGGTTTCTTTTCAAAGGATTTGGTTCCATTTTTCAAATTAGATTTCCGTAAGATTTGAATGTAATTTTAGGCTTACGGAAAAAATTATTATTTAAAAAAATTATCATAATTACTTGTGGGCTTTTGTATAGTATATATAAATTTATAATATTACTTTTAAAATAACTTTATAATTTTTTAAAATTTAATCTTATTAAGTTGGTCCAGTTGAGCCGCAATCCGGTTCGGTTTTTTTGGACAACATGCAATGCATGATTAATAATTTGCTTTGGTTCGGTATGAGTTCCGTAATAAGTAAGCCACGCGGCAGAAGTTGTGCTTTCCTTCTCGTAATCATCAGCGTAGACAAGTGGCACACGATTAGACTAACAAGATTTTTGATGCAGCAGAATTATTAAATTAATAAAAAAAACAAATTTTATTAACAGTAAATAATAAAATTAATTAAATAATTATATTATATTAATAATAATATTTTAACTATTTTTATAAAATTATTTTATTCAAAATTTTTTATAATAAATAAATCACTTATAAAACATCGTTAGTTCTAGAAAGCAATAACGAGGATATTATAGTCAATTGCTTAATGATACCAGTGGTATGCTGCCCCGTGCTTTGTTCCTTGGCCCTAAACACATATTGCCCATTGCCAGTCCCTGAAGTTTCTTGTTCTTTCAATGATTTTCTCTAAATGGTTTTACTTACCATCTGTGGCAATAGGTTGTTCCAAATGCTTAAAACTGGACGTGCTGAATCTCATATCATTTAACAGTAGAGTATATTTGGAATTGTCGAGCTGCTACTTTATTTTTAAAGCACAACAGTTTAAAAGTAACCAATATGACATACACTAATACGCAGTAGATAATGTTTACCACTCATTCTCACAATTATACTTTGCAAATGGTGATTTCATCTCATAATAATTGTGCATTGAAAGCTACATCACCTTTATCCCAATCGCAGCAAAACTCAATTAAATCAGGCAAACAATGGATTTCAGAACAATGGCAATTGATCTAATTGCAGTTGGAAGAAAACAGAAGGAAGACCAAATCACTAAAGAGATCAGCCCATATTGCAATTTAAATGCAATAATATTAATCTTAGAATAGAAAAATAGCAACAAAAACTGCTTATGTCTTACTTTTATTTCAACATTCAATGTGAATCACAAGAAAAAACTCATTTTGGATGATATCTTGCACATTGATCGCCAGCTTTGTGCATCAATAGCCTCTATGGCCAAAGCTGGCTGCTTGCCAATATTAAAATGAATCAGAAGTTATAGGTTTTCACAGCAAAACAAATTTACTTATCTAGCTCTCTTTCATGGCAAAACAAATTTACTTATCTAGCTCTCTCCACCATAATTCCCAAATAGTCACTCAATAAAATTGAGGTTAAAAGGAAAAAAAAACCTGAAATAGGTGCGGCAAACTAGTATCCCCATTTTATCCTCCACATAACTGAGAGACCTAAAGATAAGCTCCAAATATAGATGCTTTGTCACTACAATTACCTCCCTGAATCATCTCTGAATCAGAAACGTAAGAATCAAAAATTCTAAAACCTGAAGTAGCTACGAAAACTTATCCTGTCTCCAATTCCTCCATGCTTCTATCTTCAGTTGCCTTTCTACGTAAAAGGCCCTTGAAAATTGTAAAAGCTCCAAGTAGAGCAATTTCCATGTGCTCAGAGCTATTCAACTTTATACAAATCTGTCCCATTTTTTGGCTATTTAAATTGGCATTAACCATTACTTTTGTGCCTCTGACTGGCTGGAACTCAGACTGGAGACTTCCATTCAACACCATCTCTTTCTTGTAAGATAGAGCTGACATTGTCAAACTGACATTGTCATTTCTCACGGGGTAGTCTCTCCCTCTTAAAATCGCTTCAAAACTCCCACCATATGCCACTTGCCCAGTACCTCCCAATCGACCAGCATTCATTACAAATTTCAGTCGTTTCCCAACCAATAGAGTATCTTCAAGCTTTGCACCAACATAATTCTTGTTCCCGAAAGATATCAAAGACACCCCACAGTCAGTAACATTGTGCTTGAGATTCCTTAACTTTGTGTTGCCATGCACTGTATAGATCATATTTTTATCAGCAGATTGAACATCAAGACCTACACAGTAGGTGGCCCCTGCAGGATCTGCATAAGCTGCAGCACACTCAGACTGAATATTGAAATCATGCTTGTCCTTGCTTATCTGCCCTGTGATTGAGGCAAAAACATTCCTTTTAATTTCCACAGCTGTCTCCAAGTTTATTCCATCAAAGCCAACATCGTGATCCCATCCTTGGGGATCAAGAACAGGCCTCACAAGCCACTGGTCACTTGTAACAAGGCAGCGATACCTGTGGGTAGGGCAATCTGAGTCAAAACTAAGGGGGACGGTCATATCTGGTAACAGGAGAGCCTCTGGAGATATCTGCTCATCAGAATTACTGTCATTTGGAAAATTTTCATCTTTGGAAAGCTTATTCTTCTTACGCCTCTGGGACTCTTCTTTTAATTGTTTCTTCATATATAGAATCTCTCGGTAATCAAGCTCAATGAGATAAGATTTTTTCTGGGATTTAGACAGTCTCTCAAACTGAGATTTTGTCAGGATTCTTATTGGTGGTAACTGATCGTACTCATCTTCCTCATCCATATCCAGAACTAAGATCTCATCAATTTCATTCTCTGCTTCACTTGGACTTGATAATGAGCGGCGACGTAGAAAAGATGAAAGGAGATGAGGCATAGAAGGCACTCGAGTATTACTCAAAGGCCCTAGCTCAATGCTGTCTTGAAAATCTAAGAATCTATTGGCATCACCAAGAACTTTTGTACATATGCATAATAGAAAGAAATGAGATTTCCAAATCTGTCCATTTGGTAGAATATGTTCACCCTTAAAATTTTTTCTGCACTGAGGGTGATTCTCCACTAGAAGTACTGGATTATCAAGTCTTGAGTCAGCTACTGCCTGGTGGATGTAGTGTTGCACCAAATCTGTGCATTGGGTTACATAGGATTTGTAGCTAACAGGATACCCACTGGGTCCTTCTGGAAGAGTTGAAGAAGAATGAGTCATCACAAGGATGGTGTTAAACCAAATTCCAGTACCAAAAACTTCAGTCATAAGCTTGAGAAGGGGGAAATCACTGTAGCCCATATTCATAAGGTCAAGACGTTCGAAGTACAAAACAATATCTGGTGGAGATTTTCTTATGAATTTTCTCACGGAGAGCATAATCTTTCTATTTCTCCTCACATTTCTTGTAGAAGGAAAGAAACCAGGGGTATCAATGAAAGTTATTTTAATCCCATGGACAGTGCCCACTACCTCTCTGATGTGGTTGGTGGCAGGTTGAAATGCATCTGTCTGGGTTTTTGTTTGGTCAAACATAGAATTTATGGTTGCACTCTTGCCAATACCTGTTTTCCCCAGGACAAGTATTCTAATCGAGAAATCCAATTCAGGCATGCCAGCTGCCTCTTGCTCTCTTGCTATTTCTCTAACTCTATCACTTCTCAGGTTTACTGTTTTCATATCTGATTCTCCTGCTCGTATCAAAGTTGCCAAGTGAAGCCGATACAAGACTTTTGCCACCAGAAGATTATCTTGCGACTGCCCAACACGTTGAAGAAGACGTAAGAACTTAATTTGGAGATCCTCAATCTTTACAGAAGGATCCATCTTTTTTTCATCAGTCATATGCTTATGGGACTGAGAAGGATCTTCAACTGAAACTTGTTGCACAGAGGAATGGCACTGGTTATTCTGATTGACATCAGAAGAGTGCAATGCAGCAAGAGGTACCCCTGGTGCTACCAAACTGGATGTGTGAGCTGAACCAAATGAATAATGACACAATAAGCTCTCGCTTTACATATGAAAGCAATTACAGACTTCACGCTCAATTCAGAGACTCAAACTGAAACCCAACCTGGAAATGATTTCTCAACTATCTACGAAATGGATCATTAACATTGTACCAAGCAGCCGACAGTAATTATCTAGGTCAATAGAAAGTTCGTATAGCATTACCATACAAGGTGACCAATCTTGTTAGACAGGAGACATGGAAAAAGCCAAAGAATCCACACAATGAAAATTATAAATTAAACAATTCAACAAGGTCAAATGCTAAACTTAAAATAATAATACAGCGTTTCACAAGAAAGTCGTCAAATATATTAATAGAAGTTCAAAAAGTGATTTAAAATATAGAACTTAGGCGTGCATTTTTGTAGACCCTGCATGTAAATATTCTGATTTTAATTCTTATTTACAGTAAAATAATTTAACACTTAATGCTAAACTACAAAGCAGCTACACAGAAATGATTCCAAAAGATACATAATGGTTTACCATCAATGAATTAGTTAGTCATCATTCAAATAAGCTGCAAGACATCCCTCCAGTTGATTCCCAAATTTTGATAGTGCTCCATATTGTCAACCAAAAACCATGGAACATATTGCTCAAGACCAACATGCAGACAAAAAAGAAGGCAACAAGTGACAAATGAGCATAATTAACTTCTAATGAACACATCACTTCCCTCATCCAAAAGATAAACTTGAAAAGAAACACAACCATGCAATACATGTAGGATTATTGACATTATCAAGACAACCTAGGAAACCAAGTAAAGTTCAATGACAGATACTTAAAATCAACTAATCTAAATGGTGCTATATGGGACAAAGAAAACTGGCCATACTGCTCCCATTCATTGAGAACTAATAACACCATCAAATTAAACAAATAATCCTTGCTCTAAAGTTAAGGATTTATTTGCAAGTCAAAAATATTAACAAATATCTGCACACAAAAAGAGGAATAGAAGAAGTAATACCTTGGTCATCAAATCCCTCATCTGGAGGTCCATTATGAAAGAAACTTCCACTGCTTGACAATGATCTAGATGATGCCAATAGCTGCGAGAAAACCCAATCTCTAACGCTCTTCATTTGTCCTCAAATTTAACAAAAACTGCTTGGCAAGGATTATGCCAATTAGAGAGAGAAAAACCAGTCTGTAACACTCACAAAAAGTTACGACTACAAATGAACCGCATTGTCAAAACAGTACGTCAATATTTAATCAATTGCATACAACAAAGTCAACTTTCAACGCCAGATAACAGCACATACGAAACAATTTCAAGAACTCTTCAGAACCAATATTCGATACAACCTCTAGGAATCAATGGCAACATTCTCTGACAAATAAAATCGAGACACTGTAAATCAACAAGCATCATCAGTTTATGCCATTAAGTTAATGCAAACCATACCAACAATAACAATTATGCAAGTAAGGCTGCGGCAAAGATTCAATTACCTGTAAAGAAGAAACTAGAGTCAAAATTTTGGTCCGAATTAGACGCAGACAGAGAAAATTAAACAGCAAAATAATTTCCCTAGCAACAAGAAACCAAGTAATAAACGGAGAAGCTCATACGAAGAACAGAATCGAAATCCGCGTTCGCGGGAGTTTGGCATCCTACGGCTAGAACGACGATGAGTCTGAGAAGGAGAAGATCAGATAAGACAGAGATAGAGGGAACCTGTGCTGTGTGTGTGCTTCGCTTGTAGAATGCAGATGTTGCGCCAAACGCAAAAAAACAAACACACAAGTTTCACGATGGGGGCAGAACATCAGATGCTGTTATTGACTTGCACGTGGCGGTAACGCAATACGAAGTTGTGTGGTTTTTGGGTGTACCTGATAATTGGGTTGTTTAAGATACACGTGTCGTGTTACTATTGGAAAGGATAAAATCTTTGCGTTTCCATTGATTTGCATAACTAAGCACTTGATAAAGTATCAAAGACAAATTCATTTCTCACGTGCCACTAATATTCAGCCGTGCTAAAGAATCCATATTTTCTCTTAAATCAACTTTTTTTTAAAAAAAAATTATTTATTATATTTTATTAGTTATATTATGTTCTACACGAAGAATATCCTCCAAAAACCACAGATGTCATGCATAGACTCTTGCCGTAACTTGCATATATCATGTGTAAACTCTTGCCCCGTTTGTTGGATAGATTGTCTGTAATGCACATGTTTCTTAGAACAGACAACCCCTGTTACTACCTTTAGGCTGATTGATATTATATAAATGCCTAACATACGATATATTCATCTTTATGGGCTCTGGCCCTAATGTAAGAAGTACATGAGGCAACTGCACTAGTGTTGTTGTAATAAGGTTTTCATTTTGCCTTGTTGCTGTTATGGGAGCAGGAAGCTTTCTCTTTTAGGAGATCTTTTCGCTTTGCTCTCTGCCGTGGCTTATGGACTCTTTACAGGTTAACCATCTCTATCTACTTAGAGAATACATATGAATAATCAACTTCTTCGTAGTAATATAGACAATCTAAAAGATCATATGATGTTATTATACAGTGCTGCTTAACAAGTTTTCTGGAGAGGAAGAAGAAAGATTAGACACGCAGAAGTTACATGGCTATATTGGATTGTTCTCACCTGTTGCCCTTTGGTGGCTTGGAGAGTTTGAACGTCTTGCTAGCTTTTCATACTTCACAACTACACCAATGCTAGAATGCTGCTTTCAGCGTTGCGCCGCATAGAGTCAGCTGAAATGACAAATGTTGAAATAGCATTTCGCGTTTGAGATTTGGACACTTTTTGACATTGTCCTTGCAGTTTGGCCTTGAATGCCAAGGGTATTGAACCCAAATTTGCGTTTCCCAAGTCAGCCGAAATGACAGGAGTTGTCCTAGCAAACTGTTTTGTCGGAAACTTTGTCTGCGACTATTTCTGATATGTTTAGTTTAGAGATTCTCGATGTTCACATTCTTCTTAAATTGGTGTGTGTTCATTATATGCTTGATGGTTGGTTGTATCGTATGCAGGGCAATAGGAACTGTTTGGACATCACCACTTGTTGCAGCACTTGGTCTCTCTCTTGACATACCATTTGCCATGTTAGAAGACAAGTTCATTCATCATCTTCTTTATTCACTCATTTACACGATTGGACCGGTTTAAGTTACAAATGTCATACCATTTGGCATTTTGTCCAGCATTGATGAGTTATTTGGTGATTGTATGGCAGGTATTTGTGGGATTTGTAATGGCCAATCTTGCAGATTGGATTTCACACAAGTTGAGAAGTCTTAACGTCCCGATTCCTGGCTGCTGCTGTTTGTAAATTTAATTTCATTACCTTGACGATGCATGGCCCACAGCCATGGAATGATACTGATGTTGCCTGACCATTCTGTGAACAGGAAATGTGTACAATCAAACATTGTTGTAGCAGTTTTGTCCTAACAAAAAAGTTTATAATCCTTCTTGTTGTTCCCCAAATGTTTTCTAATCCTCCAATCTCTTCATATTGCTCAAAGAATTTGCACTCCACACATTTTGTTTAAAAGCTCATGAATCATAATTGAATTGAAAAGCACCTTCTGCAATTGTACAAAGCGTCGGTTAGAAAACAAGTACTCAAGATCTAAAGGCTGTCAAAATCCTATGTTTGTCACGAGAGATCAAGTAAAAGAGGTACATTTGGTATCATTTGTATAATTCGATTTCGATCAATCCTCATCAGACAAGCAATAAATCAAGAAATTGGGTAGAGGAGAACTAAGCATTTAAAGCTTGCGCTTCGAAATAAATCCATGTGCATACTGCTGCTCTCGAGTATTATAAGCCATGAAAATAGGACTAGAACAGTGTTAGACCAGAGGAACCACGGACAAAAAGGATCATCCCGCCATTAGGCTTACTTTTTTGTAGCACCCTGAGAAATCAGCTCAGTCTTCCACCAATGAGTATAGCAACTTGGAAGAAATCTGTATTCATTGTAAAACCAAAATACTAGTCGTGGCATTTGATTGATGTGCAATCCATGGTATCCAGAATTTCCAATAATGTGGTCTAAATAGCTATGTGCTTGATTACTGACCAAGTCAATGAGCAAAATTTTTCATTTCCCTTCAGCGAATCATGAGGCAACCTGTTTCTCACTTGCTTTATAATAAAACATCTTCTGCACATAAAACATCATATACCCTTGTGCAGCCCTTACAATGCTTTCATTGACTTGTGTTATCCATGCATCATCACACTTATACCATTGATTACTTAACCGCAAATATGTCACATAATGGCCAGCATCTAGCTTTCCTGTGTGAGTGACTACCGCAAACAACTCAAACTCTGATGATGGTTCATTCAAACCATCTGACTCATCCCCATCACAAGGCAAAAATCTATTCCCAAATCGACCCTTCAAGATTGAAGACGAGAGATAAGGTGCCATGTCCAATGACAATGGGAACTGAAGGTAGCGGTCAACCTTCCTTGACATTTTTCTGACAGAAGAATGCTCAAATCTTTTGATGTGGAAGCAAGAAACCAATGGAAGCTTTCTAATGGACATCTGTTTAAGCGACTCCTGCCTAACCTGACATTGTTGGCAGAAGAATTTTTGGTCAGAGCCTAGTCTCTCAGCTCTTGTAAACCGGTCCAAGCACCTCATCAAGGTAGATGTTCCACAGTTTTGGGTTGAGTTCATGCTGTCAGCCTCACCATTGCAAGAATGATTGGACTTTGTAGGTGCTGTCTTCTTAGAACCCCCTTGATTTGGTTCCAAGTCTAGTGAGAAGTCAATGCATGGGTCATATGTTGTTGATGTGAAACCACAAGCCATACACATTACATCAGATCGTAGTATACCAGAGAACACTCTGTGAGCAATACAACAGTCTCCGCTGCCTGCAATACCAAGGAAATAAGATTATTAAAATATTTGACATGACAAGGCATAAAGAGTAAATAATTCACTAGTCATTCATTTTTTTTTGTTTTTCTATCCATGAAGTCTGATAGTTAAAATTATAATATCCCATCTAAGCAGATGATCCCAAATGCTTCTGAAATGAATCCTGCCAGTGTACAAAATTAAGTATACAGAAATTCACATGAATAATAACTCAAGTAAACTGTGTACTAGTATGTAACAAGTACCAAAAGTGATAATGCTTCTAAAAACAAAGCATAAGATCTGCTATTAAACACAATGCAATGGGTACCAGTATGCAGAAAGCCCTACATTGGAACTCATCTCTATTGCAATGGCCTTACTGCAACTTAGAACCACTAGAACCCAGACTCAATGTATGCAGAAAAAAATTGCATCCTAATCAATTAACAAGTAATAATCTTCAATCCAATACAAACGTTCTGCAACTTCCATGACTTTCCCTTCTCACTTTCAAACAGCAAGACAAAACATTAATTTGCAGAAGCACACATTCTCAAATAAGAAGGTAGCATTCAGCAACACATCTCATGGTTTATCATTACTACTACTAAGTACCAACTTCCTAAATAACTACTGCCAAAAATTGAAAGACAACAATTGAACACCAGAAAAGTAACGAAAGGATGGAAAAAGAAATTCGAAGCTAGGAAATAACATACTGACAACTAGCAGGAACTTTGTCAAGTTCAAACAAAATTCCAACATCTCTGCCAAGTTTGATGCAGAGCAGATGAGAATCAAACATCCCCAAGGTTGACAGGGAAGTTTATGCTTGCAGAAAACCTAATGCCACTCTCCCCCTTTCTCTGAGACTGTTATCAACCATGTGAAAGTAAAAGACCCTATAAATGGCAAAGGTTGAGTTAACATGATAATTATGATGACAAGAAATTCCTATGATGAAACCAATAGGCTAAAGTAAAGTTAGACTTACAGGAGCGAAGCAGATGACTTCAAGCCTGCAGGTTGAGATTGTGTATTAGCCCTAAATCTGCTTGGAAACTCCTAGGGCAACTGATATGAAACCTAAACCCCAAACCCTGCAGTTAAATATTGTGGTTACTTCTTAATCTTCAACTGTATTACAGATCATCTTGATCACAAAGAATCACTAGGAACAGCAAAGAGTAGGGCATCAAAAGCGCAACACGAGATCTCTAACAAGATAATCTCGTGGTCTTAGCAAGACAACAAGTTTCATTCATGCTTGATACTTCAAAAACTAATGACTTCCCAAGTGACTTGATCAAGATTAAACTATATCACGTACCACTTCAGACATCTACAGCTTCCTGCCCCGTTATTTACTTCTTCCTTCCACTTAAACCTTGAAAAACTTTGGCAAACTATTGGTGACATGCAAAGCTGGCTAATGAAAGATGATCATGAATTTTCAGACTGCCCTAAAATTCAAAAGCATGGAAGGTTTCACTATATTTTCCAGGAAATACATATGACAAACTAAATTTCAGATTGAACAGACAAGCAACGGTACCACTAAACATATACTAAGAAAAAAGTCACACAAAGTACATACATCCTAAACACTAAAACAACTTCAAGATTACCATTTATGGGCACATTATACAATATCCAATGGCTTTAATGAACTAAGGTCCTAAACAGAGCTACATGGAAAACTTCTAAAACCTTATGAATTCAATAATTTCAGTCAAGGAAACAAACCAGTCTCAGAAAAGCAGATAAAAGCAAAAAAATAAAAATTGAATTTGCTCACCAAGTTCGTGGCCTGTAACCATGTATCAAAATGCATGACAGGAATATGGGACCACAATAAAAAATTTGACGCATAAGCTGAATATGGGACCACAATAAAAGTTCACTATCTACGTTCTGAGCAAACAAAACATTCAACATTTTGCCCAAAATCCACAAAGTTTGTGGTGTCTGCTTCTGAATCTAGAACGTCCAACCAAGGTAACGAAGGTAACAAGCATTTCTACCAACACATGAAAAGATAAACGTTTAAACTTGTAATATGCAAACGAACAAAAGAGTTACCTTGATTACGAGGCTTACATTGATCCTTCTCCACCTTCTCATGAATCCCATCAAGCATTGAAATGAAAAATTCATGGGCATCCTGTTGTTCATAACTTGCCAAGTTCGAAGCATGTTGCCACCAGCTGTAAAATGCAACCAAGTTTTTCTTCTCAAATCGTACACTTAATTATTTATAAAGAAAGAAAAAAGAAGACATTATATATATATATATGTATGTATACACACACTGATCGAGTAAATGTTTTACCGATCTACACTGTACTACTAATAAAGTCTACAGCTCCCATTGCGTCTTACTCCAGATATACAAATGCAAGCAGTAATCACATCAAAACAAGGTCGCTAATCATCACAAACCTGTGTAGAAACCTGGCGGGACTATACGGCGTACGGTCCCCCGAAAATACGGCAGAAAACATGGCATCCATGTCACAAGCCAAACACAGCCTAACACCATTCTTCGACTGACAATAATACCTATTATGCCCATCACTCAAAAAGTAATTCCGCAGCGGCGGCGTATGAAAAAATGCCTGTAAAACCGAGTTCATAAAGCAAGTGTTGCCTAAATTATTCAGTCCTCGTAATCCCCGAGGTAGATCGCCATTGGTTGCGCTTGTGCTATCAATTGGACTTGCGTTGTTAACCATTAACGAGCGTTCGCGCAAATCTGGGTTCCATGGACGGTAATCGACTCGTCGCCGTTTCCGGAGATTCTCTGGTTTAGAGGATTGCACGATACCGGTCGTGTGGGCAAGGACCACCGCCGCGTCAAAGTCACGGTCGTAGACCTGATCCCGGCACGCGCAGCAGAAGAGCTCGGCTCGATCCACATCGACTGCGATCTCGTGACCCGGGGGACTGCACGCGGACGTGGCGTGCATCGCCACGTGGGAAGAATGTGGAGGCGCGTGACACGACACGGCGGCGCAAGCCATGCAGGCGTAAAGTCGCGGACGGCAAGCGTCTTCGCACGCGCCGCAGCGAGGGACTTCGGAGGGGTCACGTCGTATGGCGGCGCGTCCGCCTGGTGGTTTGACCCGTAGGCAGTCCTGAATGGCCCGAAACGGCTTGGAGCCGTGCCGAGCGCGGAAGTCTGCGAGGTGCGGACAAGGCTGGGGAAAGGTCTGGCCGTTGATTTTGTGGTGGCGATTGATCTTGGATGACATGGTAGTAGAGATCGGCGGAGGAAACCCTAGATTTGTCGACGAACATAAGGGTCATCGGTCGGTGAGATTGCGGGGATGGGATCAACGGCTGAGATTGAAGAAATGGGAGTGAGGGACCATGGGAAGTGATGATGATCTGTGTGTTGGTTTAGAGAGTGATGCTTTGCTTTGCTTTGCTTAGGGCATCAGCCTTCCTTCGGTACTCCTCCTGTGCTCATTTCAGACAGATAATAATAATAATAATAATAATAATAATAATAATATAGAAATTAATGTTGCAGAGTTATAAATAATTAAAGGATTTATTTTCATTTTCTTTTTTTTTAAATAAAGTATTTCTGAATGTCTTTTGATCCAAAAAGAGGGGAAAGACTGTGAAAGGAGAAGGCAGACTCTGGTCTTAATTTGTGGGTTTTTTTGGGCTTGAAAGGGCAAAAGAGTAAATGAAAAACAAATAGACCACAGGGACATACATAATAAATAGATAAATTTCTTAACTTTCAATACATCTTAATTATAAATATCAATAAAACAATATCATATTTTTCCTTTTATGTATAAATAATAAGACAAGATAAATTATTAATATACATATTTCAACAAAAATAAAATAAAATAAAATATTTAACGAGTAACTTAAAATAATTTAATAATAATCACCTGACAAGTATGCCCTTCTCTAAGGTGACCCGAATAATTATGTTCAATATTGACTGTGAAAATCAATTTCCTCGGTTGCAAACTCATATAATCAGAAATAATAATAATAAAACGAATCCCATGGACACAAATGATTTCACCAGGAAGCAGGGTCCATTATGTCCTGTAATTTAAAAGGAGTTGAATGTCTTAAGAAGATAAAGCCAATCCACCAAACAGTAAGTACAATGATTTTGTTCTGTCGTTTTGTTTACTGCTGTTACTGCATCTTGGTTGGAAACTATTACTTCGGTCCATCAGATCATGCCCAGCCTACCCATACTTGATGTGTAATTCAAGATAAGCCTTTCTTGCTTTCTTCTTTGCTATTATTATACATTTACGCGTCAGTATTGTATCTTCTTCTTTTGGCAAATTTGGCGCCCACTGAAACCCTGCTAAAACCAGCCGAAGGAAGACCAGCATGTCTCCAGAAAACTATGGCTACTGGCTACTATTATGATCAGATGTCACTAATGGCAGTACAATTTTCTGTGTAACTTACTGGAAAACCAAGTCAACAAGCTGTGGAACCTAAAATAGACACAGATGCATACTGGGACTGGTGACAAAGGAACAACAGATGGAGAACAACCTTTGTGCGTGATATACAGTGCTTCAATCGATGGACAAACTCTATCTGTATATCTTCCCGTGAAAGCAACGAGAAACGAGTTACAAACTCAAAGATGTAATGAAATTGTTTATTGGGACAAAACGTAAATGCTCATAATCATCTAAGGTCAATAGAATATGGCAAGATACCACCAAAGATATAGGGACATCTTACATACCCGCGGCCAGCCTCAAACCCTGATCAATTGCTCAATATAAACCGTCTGTCAAGTTAAGACGACGCTGTGCTTAAGTATGGGATAATCAGCACAAACCTTTTCCCACATTGGATGATCCACTGGAAGATCAAAGACCATGACAACCACATCAAACCCTAAACTGTAGGAAATGTTGAAAATTGAGCAATTGTCTTTGTTCATTCTTTTTCTCTTCCTCTTTTGCTTGTAAGGGAAACAGTAGCATGAACTTCCATTAAAAAATTTATATATAATGAAGTCAGCCGTTCACATATTAGGACTCCGCTCCCAAGTTTCATTATCAATACAAGCTTCTTCCAAGTAACCATAAAATACAGCGATGCCGGAATTCAAACAGTTCAAACAAACAAATAAACCCCAACTCAAATTTATATTTTATGTATGAAGAGAACATCTATTTTGACAGCTTATCATTATAAGAATTTGTTAGGCTGCCACAAGTTGAATGAATATACACAGCAAACTATATTCAAGGAACAATGATGTTCATGAATTTCCTCTTGGCAAATGCCAACCACCATTTATTCGGAGTGCCATTAGGTCTATATGCAACACTCAACAGTCTTCCACTTGTTTCCTCTCTTATCTGCTTCAGATAATTCCTGAATAGCTCTGCAATTTATAATTCAAAAGTCAAACAAAGAAATGAAGATCCAAGGTCTGCATACCAATAGTAGCCAGCAAAATCACAAGGAACCAAATATCATGCAGGGGACTCAAACCACAAATTTTAAAAGGTCTCACAGACATCAACACTCTATGCATTTTCTGATCCAACAACTCTTAGCAGCAGATTTTGCATACAGAGAAATAAAAGATAATTTAGGAGCGACAGGTACAAAACAAAACGACTTTTCCCAGGTTAGGAACCTCAGCAGCCTTTAATTAAAATCTTAAGGAGTAATGTCATGTGATCAGACAAGAGATCTTACTGAAAATAAAATTTGATCATTCAAATGGAGGCTTAACTTACCGAATAGAGATGATAGACAGAACTTTAAGGCAAGCATACAGTTTCAACACTACTATCTTCAAAAAGTAATAAATATTACAAAGAAAGTCGAAAAACATCCAAATACACAACAAGGAGAATTATCCTTACATTCTGCTTATACCAAACAAACAACCTTATAAAAAAGAAGAAAGAGGGAAAAGGAAATGCTTTAAGCTACAAGATGAAAGACCAAAATCAACTTGACAGACATTAGCTCATGTAAGAATAAAACTAGTAATTATTGAAACAAAGACATTTGTAAGTCAAAATGTAGATTGAACTACGATATAGTCTTACAAATTGTTCAAACGAAAAGCATATCACAAATAAAACTTCAAAGATCTCAAGCACAATTGAATAAAGATAGCACAATAAACATAAAGCACAAATAAAGATATGATTAACTAAACAACAAACAAGTGATGCAACTTGACAAGCATTTCAGAAATCTTCAAGCACTTCAAATAAGCCCTTTGACATACAATATGATAACAAAAACATAAATAGGTCAAAGGAGCTTTACCTGCTTCCTTTTGAGATTGAGAAAGAGCAAAAAGGCCAGGAAAAGGAAAATTAGGCTCTCCAGGCACAGGAACCTTTTCCAAGCCCAAGTTAATGATTGCCTTGGTTCCCTCAGCCAAAGTTCTGCAACCCTCAAGCCTCTTCAAAGCTACATTTATGTAGAATGTCAAATATATAAGCAGCTTATCAGCTGAGCTTTTAATATCAAAGTTCCTAAAGAAGACATTGGCTCGAAAGAATGTGATTGCTTCATCAACAATATCGGTCCTATCTGCACAAAACACATCTCAACATCAACAAATAAAAAAAGAGAGACTCATTTTTCTGAATAGTTAGATGATAAAATGCAAATATAACCTTGTTCTGAAGCTGGGGCAGGACCCTTTATATGGCTTTTCAAGGGAAGTAAAGGGCATCCACAAGCCTTAGAAATTCCTTCCTCATCCACAAAACTAGAGTGATAAACCTACCACGAAAACCATCTCTCCTTTAACAAAGCAAACTCACACTGGTCGTATAAATAAAGAAGCAAAGCAAAAAAAATAACGGAGAGGGAAGATTCAGCATCAACAAGGCAACCAAATTATGCCTGTAACTTAAAAGAGAGTTTAACGTATAACATTTTGTAGACAAAAGACGCAAAATCTACAAAAAAACCTGAAGCAAAATCATCACCTATGAATACCCATACCAAGAATTACAATACCTAAATTTTAAACCATTATCTGATTACATAATACAAAACAAATCCCTAAACTGAAATTCAAACAAACACTTGCAAAGCTAACCTTAAAAAAATAAATAAAAAAAAATTGCTTTCAATCTGATTATAACTAATCAAATGTTTCCAAACAATAAAATGTTTAAGCATTAAAGAGAAAACTAAAATTGGAGAATGATAGTCATACCATTTCTCAACGAGCGAAACTCCAAAAAATCAGATTTTGATCAAATGGGCAGCCAAAAATTCCTGCAAATATATCAACATCCACAACATTTAATGTTGAAAATAGCATTAACCGTTATTACTCCTCGGAAATAGAACAAAGCTTCAAGTGACAACGTGAAATCAGAGGGGCCAATCATTCAGCAAGTGTTTTATTATCGCGAAAAAGAAAATAATGGTTGAACGTATAGCCCTTCAAATTACCTGGATTTTTATTTCAAAAAAGGAAGAATGAACGTATTTTCTGATTTTCTCTGCCGGCCAGATCTGAAATTCATGGCTCGCTCTGACGGTTGCGTGACAGGAGAAACGACTCTGATTTTACATGCTCCGCGGGAATAAAACGGCGTAGTTCTAATCAACAATCTTTCCTTTTCACGAGGGAAGAGTATTTTTAAATATATTTCTTAAAATTTAATAAAAATATATATAAATATAAATTTTTATGAAATTAATAAAAAAAATTTATTAATAATAATAATATTATTATTATATTTAATTATTAATTAATTAATTAAAATAACTATATATAATTTTAAATTAATAATATTTTTATATTTTTTTAACATTTAAAAAATTAATAAAAATAACAATAAAAATTATTTTTTTTATATTTTAATATTTAATTTAATTTAATAAATATATATAAATTAAATATTAATTATAATATTATAAATTATTTATTTATGTAAAATTATAAATTTTTTAATTTGATAAATATACATAAAACTATATAATATAAATATTATAAATTATTTACTTGTATATAATTATTTTTATTTATTATAAAATATTTTTTATAAAATAAAATATTTTTATTTTTATTAAAAATTAGAAAAATAAAAAAAATATCAAAAATAGTTAAAATAATTTTATATAAATAAATAATTTATAATATTATTTTGTATATAATTATATTATATAATTTTATATATTCTAATAAGTTAAATAATTTATAAAACAAATGAAAGAAGCAAATTTCTATAATTTGAACCTTGTAAAATTATATACCTTTGACATCCTTCCACAAATTCCAGTTTGCCCTGTTCCTCATGTTGATCATTTTTAGTATGTCTGAAAAAAAAATTAACAACAATGAGAGAGAGAGAGAGAGAGAATTTGAAAAAATTTTCAAGAATTTTACCAAAACTAACAATCAAACAAATTTTAGAGAAGAAAGTATTATTTTGTTCTAATACATGACCTGCCTGTTATTTCTTAGAACTTGAAGGGAGAAATTGTAATTATCTCCTACTGTTTACAAAAACTTTAGCTTTTTTTAGGACTTTTCTTTGATTCTAACCGTTTTTTTCTAATTATTTTAAGATTTGGTTTGCTCATATTTGTTTAATGGTAACATTACAAATGTATACTCTTGATTATATATTTTAATTTTACAAAGAATCTAAACTTTTCTTTTAATTGTGGCATAATCATCTCAGCCAATTGGGTTTTCCCTTAACTTGCAAGTAATCAATAACTTTCAATCATTCTAAAAGCGAAGCAAAGTTTGCAACACTGACATAAGAATACTGCTACATACCCCATTATCTGCCGACAAACCTAACTTCTCCAACAATGTAACCCTAAAAGCTCCAAACCCTACCAAGCATCAGAGCATTGTTCTACCAGAATTTACAACTCATTCCGATGAACAAGACTCTTTAAGACAAAGAATCATAATAAAGGTACCATACGTAGCTGTGCATGGCATTCTAATGGGGCAAAGCAAACATTCAGTCATCTTGGAGATGAAGATATGGATAACTAGATTATGCTTGTGAATGATGATGTCAACATATAGGGTATGTTGGCTAGAGGACCTCTTTGTCTGGCAAGTTCGTGAATGTCCTTCACAATGTCGAACACTGCCTCTGGTTGTGCTAGTTGAAGTGAATTCTCCGACAGTCTCTTGAGTTCATCTGCCTTGTTACTGAACCATTCCGCTACAAGTCTAGCTGTTTCTTTAGGACTTCGAGTGAAGACACCAGCCCCGTTGTCTACTACATATGGTACATTACCTTTTTCCTGGTGTTGCCAAATGTAGGGAAAGTGTTAGTAATGATGTTCAAATTCAACAATATTGATGATTGTGCCGTGTGAGTAAATTTGTACAACAAATTGGTTGCATACTTGTCCAGGAATGTAATCATTGAGGATAATAGGAAGTCCCCTGATCAATGCCTCTGCTATTGTACCGGGTCCAGCCTATACAATAGTACATCCTTGAAATTGGTAAGTTTAAGCCGCTTGAAATCATATAGGGGACTATCAAGACGGGAAGTCTACAAACATACCTTCGTAATTATGCAGTCACAAGCGCCCATCCATTTCTCCATCTGTGGCTCAAACCCTCTGACCTACACCGACGAAGCGAAATTTGTTTAATCAATGAGTGCACAGTTCATGTATTATCAGAGTTATATCTGGTAGCTTCAAGCATAAGCAGATCACCTTAACTGGGATCTTCCATTCCTCAGATTCCAGCGTTGAGGCAAGAGTTTTATTGCGTCCACATATTATTATCAGTTGTCCGATAGGTTTCCCGCTTTCTTTATCCAGAAGTGATTCTCCCAGAGCCATTGCAGTTTGCTTAACAGGACCCATCCCTTCTCCACCTCCCATCAGTAATACTGCAGGCAAGTAAGGGTCCATTTCAAGTTCTTGTCTTAAATCATCCTAAACAACCGAGTAACATAGCAAAAACAGCATAAAAACAAAAATCAGAAATCATTATAGTTAAAGCAAAAGTATCAACATGTATCCTGGTAATGGCTTGTTTGTATATGATTGGAACACCAACCTTTGAGAGAACAGCACGGGCAAAAGTAGGCCGGATAGGCAAGCCAAAAACACGAACTTGAGACTCATCTAGGCCATCTAGTAAAGCTCTTTTTGCTACCTCATTTGATGGGCAGTAGCATCTATTTACCCTTGGATGAAACCTGGATAAAAATTCAGGGTTACCATATATGCTGTGCTATGATCTCTGGACAGAGTTGAAAGAAAGGCACTTCAAATTGCTTCATTAACTTACCATGTAGGATGGCAAGTATTAAGGTCTGTGATGACAGTAGCAAAAATGACTTTCTTCTGTAAACCTTGCCATTTAAGAACCCACAAAGGAATGTGTTGCATCAAAGGATGAACACTAATTATAATGTCTGGCTTGTACTCCATTAGACCCGCCTCCACCTCCCTTTAATTACAGGTTACACCAAATTAGATACTTTCATTACATTGAGAATACAAATATCAAATTCACTAAACAATAATGTTTTCATTGAGTATTAATTTCTACAATAGCTTCACTTACAAGTGAGCAATAAACAATCATGTCAAGAATGAAAAGGCCAAAATCATAAGCTAAGCTGGGGAAATTATACTCAAGTCATCAAAGCAAATAATAAACGATTGCAACATTTAATATTTAATACATTTTGGGAACTAAACTTAAGTGTGAAAATATATAATACAAGAACTATCATAGAAGAATCTAGGATCCACTGGCAGATTATAAGCAACAACAGTAATTTCAATAAGGTTAAAAGATTGTAAGTGTTTCCGATGAAGAAATTACTTGGCGTAGTAGGCGGCCATGGCTGCAAGATAGCTGCTGTGTATCCATTTAGGATAGGTACTGTGAAATGCAACCTTCCATAACTGTACGTGTTTTATCATGAATTTGTAAGATCTCTCCATGTCATTCAATGGCCATCCTGCGTACTCTTTGCAAACATCTTTCACAAATATCTTAAGTATATACATGGAAATAAAATCATATCAGTTCACAAAATCATAAATAAGAGAAGAATTCAATCAGAGAGCAGGACGAATTTCTTTCTCCGCATCATTTCTACGGCAACGTGAAGAACATAACCAGAGAACATTCTTACGTAACATTAACTAAGGCAATTCGTGAAGAACTGTGTTCAACAAAACAATTAGAACAGTGTCCGAAAGGAGATCTAAAAACAGAAGAATTAGTTTGTAAAGAAAAGACAAAGAAGAACAACCAGTTGTCCACGGTATAGACAAATTTGCATAAACTGTACATGCGCAAAACGTCAAACAGACAACGCATTCGAATCCAAAACATTAATTTGAAAAAAATACAAAGAGAAAAAACGAAGACAAAGGACAAGACAAAGATTATAAAGAATAATGAAAACCAAGAGGAGAATCAGCCAAATTACCTGGTACTCGTCCCCAAACTCAATCTTGAATGCATCACGAATGGCCTCAGCCGAAGCTCTGTGACCTCCACCAGTATCACTCATCAAAATCAGCACATTCTTTGTCCTCTCTGCACCAATCTGCATCAGTTCCATGGTTGTCTCATCGTCTTCCTCGTAATCATCCTCGCTATCAAAGGAATACCTCTTGTTATGATTACCTGCGCTGCTACTCGTGCTGCTATTCCCATAAACTCTTTGCCAAACTTTTTCTGTAATGGAAGCGCCCTTCTTCGGATACGCTACCTTCATCACCATATTTCTTTCGTAATAAATACCTCAACAACAAATTCAACAACAACCAAGAATTAAAATGAAATAACTGAAAACGTGAAAACCCCAGATGGAGTTAACGACCAAAAACTGTTCCCGCCACAGGAAAATAAAAGCTTCCGGAGGAGAGAAAGAGGGAAGATTGGTTGTGATGCAGAAGACTGAGATGGAATTCGAAAGCCTTAGTCGGCAAAAACGTGGTATTGGAAATTAAAACAAGGTGGAAACTGGAATTATGCTTTGTAATTTTTTTTTCGTTTGTCGTACTACCCGGGAAGAACATAATGACTTTTTAGCCGTCTGATTAGCATGTTCTGTTGCGAAGATTCGAATCTTAGTGTCTCTGTGCAATATGCTCTAGTCCATTTTGCTTGGAGGCCCTCTTACTTTGTATTATTTTCTTATGCTGACCAAGAATTTGAATGGTTGTTAGTAGTAGGTTTTAATTGTAAAAATACTATTATGCCCTTACTTCGTTGGAAAGGTTGTTATTGCCGTTGAAATTGAAGGAAATTCGGATTGACCTATATTTATTTTACAAAATAAAAATATTTTTATTATAAAATATTTTTTTATATATAAACTAAAAATTTTATTTTTAAAATTTTTTTTTATAAATATAATTTTAATTTATTTTTTCTTAACAAAATAATATACCAATTTAATCCATAATACTTGATTTTTTTAAAATTCGATGCTTAATTTGTCTAAAACTTTCATGTAAACCCAAGATTTAACTCAATTGACCTACCACTAAATTACTTAAAACATCTTTCCATAAACGAATAACACGTTAAAGATACAGACACTTCCATGGAAAACAACAAACCAATGTCATGGGAGTCCCAAGTGAAAAGTAGAGTTTTATACGGAATAGATTTTAATAATACAATATTACAAGGGTATCATAGCAAAAGTCACAATATTAGTAGGCCATAGACGTGGGACCCCAAATTTGTGGTCATTTTGGAACAAGTCGAGCTGGCGGCAAGACCAAGTCTTAATAAGTTGGAGAATACTGGAGTGAGGATGATTATTTGATAATTTGATTTGGCTACGCCTACCATTTACTATGTATAGTAATCACTATGTACGTATATGCATGTATGTATACGGCATATGGTCGTAGCCGCAAGCATAAACAGTTGTTCGAAGGATAGTTCAATGCTCTTGTATTAAATTGTTCTATTACGCACGTACATACGTAGAGATCTCCCATTACTGGTTGAGACTGTCTCCGTCATCTTTGCTCGCCGTGCAACTGCTAATCAGACAATGATGATTGCCTGTTATGCTGGAATCTATTACGCAAAGGCTAACGAATTTATCCCCAAGGATTTTTCCCAGGTATTCTCCATTCGGCCCTCTGTCCACCCCCTCAACTTCTAATGATTAAGTTACGTAGCCGGCGTTGGCAAAAATTTTTGAGCCGGCACGGGATCTCGCCGGAGCCCGCTCTGTTCCGGGTGAGAATTAGAGATGATTTAGTCTCCAAATTTGAAAATACGGCGGGAATGAGAATGTATTCTCATGTCTATTTTTATTTTTGTATTTTATATTATTAATATATTTAAAATTAAAAATAATATATATATATATATATATATATGTATATGTACACACACTCACACTTGAGAGATTAAATTTATTTTTTTTATTAATTAAAAATTTATCAAAATAAAATAATTGATATTAAATTAATATCAAATAATTACTATTTTTTTACAAATAAAATACTTTCTAATTAAAAACAATAAAAAATTTAATATTTAATTTTTATTATTTTATTAAGAAATAAAATTATAATATATTTACACGTTAATTCATTAATATTTGTATAAAAAGTTATAAACGTATTTATTATTTTTAATATAATTTAATAAATATTGTTATTATTTAATATTAACAAACGAGGTCGAGGTAAAAATTCCCACTTCAAATATAGAAACGAAAAAACCGCTTCCCTACACTTAGCAAACTCCTTGTGTGTGTATTGAATTGGCATGTTATGTATATATAACCAGAAATGAACCATTTTCAAGCTAAATTTGGATACTTTGCCAAGCCCTTGATGTTTCTTAAGACAATCAAGGAGTTGTCAAAGTTGTATAGGCCAAGTCTTTTAGCAATATGATAATATTGTGTGTTTTATTTGTATAAATTATACAAATAAAATAGAATTCGTAATCACTAGAAGTCAATATTGAACTAAAATTGAAGTGAACCAAAGACTATTAAAATTACCCAATTGATATTTAAAATAATAAATTTTGTTATTTGAAAATTACCTATATGTCCTTTGCTATTGACTTTAAAATTAATTAAATGTGATAATTTTATATTTTATTTAATTGTTATGTCAATTGGACTTGAAGAAGGAAGGATTTTGTTGAATTAATTTTGTAATATATTGAGAATAGTATGATTGTGTTTGATTTATTTGGAATTATGGGTTTGAAGAATATTTTGTTGGCTTCAAATGGCAGAGCCCCAGTTGTTATTCGAAATTTCAAAGAAACCCTCTTAAGTTTCTTAGGTTCCAAATATACCCCAATTTGCATTTTACATTTTCCAAAATACCCTTATCCCGTTTGCCCCTATAAACTTCGACAGTTGACTCACTTTTCTAAATTTCGAAAGGCCCCAAAATCTAGGGTTTTCTTCCTCCTCAAATCCCCGCAGGTATGACTTCTCTTATCTCCGCTACTTATACGACTAGGGTCTAATCTCTCTCCTTTTTTGTTTTATACAACCTCGCTAGTTTCTCTTTCATTTACTGATTGCATATGCTAATTTCGTTTCCACTTGTGTAAAATCAGCTCTAGTCACGCGATAAAGTTATTGCACCAATAATTCTCGAAATAAGTTGACAATGTGGTACATTTGTTGGATAATTTCATGTTTTGAGTTGTGGATTCATGGGCTTTTGTTAAAACTCTGTCTGTTTGGTGGGTTTTCTGATTGGATGATCATGAACCTTGATAAGGTTGACTTTCACAGTGAACTGTCGTACCCAATTGGGATATGCTGACCCCTTTTGATATGGAATTGCAAGATTTGTTACTCTAAACATTTTGGTGCATGGTACAGGTACCTTGTTTTTGTTTATATACATATAACCATAGATGATTTTATATCCCGGGAATAATTCAGGAGAGTCATCCACTGCGAGTTAATTGTTGGCTTCTTATTATGGAGTTCTAATTTATTTACTTTTTACGGCAGTGAGGGGTTAGTTGAGTGATCAGGCCTTTGGTTTGTTTCCACATGGTATGGTTTTCCAAGTCTTCGGTGCCGATGACCTGACAAGAAGCCACAACTATCCTGCTTCCCAAAAGTTGTAAGGTTCTGGGAAGGCCCCGGTGTCAAAATCAGAGTTCACTAATCAGGTTTTGGGATGTCTGGGTTTGCAAAAACAAAATATTTTACTTGTGGCTATCCAGCGTGTTAGATGACAACCTAGTTTATAGATGACTGTATCTTTGGTCTTATTTGCCTGTCCTCGATTAAGTTTAGTTATTTAATTTGCCATTTTATGATTTTGTGTGTCAAGCTTTATGTTGGAAACTTGGTTACTACATAAACTATGATTGTTATGGGAGAGCGGGTATTAAAATGCTACTTTTCAACTTCCCAGAAAATGGACAAGTGTCTAACATCAGATATGTCATAATTTGAATAAGTGAGTAGTTCCATCTGCCATGGGTTTTATTCATGAATTAAATCAATTTTTGTTATCTGAGTTTTGATTTCCTGTGGCAATTCAATTTTTTCAATTATGAATGTTAACGTTCTCTAGAAGTTTCTGTTTGGATAATTCTTTAGTTGCAATCATAAAATGCATCTGTATTTGTCTTTATACATCTTCACATTGTAGTAATTGTCCTCAGCTTGTCAGTTTTTTAACATTACAAAATAGTTTAGTCTAAGAATCCATTTTTAAGTATAGAACTAACAAATCTTTTGGAAACTGGAAAATGTATATTGCATGTTTTTCTATATAACATATATCTCCTCTTCTTGTTTATGTGAATTGCAGAATCTATTTGCAATGGTGAAGGGAAAGCTTATACTAATTTGCCAGTCTGGTGGTGAATTTGGAACTAAGGATGATGGATCCTTATATTATGAGGGAGGAGAGGCAAATGCCGTTGCTATTAATCCAGAAACCACTTTAGATGATCTCAAATTAAAATTGGGTGAGCTTTTGGACTTGGAGTACAAATCTTTGTCTATCAAGTATTTTCTCCCAGGAAACAAGCAAACTCTCATCACTTTATCCGGTGATAAAGACCTAAAAAGGATGTATGATTATCATGGGGACTCGGTGACAGCAGATGTCTTTGTCACTGGGAAAGCAGGTTTTGATCGTGAAGCCTATAATATGGATGTTGGCAGGTATTTGTCCCTCATTTCTTAATGTGCATCCCTACCTTTTGTAGCATGTTTGCTCTTCCACAATTAATTCTTTCTGAATCGTTTTGTTTAGTATTTTGTTGAAATGCATTGCTTAACAATTGGGACATGTGGGATTTCTTGTTGTTGCATTGATGAGAAAAATTGGTGTATTGCTAAATTTTTCCTTGCTTTTGGTTTGGTGATGATGGTGCATTTCAGTCTTTTTTATGGTCTGTAGTGATTGGTGATATGCTGGTGACTGCAGGAAATGCACAAAATTTTCTAGCATTGATTTATATTAGTTATCACTTGCAGGGCAAGTGGGATAAAACTAGCTGAAACTGTGCCTGCTTTTAAGGCATCTCAAACAACACCTGCTGGACCCAGCATGGCATATCTTACTCTTAATAGTCCTGCCCACAGCCCAATTACATTCGATATCAGTTCAACTCCTGCTGACACAGTTAAGAAGCGAAGGCGCGGTGCTTCCAGGAAGAACACTGCCAAACGTTCAACCGGTGCAGTTAGTAAAAAAATTTGGAAGACAAGAAAGAATGCATCTCGGAAAAAGCATAGGCAAGATGACAGTCTCAGTGAAGAAGATGATGACATGGAGCAGGAACATGATGCTAGTTCTGAGCCAGATGATTCTGACTGCGCTTTAGATACTGCTGCTCATTTGAATAACTTATCACCAGAAGAAATGGTTGCCATGTGGAAAGATAGTATAACTGGTGTTGGTCAAGAATTCAAAAGTGTGATTGAATTTCGTGATGCTCTGCAAAAATATTCCATTGCGCATCGTTTTAGGTATAAGTTTAAAAAGAATGAAACTAATCGTGCAAGTGGAATCTGTGCAGCTGAAGGTTGTTCTTGGAGCTTTTATGCATCTTGGGTTCCATCTGAACGAGTCTTTAAGATTAAAAAAATGAATGAAACACATACATGTGATGAATCTTCTAAGGCTGCCCACCCAACTAAGAATTGGTTGGTGAATATTATAAAGGACAAGCTACGAGAGAGCCCACATCACAAACCAAAGGAAATTTCTAAAAGCATTCTTAGAGATTTTGGGGTTTCTCTGAACTATGCACAAGTATATCGTGGAATTGAAGGTGCCAGAGAGCAACTTCAAGGTTCATACAAAGAGGCATATAATCAGTTGCCCTGGTATTGTGATAAGCTGTTGGAGGCAAATCCTGGTAGTTTTGCAAAGATTTTGATGGACAATGACAGAAAATTTCAGCGCCTGTTCGTATCCTTTGAGGCTTCAATTCATGGTTTCCAAAATGGTTGTCGTCCACTTCTTTTTCTTGATTCTACATCATTAAGATCAAAATATCATGAGATCTTGTTGACAGCCACTGCATTTGATGGAGAAGATGGTGTTTTCCCAGTTGCATTTGCTTTTGTTGATATTGAGAATGATGAAAATTGGCATTGGTTTGTGGAGCAGTTGAGATCTGTAGTGTCAACCTCTCGACCGATAACTTTTGTCTCCGATAAACAGAAGGGGTTGATGGAGTCAGTGCTTAAAGTATTTGAGAATGCTTATCATGGTTATTCCATATACCACCTGTTGGATGATTTCATGAAAAACTTGAAGGGTCCATTCCATGGAGAAGGGAAAGGTTCTTTGCCTGTTAATTTTCTTGCTGCTGCCTGTGCACCCCGACTTGATGGTTTTAGGATAGCTGCTGAGCAAATTAAACAGATTTCCTCAAATGCTTATGACTGGATCATGCAGATTGCACCAGAGTGTTGGACAAATGCAGCGTTTAGGGGCGAGAGTTATCATCAAATTACGTTTGATGTTGCAGAGACATATGCTAATTGGATAGAGGAAGTCCGGGAGCAACCCATCATACAGAAATTCGAAAGGCTACTGTTTAAGATGATTGAGTTCATAAATAATCGCCGAACAGATTCATGTAGGTGGTCCACGAAACTTATTCCATCAAAAGAGGAGCAACTAAAGGAAGCAAGTCAAAGAGCACGATATCTAAAGGTATTGTTCTCATCCGATACCTTATTTGAGGTTCAAGGTGATTCCACGCACGTTGTTGATATGAAAAAAATAGAATGTACTTGTTTGGTGTGGAAAGCAACCGGGCTCCCTTGCCACCATGCTATTGCAGTCTTTAATTGCACAGGCAGGAGTGTATATGATTATTGTTCAAATTACTTCACCGTTGATAGCTACCGTACAGCATACTCCAAGTCCATAAACCCTGTTGAAGCCGTTTTCAAGCCTTCAGCTAAAGAAAAAGCTCCTGCTGAAGGAGAAGGAAACGTCCTTCCTCCTTCCGCCTCTCGAGCACCATCAAGCCATCAGAAGAGAAAAAGAAAAATTCTGGGAATAGAGCATAGAACAGTCACTTGCACCAGGTGCAAAGGAATAGGGCATAACAAAGTTTCATGCAAAGAACCCTCATAGAGCCTTTTCGCTTTGAATCGTATGTATGACAATGTACATTACTTAGGATTACTCTCTTGTCAGTCATCGTGTTTTCTCTTTGGACTTGTGTATCATGCTTTGTTAGTATCCTGAACGGAAACTTGTATTCATCTATTATTACAGATTAACTAGACTTCTTCGTAGTATTGCCTTCGGGTTCAGCTTATTTTCCAAAACTAAGTTGCAGAGTTTAACATGTTAGATTCCTAAAAGTTATTTCATTCCATACCAATTTAGTCAAGGCTTGTTCTCTAACAGTCCCAATTACCATAGGAGTAAGCTATAAGCATCTTTAATTTACACTAAATTTGTGTCAAAGCCTATGCCCAAAATCATATCCAATTTCCGAAGATGGTTGTATACCTCTGTTCAGAGTCTGGTGCATGCAAAGAAAATGAAACAACGGATTTAATAAGAGCTATAAAGCAAAGTTCAGAGTATAATATTACAGTGCTTATATTAATTACTTTTGCGTATCAATAAAAATTTGTATAAAATACGTAAATATGTTTAATAATCTAATTGAATTTGTGTAATTTATGTTGAATATTGGCGTTTGCTCGGTCGAATTGAACCGAAACAAAAAACCCAAAATTTTCAATGTTGAAACTTAAATTCATGTTCCATTAATCAACTGAAGGCATTTATTTATTTATAAACAAGTATGTAAGAGTTATATTTAAGAATTGAGTTTGTACAGTCAAAATTCAATTTAAAAATTCTGATAATATATGCATTGAGAAATTGGCTAGATTGAAAGAATAGAGAATAATGAATGACCAAAATAGAGAATCTGAGATATGGGATTGGAATGGAAGTGAAACATCCGTAATGTTTGTGAGGATTTCCTTTTGTTAGTACCTTGAAGAAATGAAATACATGGTAGAAAATTTTTCAAGATAAAATATAATCCCTTTTATTTTAAAAAAAAATAGATAAAATTTTCTCTTTCAATTTTTTTTAAAAAAATTTTATTCTATAAATAAAATTTAAACACTTCTAAAGATATCAAATTCCATTAAAAACTTTCTCTCGACATCAAAACCAATCATCATTTATCGCTTAAATATCTATCTATTAATTTAAAACTATACAAATTGTAATTTCATACAAAATACGATAAAAAATAATTTAACCAATTTATAAAACTCTACTCACGTTGCCATCCATGCATATTTTAACTCATAAGATATTCCATGTTTTCCCTATTTTGCAATGCCTAATATTGCATACCTTTGCATAACATAACAAAAGCCAAAATCCACTCATATAAACAAACATTATATGCTTATTCCTTTACCATGGATCCAATTCTAATGCATACAATATAATAATTATTTAATAAAATATTACACTATTACATAAAATATAATCCATACTCCAGTAAGATAATTAGGCTTAATTACCTATAATAATGCCTGCCAGGGAAAAAAAAATAGAGATTGCAGACAATTATTTAGTTAGTTATTAACATTCTTAACAGCTCTAACATTTGTAATACAATACAGAACCAAGTCCTAGCCTGTATTATATCAACTGCAACCTACCTATCAAGGGAAGTTTTCCATCTAAGTATGTACTCTCTCTCTTTCTCTCCATCTCTCTTAGATGATTAGTATCATAGATTTGATTAAAGTCAACATCTGTACCACTTTTACTCTTGTGCTCCCGAATATTCAACCTGCGACAGCGAGCCTGAACACAACGGGCAGGGTGGGTCTGGTATATCTTCAAGCGATGTTCTCTGCTCCAGGCAGTATGCATGATATACATGACCACAAACTAAAACAGCAACAACAGAGTATTCACCAGAAGCCAGAGTGTTTCCCATTCCGAGAAAATACGGTTTCCTTCTTAACAGCTTCTGACAGATCCCGCATATCATCTTCACTCCATCAGATGATGAGGCATCCGTTACGAACGAACTGAACCGAAACCTCTCAGGCCTACTAAATGGTTTTTCTGTATTATCTGAAAATTTGACAAAAGAATTTAAAATTCTGTCAATCTCCAGAAAAGGAAACTCCGAGTAGTATGTTTGAACACATAAATAATAATATGATAAAGTACTACGCAAAACGCATTTGTCTACACAACATGGCACACATGAATCTGTATCCCCAACAGTTATTGACAATGGAATGACTATATGCAGCAGAATGAAAAACTCTACCCGATCTGACCTTCCGTAAATTATTGAACAGAATGAAAGAAAAACCTATTACCTGCATGACTTCCAGACTCTGTGTTGCACTGACCAACTAAATTGGAGAGTTGATCATCCTGTAAGGGAGGACCCTTCCCACGAGAACTTGAACTTAAAGCATTCCCATACTTGCCTGAGTTTCTCCTGCAGTATTGATGGCTGTAGTAATGACGTGATCTTTTTAAGAAAACAGAACGACCAAGATTGTAATGATGATGTGCCAGAGAATTGTGGGCATTCAATAGCTTAACAGAATTATCCGACACATCCATTCCAGATGAGAAAGACTGTAATTCACTACAGTGAGGTAAATGTGAAGAATTCTGCAATATAAAAGACAAATATAATTACTAATCAATTATAAAAATAAAGAAACATTAAATCCAGTTACAGTTATTTAACTCAAACAAAAGATGCATTTTTGAATTTCTATGTCTATGATAAGGAATAACAACAAACAATAGGGAAATAACAATAAATAAGGTATTATTATATACACAAAGAAAGGAAAATAAAACCAGCCTCTTTTGTCAATACTTCTGTTCCAGAGGAGTGCGGAATGTTGTCTACAATGAAAAGGACAAAAAGTCAGCTTTCTCATGCACTTAAAAAATCTGGATACCAACTACATTCCTGATAAACACAACATAAAAACAATTGGACAAGCAGACTTCCCAAGCTTAGCCCTCTTGAATCTAGCACAGAGAGCAAATGAAATCACAAGTTCAATACAAAAAGGGAAAATAGCGATGTAGAAAATAGATAACATCCTAAGAAAGATCAAAGATCTTGGAAAGACATACAAGTGCAATCGAACATAATGAAAATCAAGAAAGAAACATGGATGGATTCAACGTTCAATGGAAACTCCCAAGCAAGGACTCAACCTCAAAAAACTCTGAGAAGTAAGCCCAAAGGCAGTGACATTGTATATTGACGCAAAGGCAAAAGTAATGCAATTTTGATTCTGTGCATTTTTAACGTCTGATGGCTGGAAAAGCACAGATATCTGGACAATCCCGAAATATTACTAGCCAACTAAGAAAACTAGAGAAAAGATAAGTTCATCATGCATTCACAAGGAAAAAAGGAATGTAACACAGACAAGGATTTTAATTTTAGCTGAAATCCATATGAGCTAATCAATAAAATGGGTCGCTTAAAATGGGATCATCGCCTAATTGAACATAACATTATTATTATTTTCACTAATTGGGGTTTTCCAATATCAAATTGAAAAAGAAATTCTCGGCTACAAATGATCTATCTGTGATCACAGATTCGCAAACGCAAGGGCATAGATAAGCATTAAAATTAGACAGATATGCAGGAGAATCAGATAGTTGATCAATCCCCAACCCTTCACTTTCTCCATAAGAAAACAAAAGCACGAAATTCCTGAAGAAAAAATTAAATTCCCGAAACCGAACTCAGTTCAGCTTCAACGTCTCTACTTTCGAAATTGAAACTTGCCTTCTCTTCTTCTAACTTTCCACAATTTCCGAGAACCAAACAGAAGCTGTGAGTAAATATCGAAACGAAAATTTAACCACGTACCCGAAGATGCAGGAGAATTATCATTGTTAACGGTTTGATCAGCACACCGCTTTCTCTTACCCATTATAGAATCCGGCAATGCAAAAAAGTATTAACAGCCGAGAAAAGGGAGAACCCAAATTCTAGGGTTTTACATTCCGTTTGTGGGGCGTTGCGGTGTAAGAGCAGCAGACCACGGCTACAATTCCTTGTGTATTCATAGGATTATTGATAATTGATGACACATACATACATACATACATACATGTACAGTCTTTGTTTTCTTAAATTTATACGCGTTTCTACAATCAAACTGAAATATTTTTGGGTATTTAACGCTTAGTCCCTGTAGTTTTATGCAATAACAAATAAGCAAATACTTTGATCATTTATAACGGATATTAATTAAAGTTTGAGACTCTTTTTGTTTTGAATAATTAAATATATTTGTTAAAATATAAGGGCCTATTCGTTAATTTTTAAGCTACTTTGAATTTTATTTCATTTAACATATAATTATGTGCTAATTTTTAAAAACTTAAATAAGTATTTATAATTTTTTTTTAAAAATATTTCCAAGTTTGACTTGTTAATTACAATTTAGAATTAATTTTTTCAGAAACATGTAATTAATCACAACAATGATGTAAATGTGAATGATAATAAACAAATTTATCCTCTCTTGTGGGGTTGAATAGTGGATTTTCATCCCATAAAAATGTGTAATTAAACCGCTATTTTTAATTTTGATATTAATTATTATTATAATTATTTGAACATAAATTAGAAATTTTTTAAAATATATTAAAAAAATAAATTATACTATCATTATCGTATTGAACATATAAACAATAAATTCATATAATTTAATAAAATAAAAAAAATATTTTAAATTTTAATTTATTAAATATAAATAAAAATTTTTAATCTATAATAAAAATAAAAATTTCGAGAACAGACGAGAATGATAATTTTTAAATTGTTTGTATTTTGTTATTGTTAAAAATAATTATCCGTACTATTGCCTTCAAAGTTAAGTTTTTAAATTAAACGACAAATTTATAACGCTTTAAATTTAAACTTTTAAGTTAAATGGCAAATCATCGGGTTTTCGTGAAAATAAAAATTGTTGATGCACGGCATGAAAGTGAAGGGGAACAAACGGCTTTAACTTTATGCTTTTTTATTTTTTTTGAAAGGAATCCATTCGGGGAATAATCAATCCAACAAAAAGCTACTCATCCGAAGTTTCCTACCAAAATTATAACAAATCAATTGAAACTTCTCTCACACTTTTGAGTAATACAACAACAACAACATCAATCATCAAAACTCAATACCAATTTCATTCCCTCCCTCCAACTCATTTTAAATTTAATTTTGCCTTTTTAAACATGAATGTCAATTTCTAGTTGCGGAGGTTGCAGGCCAACTCCCAATAAATAATGGATTCCGGGATGCTGCCTTCCCCCATTTGTCCTGTGCCGTTGCTTTTACCTTTTTCCAACCCCGGGAACAAAGATCCGGGCATTGTGCTCTAGCTAGCATTCGGACACACAGATTCTGTTATGGAAAACTATTGTTATTACTAACATTAACATTTGATCTGGATTCCAATTTTGAATATGGAAACCGCTATGTTACATTCGTTATTATAAAATTTGTAATTGTAATATAAAAATAAGTAATAATTAATAATTAAAATATATTTACAAAAAAAAATTTAAAACACATAAAAATAATATTTATAACATAAAATTTATAAAATTAATTATAACAATAGGGTAAGGCAATCCCTTTGAATGTATAAATATTTTAAAAAAACAATGGGTGGTGGGAGAAATTGATTTTGATTTGGCCTCTAATTGAGTCACTTTTGTAATCAACAATCAAGACATCATTGTGATTCAGATTTTTCCACTGGTTTCTACTCTGGAACACAGAGTTGTTGTCACATTTAATTTATGTTGTTAATTATGATTGATAATTAATTATTTAACAACTTGTTAAATAATTTTTTTAAATTATCTTAAACGACGTCGTTGCATCTCAGGAATAATTAGACCAGATCTTAGATCTAGGCCTGTGGGAACCAACTTGTCTTGACAGCCAGCCGATCAACATCCAACCGCCGCTAAATTTTTTAGTTTATTATTATTATTTTATATGTATTAATTTCGTTACTGGCAACGAGTGACGACTGAATTCCAAACCGCCATGGGGTTGTCTTTTCTTCTGCTTATCTTTTTCAATACTGTCCCTACAAAGTACTTAATTTGCAACCCTGCAGATTTCAGTCTTCCACAAAGATTAAAAGGATAATTCTATATATACCCTTAAAGTTTTGTTTATATTTCTCATGTTATTTTTCAAATGCATATTGCATCACATAAAAATAAAAAATATCATATACATCCCTTTAAATGTGTCACATACTTAAAAGGTATGTGATAGCAAGTACTTAAGATAAAATATTTTTTTAGACTTAATAATAATAAGAATATTTTACACAAAAAATAACAATTTATTTAATTTTTATTTTTCAAAATAATTATAATAAATTTAAATTAGAAAAATTTATATATTTCTTAAAGTTTAGGGGTTATATGTAATATTTTAATATTATATAATTTAAAATATTTATTTATATTAGTATTTAACTATTGTATTTATTCTTAATTTCATGGGTGTATAATTTTTGTCAAATTTTAAGAGAGTGTGTGACACATTTAAGAGCTGTATGACATCTTTTAAACTTTACAGGAGATGCATGAGCATTGTGCAAATGTTTGCACCAGTGTAAAAATGAACCAAACTTGAAGGGGTCATCTGAAATTATGCTAAAATTAAATTGGAAAATAAAAATAGAGCTGCCTGTCTTTCAGGGACAGACAGCACAGTTCACGCAGGCACGTGCCTTTCACGTGCTTAAAAGCAAATTAATTAATTACTATTTTTTTTATAAAATTATTATTATTATTATTATATATTAAAATAATAAAAAAATTGTGCAAGTTATTTAAAAAAATGTTGAATATGTTTAGGAATGATAATTTAGTTGAATATTGCAAATATTTGATGATATTTAATTAAAAAATATTAATATTTAAAATTAATAACTATTGAATAAATTATAAATATTAAAACAATTAGTTAAAGTATAATTTTGTATTATTGAACGGATATGAATATTTAATTTTTTTATTTTTTAAAAAATATTCTGTCCGTCCGTCCGTTCCTTAATGTGTTTGTCTTCTTCGGAACTTTGCCTTCTGCGTTCTGGAAGATGTGATTCTTGAAGTGGGGTCCAGGGATTATGCTTTCGCGTTGCTAGTTTAAAGGGACGGTCTTAATCCAATCATCTGATCTGATCTGATCTCTACTTACAAATCTTACAAACTGTTGGGGGCCACCCAACCATCTCGCACCCACTTAACAAAGACGCTTCATTGGTCATCATTAGGTACGCCACGTGACGCATCCCATGAAAGCGAGATTTCATCAATCATAAATCACCGCCCAATCATAGAAGAACCAAAAAAAGAAAAAGAAAAAGAAAAAGAAAAAGAAAGAAGAGAATCGGGCAAAGGAACGCGTCTGAATTACGCCGTCGACGGCTTTGATGTTCATCACTTTCCCTATCAACACGTCAGCTTCAATTATTCAAAATCCCCAACGAGTAAAATATCAAATTCCGGTCCTCCCATTTTTTATTTTTCAAAAGCTAGACCGCAAGTCTTATTCTGTTTTTTCCCAGTAGTAACTGATAAGCGTTAATTTCACTGCCACGACGTCGTTTTCGACCTTGCTCTGTTTGTCCATTGCCTTGTCCGTATAATGTACGTTATCGATTACGTGTATAATTTTAATAATCTTAATTTTATTTTAAAAAATAATAATTAATAATTAAATAATGACAACGTGAGCTTCGTGTTCCAAGGCTTTGTCGGAGGAACAGCGGGGCCACACAGTGCATTGATGTTTATTTACCACAATTTAGTAGACATATCCTAAAAACCGCCAGCGTGTACACAACGGATCTGGAAGAGTGGAGCAATCGGCTCTCGCTCTATTTCTCTCACCGGCAGAACAAATATTATTATTATTATTAATACCACCACACGAGGCAGTCACCACACGCTTGCTATCGCACCCCGGCTTGTGGATATATAAACTCAACAAACCCCACACAATTCTCTCAATTCATTTCGTTCTTCGTGGGTACTCGAACACTTGTCTCGCGCTCTATCTATCTTTCTTTGTAAATTCGTTATGGGTGCGGCAATTCTGCCAGATCTCGGAGCCGAGATTCTCGTTCCGGTCTGTGCCGTCGTCGGAATCGTCTTCTCCTTGGTGCAGTGGGTGCTTGTTTCCAGAGTTAAGTTGGCTCCCGTCAGGGACTCGCCCTCCAACACCGGTGGCAAGAATGGATACTCTGACTATCTCATCGAGGAAGAGGAAGGTCTTAATGACCACAACGTTGTTATTAAATGTGCTGAAATCCAAAGCGCTATATCTGAAGGTGAATTCTTTTTGGAGTTTGTCTTTACACGTATTTGTTTATTTGCGTTTGTGTTTTTTGAATTTGTTTTTACGTTTTCTGAAGATAAATTTTAGATCTTTAGCTTTGTTTGTCACTTCTGTGTGTGTTTGATCGGTGAAAGTTTGGATTTTGGTTAGGCTGAGGTGTTTTGTGAAGAGTGGTGACCATGTGTGGTTCAGATCAACTGTTTGTCAGCGTTTCTTTGTTTTCAGCTTGTGTCTGCTTTGTTGAATTGGCCTTCAAAGTTAAAACACTGTTTTTCGCTTTTCATTTTTTTTAAAAAAATAATAGAACTGAATTTCTTTGTTTCTTAGTAATTTCAATTTCTTTAATACTAAAATATTTGGAGGGTTAGCGGTAATTTAGTTGTAAGCAAGGAATTTTTTGGTGCCTTTAGTATTATATGGTTATTTCCAGATCGAAGGTGGTGCTTAGCTGGTCTTCGACGCTGGCCGCACAATTTTTTATTACTCTATTTTGTAATCAATATTGATTTCTTTTGGTGTCATCCGGAGATACTATTGAGATCAAGCTCTCGATTAGATAATTTTGTTGTTGGACTGTAATTATATTTAAATCTAGCATGTGGGTATGGAAAATAATGTTGAAGACCAGGATGTGCTGTTGTGATTTGATGATTTGTTGTGATGTTATCTGGTATATATGATGTGAGGAGATATCATAAAGATGCTATTAATCATAGAACTCTCGAGATACCATGTGTGGGATGTGGATATCCTTTGTTTTCTATGTGGGGATTTTTGTTTCCATTGAAATCATAATTGATCTAACAGTTGGAATTACTTTCAGAACAGCTTTCATTCAGTTTTTGTCTACCTCAATGAATCCAAGCGTTTTTTATGGATCCAATTTCTTTATCTGCATTGCTTCTTGTGTAAAATTGATACCATTTGATTTGAGAATGTGAGCTACACTTGAAAGTTTAGTTTACTTCTTAATGAGTGTAAAATATGAGTTGCATGATGGAAACTTGGATTTGATAAAATTATTGAAAGGAAAAAAGAGAGATATTTAATCCTTCATCTAGGCTTTGCTTGATTTTAGGCAGCAATATCATCTAGGCATGCAAATTATCATGTTGGAGTGTGCCTTTACAAATTTATATGCAATATCATGTGATTTTGCTTCATTATTTACATTTCATGTTGAATAAAGTATTTTATACAATATCAATGATAGTTCAAAGAGTTAATGGAATGATATTTTGCAAAATAGTTAAGTTGCTTCGATCAAATCTTGATTGATGAAATTATCTTGAATTACATAATTTCTGTTAGCATTTTAATATTATGTGGGACCATTTTGCACGGCTGTCATTGGTCCCTAAATATCATTTTGTGGAGCCTTATAGTTAATACATATCAATATCAATTCCTTTGATATCCTTAAAAATTTACAATATGCAAGTATTTTTTGGACAGCAAAAATCTTTGTAAGTTTATGACTTTGAAGGATTTTTCACTCATTGCCACACCGAAAATGACAACAAAATCTTTAAGTATAGTAAAATGAGACACAAACTCCTAATGTTTTATTTCATCTATTCTATTCCCATGGGTTAAAAAGTGCTCAGTTAGCAATATTAAATGCCATGTTTTAACTTTAGTAATTTCATTCACACATGTTAGAATTTTTGTGAACAAAAAAGATCATATTGCCAAAAGTTAAAATGACATTTAAGAAGGAGTGTAAAATGAAAATCTATGAAATTCTTACGTATTTTGATGTCATCCATCCAATTGGTACAGCACCTTTGAAAATGCAAGAGAGATAAGTACAATCTATGTGTGTGAAAATAATCTAGTGCAGTCACACATCCATATAAGCCTGCACACATGTTAATGATGGTTATTCGAAAATCCTGTTTCCTTATATTCTTGTTATTATTTTTTTCGGCCTTGCATGATTAATCTCTTAGGAAGTTTGTTTGTAGAAAGACTTTCAATTTGCTAACTTTGAGTTTTATTATGTTACAGGTGCAACTTCATTCCTTTTCACCGAATATCAGTATATTGGAATTTTCATGATTGCTTTTGCAATCTTGATTTTCGTTTTCCTTGGCTCTGTTGAGGGCTTCAGCACAAAGAGTCAGCCTTGCACATATGATCAAACCAAGACGTGCAAGCCTGCTCTTGCCACTGCTATCTTTAGCACTGTATCCTTCTTGCTAGGCGGTATCACTTCAGTGGTTTCTGGGTTCCTTGGGATGAAAATTGCTACCTATGCAAATGCAAGAACCACACTGGAGGCAAGAAAGGGAGTTGGGAAGGCTTTTATCATTGCATTTAGATCCGGTGCCGTCATGGGTTTTCTACTTGCTGCAAATGGTCTTTTGGTGCTTTTTATTGCCATCAACTTATTCAAGCTTTATTATGGTGATGACTGGGGCGGCCTGTTTGAGGCTATAACTGGTTATGGCCTGGGGGGTTCATCCATGGCCCTTTTTGGCAGAGTTGGTGGAGGTATCTACACTAAAGCTGCCGATGTTGGTGCTGATCTTGTTGGCAAGGTTGAGAGAAACATTCCTGAGGATGATCCTAGAAACCCAGCTGTAAGGAAACCTTAGAAGAAATTATAGTAGTTTGTACTATGCGGTTATCTCATTAATGAAATTTTATTGATTTGTATCATATTGGCAGGTGATTGCTGACAATGTTGGTGATAATGTTGGGGATATAGCTGGTATGGGATCTGATCTTTTTGGTTCATATGCTGAGTCATCATGTGCTGCCCTTGTGGTTGCATCAATCTCTTCCTTTGGAATCAATCATGAGTTAACAGCAATGATGTATCCTCTACTTATCAGTTCCGTGGGTATCCTTGTTTGTTTGATCACCACTTTATTTGCAACTGATTTCTTTGAGATCAAGGCAGTCAAGGAAATTGAGCCAGCCTTGAAGAAGCAACTAGTCATCTCCACTGTTCTAATGACTATTGGAATTGCAATTGTTAGTTGGATAGCTCTTCCATATTCCTTCACCATCTTCAATTTTGGAACCCAGAAAGTTGTGAAGAACTGGTTAGCTCTAAGTTGCTTCTTCTTGCCTGTTGAATGCTTATAGAACTATTTTTTGTGTCAAAAACCTAAAGATTTTTGAAAATCACTGTTGAATTGGGATTGCAGGCAACTCTTTTTATGTGTTGCTGTTGGTCTTTGGGCTGGGCTTATTATTGGATTTGTAACTGAGTACTACACTAGCAATGCATACAGGTAATTGGTGTTTGTAGCAATTTATTTTCCTTGATATTATTTTCTCCAATCATCATTTTTTTTTAACTTCCCTATATTGCAGCCCTGTGCAAGATGTTGCTGATTCCTGCCGTACTGGAGCTGCTACTAATGTTATTTTCGGCCTTGCATTGGGATACAAATCTGTCATCATTCCTATTTTCGCCATTGCAGCCGGCATTTTTGTTAGTTTCAGTTTTGCTGCCATGTATGGTATTGCTGTTGCTGCCCTTGGAATGCTAAGCACCATTGCTACTGGGTTAGCTATTGATGCATATGGTCCCATCAGTGACAATGCTGGAGGCATTGCTGAGATGGCAGGCATGAGCCACAGGATCCGCGAGAGAACTGATGCTCTTGATGCTGCCGGAAACACAACTGCTGCTATTGGAAAGGTTTGGAAATTTTTTGTCACCTAGCTCTAGATAGTATCCATCGATGCATAGCATTTTCAGCTGCTTTTTACTGTACTTATTGAAATCCAAGATTACTTGTTTCGTTTTGCACATCTAGGGAAATAGGCTACCTTCTCCAGCAGTGCTTTAGCTATGATGCCCAATGCTTTGTCTTGATAGACTGGAAAATGAAAAGTTTCTTCCAGTTGAAACAAACTAGATTTGGCCTTTCTTCTAGAATTTTCTTTGCAGTACTGGTTTTGAAATGGTATAAACTAATGCTGTGCTCTGCCCATTTTTCTCTTGATACATGATTTAAGAAAAAAATATCCTCTCAATTTGCCTTTGTTTATCTTAAGTTTATAACTTGTCCAGAGTATGAGTTCTTTTTCTCAGTCAAGCCTAAGTGTATTCATATTTGTTGTTTCAAAAGGCAATTTTCTTCACTTTTGGTTGCTCGTAGATATGAAGTCACACGCTCAGACAGACATCTTACCAACATAAATAAAATCATATCTGTGATCCCAAAAAGAGTAAAACAAATGTAAACTCGCACACACTTTGAAAGAAATTGTTGCATTACAAGTCCAAATATCAAAGTTCATGTTTTAACCTGTGGGTGTTGGGTTTGATTGCAGTGCAACCTACTCAAACCCACCCACCCACCACAACCAAAACAAACACATTTAACTAGAAATTGTTGCATTAATGAATATTTGGATCTACATCTAAAGCTGAAGGCCTTAACAGATAATGTTTTATGTATTGTCTCCAGGGTTTTGCTATTGGTTCTGCAGCTCTTGTGTCCCTAGCCCTCTTTGGTGCTTTTGTGAGCCGTGCAGCTATTTCAACTGTTGATGTCTTAACTCCAAAAGTGTTCATTGGTTTGATTGTTGGTGCTATGCTTCCTTACTGGTTCTCTGCCATGACAATGAAGAGTGTGGGAAGTGCAGCATTAAAGATGGTTGAGGAGGTCCGCCGACAATTTAACACCATCCCTGGTCTCATGGAGGGCACTACCAAGCCTGATTATGCTACCTGTGTTAAGATCTCCACCGATGCATCTATCAAAGAGATGATCCCACCTGGTGCCCTTGTCATGCTCACACCCCTTATTGTTGGCATCTTTTTTGGTGTTGAAACTCTCTCTGGTGTCCTTGCCGGTTCCCTTGTCTCAGGTGTACAGGTAAATGCCAGGCCAGTTGCATGATTATCTTTATATTATTAGGTGCCAGAAATAGTATACCTATGACAGTGCACTTTTCCTAGAAATCTTTCCTCGCTATATATGTTTATTTCCTTCCTGTCCATATTTACAGATTGCCATCTCTGCATCCAACACTGGCGGTGCTTGGGATAATGCCAAGAAGTACATTGAGGTATATAATATACAATTGATGTACTTTACAAATGCTGCTGCTGCTACAATTTGATTCTGAAAAACTGCCTTTGTTTTATGTATTGTGGCTTATCCTCTGAATATGATTTTGGGATGACAGGCTGGTGTTTCTGAGCATGCAAGAGCTCTTGGTCCTAAAGGATCCGATCCACACAAGGCAGCTGTCATTGGTGACACAATTGGGGATCCATTGAAGGACACATCAGGCCCATCGCTTAACATCCTCATCAAGCTAATGGCGGTGGAATCACTTGTCTTTGCTCCATTTTTCGCCACCCACGGTGGCCTGCTTTTCAAGATATGGAATTAGGAAAACTTGAGAAACAGACAGGAGTGGTGGTTCCCCCAATATCCCTACTTCTGTTAGTTCTTCTTGACCCTTTTTTGTTTTGTTTTTCTTTCTTTCTTTTTACTTTTGTATCATCCTCCTCTTGATGTATATTACCATGCCGTGGAGCTTTGACCTTTTGAAATTGTGTCTGTCTTGAGGTTGAGCAGGGGGGAGAAAATTTCCCCGTCAGGGGGTGGGTGGATGGTGATGATAAATTTGTCAAACCTAGTGAAGAGTTGGAACTGCATTTGTTGAAAGCCCTTCTTTTTGTTTTGTAGGAAGAAGCGTTATATTTTCATTACAGATTTCCTTCCTAGCAATGATTTTCTAATGGTTTCCTCTTTATAATCTTAATTGTTGGGAAATTTCCAACTAGTCCCGAGAGGTGACAGTGGATATATATATATATATATATATATATTGTAGACAATCTCGAAATTTAACAATTAAATTCAGAATTTAAAAACTATAATCCATTCATTAGTATATATTGATAACTCAAGACAATTCTCATTCATAATTCTAAAAATTTTGTTAATTATAAAATCTAGTCAAAAAGTTTAAATTATAACAAATAAGTTTCTATATATTTTTATAAATTATAAACGTTTTCAAAATATTACAAACACCTCCTTATATGTCCCACTAATTCAGATTTTTATCATTTCGATCTCAATTTTTTTTTAACGAATTAAATTTAAATGAATAAAAATATATTTAAAAAAAAAGAGAATGAATGAAATAGAGAATTTCTTTTTAATTTTTAATCACAATAATATTGGTATTAATTTTTATATGAAGTATGTAAATTCCGAGCTGGTGGTCTCCATGGATGCCGTCGCCACTGTCGTTTCTGAGCAAGCTTTCCTTCATGAAGATCTCATGGCTGCTTCATCATATTCTCATGTCTGAAGTCTGACCTCTGAGAAACAACGCTTTCTTTTGTCCTTTCATCATAACATTCACCTTCTTTTGCCACCCAAGCCTATTGTTTTCATTTCCGTGCCCATTACTTAATTCGTTCTATGTTGTCCGCACCCCATTCCTCGCTGCTCCCCTCCGCATCCAATCCTTCTCCCTCTCCGTCTCCGCCCATTATCCTGATTCAGATCCGGTGAACCCGACCCATTTACTTCCCGCCCACCACCTCACAATAGCAATAATCGGCTTTGGCAATTATGGCCAATTCCAGCCAACTCTCGCCTCTCAAGGCCACACAGACCTTGCTTACTCCCGATCCGACCACTCCAATACCGCTAAAAGACTCGGCGTTTCATTTTTCGTGGACCCTCTTAACCTCTGTGAAGAACAACCAGAAGTCATTTTACTTGCCACTTCAATCATCTCCACCGAGTTTAAAACGAAGTAGATTGTTTCTTAACGTCCTTTCGGTCAAAGAGGTTTCCAAGAATCTTTTGCTGGGAGTTTAACCTGTTGATTCTGATATAATTTGTAGTCATCCTATGTTTGGTGTTGGTCAGAACTCTACTTTGTCGATGAGAAAGTGAAGAATCGAGAATTTCACGTTGTGAGAAGCTTTGATATTTGTTTACCAAAGAAGGATGTGTAATGGTGGAGATGAGCTGTGCACAGCATGATTATTATGCGGTGGAGACGCAATTCTTGACGCGTTCGATTGGGAGAGTTTTGAAGATGTTGGAACTGGAGTCCACGCCGATTAATACAAAAGGTTATGAGGCATTGAGAAAGCAGATGTTCGGGAGTTTGCATGAGGTGGTGAGGAAGCAATTGAGTGGGAAAGCAGAAAGAGGGAAGGTGACTTTGCAAGAGAGTTCTGGAAATGGAACTGCCAGGGCAGCCGCTTATAAGCTTCACGAGGTAAGCTTGTCAGGCTCGCTCGTTGTAAGTTGGTCATTTCAGCTTTATGTGACATCTAAATTTCCTTTGAGACTAAGGCAAATAAGATTTACAATGTGGATTTATAGTCTAGAATAGGCAATAGTGCTGTACTTAAAACATTGTCTGCAAGACTTATCTTTGTTTTGTCTGTGTGTAGATACTCAAATTTATGATGATGCTAGTTTTATATGCTCCAAACATCATATCAAAGAATTTGTTTTTGCTTTTGTGCGGGTAGCTAAATAATAAGATTCAGATATTTTGGGTTCTTAATTTTTCATTTGATGGGTGACCTGATTCACCATGATTTTATTAGATAACCTAGGGGAACAGGGGTATGGCACAAATCTGGAGAAAATGTCTCCATATAATTTTGAGTTGTGGGCTGTAGGGAATCAAAAAAGTGATGCAGAAGTAGATAAGAAAATTCTCATAGATCATGTAACATAGGTTTAGGCTTTTGTATTTTTCACATCTAATATACTCTGATTTGGGTGTTTTTTCCTGACAGGAGAGAGTAGCTTGAGATAAGTGATCCTTCAAGAATCATATTAATGATTTATTTATGAACTTTTATTGGAATGTTCAGGTCTAAAGATGCTCTCAAACACAGGAATACAAAGCACTGGCCTGTGTCTGTGTAGATAGCAGCTTGGAGCTCAAGATTGCCATTTTGGATTTGGAAACTTTGGTCATTTCCTAACAAAAACCATAGTGCGCTAGGGCCTCATGGTTTTAGCCTATTCTTGAACAGATACTCTGATGTGGCTCAAGAATTCTGATGCAGATGATCTTTGTGAAGAGCATCCAGAGGTCATTCTTCTTTGTACTTCGATTCTGTCAACAGAACCAGTTTTGAAGTTGTTCCCACTTCAGAGATTGAGGAGAAGTACTGTGTTTGTTGATGTAATCTCTGTAAAAGAGTTCCCAAGCGAGTTGTTTTGCCAATATCTGCGACCGAATTTTAACTTTCTCTGCACGCTTCCAATGTTTGGACTGGAGAGTGGAAAGAATGGATGGAGTTGTCTATCTTTTGTTTTTGATGGGGTAGGGTTGGAAGTGATGAAGCAAGAGTGTCAAGGTGCCATAGGTTTCTGGATATATTTGCATGAGAAGGGTACCAAATTGTGGAGATGTCATGTGTAGAGCATGATTGGCATGCAGCAGGGTCACAGTTCATTGCACACGCAATTGGAAGAATTTTGGGGAAGTCAGGTTTGGACTCAACACCGATTAACACAAAAGCATCTTTGAAAATTATTTATATTTTCGAATTGATCTCCATATCGGTGTCTTGGACTTCTGGATATTGAAAACATAAATTAATTTCTTTTGTAAATCTCTGTTACGTCATGACAAAGACAAAAATCTTCATTAGTTCGGCCAGGATTCAGTCGGAAGGATAAGATTCACTTATTTCATTGGATAACAGAAAATAGAGTCTCCAGGACTGAAATTCTCTTTTTATGTTATCAGCAGAGACACTGACATCCACCGCGTACTTATAAATCAGAAGTATGGATCATGGAAACAGAAAAATCAATCAGTGCTCCTGAGATTTTTCAAGAACACAATGCCAAAATGCCAACTAAGATGATGAGTCGTGATTTTTCTATTCAATTTTGCCACCTTCAGTCTTTAATCAATCCTCTACAGATCATCAGATGAATCAGATTCCGTTGTCTTACCAACATCATTCTTCACATCACCTTCCATGTTCAATATTCTTCAATTCTTGACTTTCTCCAGAATCGCTGCCAAAAACTATCACATATTTACCCTGGCCTTCAGCTCCAAGAACAGAATTCATCATTATGCTATCTTTTGTTCATTCTGTTTTCATCGAGAACTTGGCAAAAGTAGAAATGCCCATTTTGGAAAGAAATCGATTTATTATTTGAAGGAGTTGAAAGCAACAAAAGGAAGCATTATTGACTTGTGACAAAAGTAAAAGAAAACGAAATGAAGCAACAATCAAAAGTAAGAATCACGGAACAGAAAAATCAAGCAGGGCTACGAGATTTTTCAAGAACCATGACAAGATCTAAAGACTAGTGGTTGAACTGAAAAAGATTCCAACGTTTATTCTTGAATTTTCCTCATCAGTTTTAACACATCCTCCCATCAATCAATCCTCCTGAATAACATCATATGAATCGGATTTTGTTGTCTTACCAACATCATGATTTCATTGCTGCTGCTGCTTTTTCAATTCTTGACTATTTTGTTCAGAAGAAATCACATCTTTGCCCTGTTCTTCAGTGACAGTTTCACCAGATTGATGCACACCGGCATCATCATCACCATGAGAATCAACATCTTCCATATTGCGACGACTTGCACGAATAAAATTCAAGTACAGTTGGATGGTTTTATCGTGTTCCCTACGCAACTCAGTCACCATTTTCCCGTAGTCGTCTATTTCTTTATCGCAGCGATCAAATGGTAGATTCTTTTGCCTCAAATTCTCACTCAACTTCTTCGTGACATCAATCGCAGCTGTGAACTTCCCAACCAGTTCTTTCAAGCAATGATTCACCTCTGAAGTTTCTCGGACAGCAGTCATCAGATAACCGAATTTACTGCCCAACTCCATTGATGAACCAGTTATATTACCAAGATCACCTCCTACTTGTTTATCCAATTCTTGATATTCAACAGAATTGGTGCCAGAAATAGCCGCAACTTTTCCCTTTCCTTCAGTCGCAGTTTCACCAGATTGATTCACATCTTCATCACTGTCACGAATAGAATTCAAGTACAGTTGCATGTTATTGTCATATTCTCTATTCAACTCATTCACCATCTTCCTATAGTCGTCTATTTCCCTTTTTCTACAAACAAATGGTAGATTGTGTTGCCTATAGCTGTTACTCAACTTCTTCCTAACATCAATCACAGCTTTCAACTTTCCAACCATTTCCTTCAAGGAACTATCGACTTCTGAAATTTCTTGGACATCAATCATCCCTTGACCATCTTGTCTCTCCAACATTGACGAATCAGTTATCTTACCGAGATCGCCACCTACTTGTTTCTCCAATTCTTGTCTTTCAACAGGATCGCTGCCAGAAACAACCACATCTTTACCCTTTCCTTGAGAATCTTTTGTTTTATCATGCTGATCGGTCTTCAACTTCTTCCCTGAGTCATCCAAACTCTCATAATCTTTTTTCTCCATTGAAGATGAACCCCTATGATACCACTTGACTTTGAACTAACCCAAAGAATTGCAAGGATCAAAAGGTGATCAGTTTGTGAACAAACGAGAAGAAAGAAAGAGAGTTAATCAGAGTGACATAGTAGATTACATTCTATAGTCCGCCGGTTAGTTTAGCCAGCAAGGTTAGTTGGCGATTCAGTTATATTCCGCAAACACTGCTATCATCACGTTACTTGCAGGTCACAATGCATTGGAAAACGGCGGATCGATGCAGTCTGTACGACTGAGTTTTCTCAAGTGTTAGCAGTCAAAATTAAGAACTACAATTGATAGTTGCAGAACGACAAGTCTGTCGTTGAGTTTAACAAACACGACTCGTCGGTCCTCTACGTTTAACAAACGCGACACAGCTGTTGTGTATATGGGTAGTAAACGACAAGCTATGATGTTGAGAAGTAGTGAAATGTCACCTGCAGGTAAGGCGAGCACTGAGTCTTAACCGAGATAACTGAAATAACTACCTGCCGTACGCCTATTCATTCGTACAATATTAAGTAAACAATTTCAGTTTATTTGCTTGAGGAGCACAACCAATGAATAGATTCCACGTCACAATCCAGTAGACCCCCAATTCACGGACCTAAAAGTTCGAAAATGTTCCAAATTTTTACTCCAACGCGACCTTGCAATGCAAGCAATTTGGCAACTAGCATGGCTTCTTTCTTCTCCTGATTCTCTAGGCTATCAACTCTTAGGCACCAGAAATCAGAAACAGAAAACGAAAACACAACTGCATACCGTACACCTTGTACCTTCTCTCTGGCATTTTTACAAATAGGTCACGCTTTATTAACAGAAGAGTGCTATAGCATTATCAAGGTCCATGAGAATCTTCATAAAATTATGGGGAAAAAGATAAGTGATATGAAATGAAATATAAATCACGACTTCTTAATACTTTTGGGCTATAGATGATCAAGGACAAACTGACTAATGAGTGCATTCGATGATGAGTCAGGACAAGGAGTCTAGATGTACATAAGTGTTGCTTGTTTAGTCACCCACTTTTTCTGTTTCATATTGATTTCATTATACTTTCCCTTATTGAATTGTACAGGTGAACTATGAGTGTTGCTATGATTCCAATGTCATACCGGTGTGGGTGGAATTCATCATTGGCTGGATAGGTCCAAATCATCATTCTATGCATTGAGTCAATTGCCTTGGGGTTGGCTTGGCATGATATTTGCTGCGAGGTTTGTACCTCAAGACTTATTTTATTCTAGTTATATTTCACTCTCTGCACAGGTTATAAGAAGAATTGTTTGTTAGTGTTCAGTCATAGAATTGTATTCCCTTTCCCAGAGAAGAAAAAGTTCTGGTGATAAATACGAGGGGATGAAAAAACAATTATGATAGTTACAGTAACAAACTGGAGGGCTCAGTTAGAGGCCATTGAATCACATCAGTCATGAGAAATTTTTTGGTGTTTCGACACATTCATGGATGAGAATGAGCGCAAGATAGACATCTAGTTGTGCTGTTTGTTCTGACCGTGCTGGAATGTTACATAGCTTAGAGATTGTAAGGAAGGAAAACTACGAAACTGAAAGAAATTTTAATTTAAATTCTCGACTAATATGACATTTGGATGAGTTGGAAAAAGTGAATGGGTTTGTCTTGATTGAGTTGTATTGATAAGTAACATGTTTAGTATTTTTCCAAACTGTTATAAAATTAGTAACTTCTAGCAAAAGGTTTAGGCTTGTAATGCACCCACCAAGTTGGCGATGGAACTTGTAATAGATTACCTCTATTAAATTATCCGGAACTTGTAATAGATCGCCAAGGTTAAAGCTAAACTTTTTGTCTCAAAGTTGTGGTTTATTCTCAGGAGTAAGTAGTCAATATGCTTTTTTTGAGATCAAACCTAAGATAACAATCCGTGGACTGGTATAGGTCATTTGTATAATTTCTGTAAAGAACATGGTGGATTCCAATTTACAGACATTCGATTTGATACATATTCATGTGGACTTTTATACCTTTCACCTGTCTAGTTAGATGCAGAAGGTACATACTCAGTGTCACACTGCAAATACTGTATATTTTGCTGCCCCTTAATGTGGTATTAAGAATTTTTATTACTCTTTTTAGGATATGTTTGTCATTAAAGTATTTTTTATTCATAGCTATTGCGAAATAGAATCACTAGTTATTAAGGGTATGTTCTGGATTGAATTGTGAGCGGTAAACATTAGCTGTACTTATAAAATTAGGTAGAAGTACAATGGTTCCCAACATATCTTAGGTGGATGGGTGATTGATTGGGAAACATTAGTTGCCTTATAAAAGTGAATGTTTACTAAATACCTTAATTGTTGTGCTTTCAAAATTAAATAAAAATATAGCAATTATGAACATAGCTTTACTTTTATTAATCTAAGTTCCATAAGTGGACAACAAATTATATAGTGTCATTTTTTCTTGAGTTAAAGAAAAAAAGAAGCAGAGAAAGTCTTGTTCAAGAATCATGTCATTATCTTTCAGATTTCAACAATGAATTATGAAAGCTCTCTTTATCTTGTATAAAAAATGCTCAAGAATACATCAGTGTTTCCTAAACTCCGGAGAACTCTGCTCTCCATAGGCTTTCAAATAAATTAACACATTAACCATAAGAACAACAAATGGTAAGAAAACTAAATGATTGCTGCTTCTATGGGTCTCCTCCCTTGCTGGTAGTATTCAAAAAACATAATCTTTTACTGTCATACACAACCTTGGCCTTGGCTCATTCACCACTCCATTCACTGGTTCAATCTCTTTATCCGAGTTTGGAACACAGAACACAACCACAGAAATTCTTTCCCTTTCCGGATTTGTCACAACTCTCTGTACTGGGCTTGTGAATATCCCATTACTCATTATCTGCGTCGTAAGTCATAACTTGAATTCAATACTTTTAACAGAAACAAAATGCTGAGTATTTATTAGAAACCTATATAAGCAAATTACCCCTGCCTGATCGCCAACATTAATTACAAGAGCTTCAGGAATGATGGGAACTCTGTACCATTGATTGTCTTTCTGGAATTGGAGGCCTTGTACCTCTTTGTCTTGCAAGAGAACAGTAAATGCTGATCCATCTGCATGAGGCTTTACGCAGATAACCAGATCAGGCCTTGGACATGGAGGTTAGAAGTTGAATCTGGCAAAAAATGATGCTTGTTCTCCATACTTGTCCAGAAAGCAGTTATCTTCCAAATTTAATGATATTGCCATGACCTTAAGCAGCCCTTGAGTTGTCACTTCTAACTTTGTGGTATATTCACGCAAGGTTTACCTGTAGAATTTACCAAAAACAAATTTACCAGAATGAAGTGTAAGTTTCCACCGTTCTAGGTTTGATTTCTATTTTGCCAATCATTTCCTCAGAGATTTTATTATTATATTTTGCATTTGTGCTATGTAATACCACTTTTGCACCACCAATCTTCTTCTACTGGACTGGTACAATTGTATGATTGGTGTTCACCGCCAGTAAGCCTCAAAACGTTTCCACTGAAAATTGAACTTTTCTCTGCTTCATGATACTGGTTTCGTCGAACAAGCATTCGAACTGAAGGAACATGACTCAGCAACATCACTAACTTCCTTTCTTCCACTGATTCGATTGTATTTCCACATAGGCCAAGGAAAAAATAGATTCTATATGATTTCAGCTGTAAATCAAGGGTAGCAAACAATACTATTGGGGTATGGTTTGTCTGAACAAGTGTTGGTTGGGCAATAAAATGTATATACTTTGCTGTATATTTGTTTTAAGTTACTCAAATCCTGTAATTGTATTGGAAAGTCAACAATTTTAGTTTGAAATGCCTCAGCAACTTTTGCAGTACCTCTCTCTCTCTCCATACCTACCACTGAACTGCTTAGACATCTCTATGATGTAACTTCTCCTGGGGATTTTTAAAAATAAACCAAAGAGTGCATTATCATGGACAAATTACAGAAGAAATTTGCATTCCACTCTTCAACAAGATGAAAGAACTAATTTTTATTTTTATTAGATACCGTCTGTTATTTGATCAATCATAGAATGGAATCAATTCAGTTCCATCAAATGCTATCTAACCTGCAAGCAGGGAGAATAACATAGGGCATGTGAACAAATACAATAGAGAATGGAGCAACAGTTATTGAATTTGTTGAATTAACATGTACAGGCTCCAATGGAGGTAAATCTCCTGCTGAATTTACACTCAGAATATTTCCATTCAATAGCATGGTTTGGCTGTGTAAATTTCCGTCCTTCGCTGTTAGATGATATTCCTCTCTTTCATTTCTGCTAGTTGAAGCTCGATAGAGCTTTATAATTCTAGTGTCGTAGACATTTATTATGTGTCGCAAGCTCCAGGCACGATTGAATTCAACATTGGCATGAACAGTGGTGCTACCGTCTAGGTTAATCAGAAGTAATGTTATCCCTTTCTGCAAGGTGATGTAGGTAACAAGGTTAGAGAGTTAGTAACACCAAAAATGAATAATAATAATAAAAAAGGATATAAAATGTAAAATAAAAAAAAGGCTACATGACTTACCGATTGTTTTGCACAATGAGCATAAGATCGTATTTTTTTGTTCCCGGAAAAGCTTGTTGACAGAACCTTTCTTCCCATTAATCGGTGCCAAAGAAGAGCACTGTAGTTAAGAGAGCAGATTATCAGGCATTGCTTCAATGTTACCAGATCATACCAAAGTTATGAAAACTCACTGAACAATTGTGATCCTACAGTCAAATATGCATGGTGTACTGCTTTTGCTGACAATATTTAGCTAAATCTTGTAAGAATTGGAGTAATAACAAAGAGCTTGGAAGCTGTTAAGAGTAATAATTCTAGTTCTGCAGGTGGTGCTTTTAAGAGGACTTAGAATATTCAATAACCTATAGTAGTCTGGGTTTGGTACAAAAGTGGTTGTGTCGAGTAAACCATAGTTTCCCCCAATTAATGTCTGCCTGCAGTATGTTTTCGTATCATGAGCTGAGGCCATACCAAGCTGATCTAAGTACCTGTTTGTGATCATGTCGAAGACATCACTTAGAAATCAACCACAGAAAACGAAGGATTTTGTACATAAGCTATAGTTAATTTACCAGAAGCTAAACACAAACGCATTGGTAACAAGATTATGGCCACTGTTGTAAGCCCCTCCTGCCTCACCAACCCATGCAACTGCTGAAGTTGCAGAACGCTTGATGGTATTTTCCAGATTACTAAATGTCTTATCCCCACGTTGAAGATAGGATGGATCAAGAATTTTTTCAACAAGATGCTGATCGACTCCTATTGAAAAAGGAAAAGCCAAACAGATTAGAGGTAGGCTCTTCTGAGTATAAGAAGTTTCAATATCAGTTTTGTCACCAGATACCTGGTCCAAGATTGTATATATGGTGGGTGACCACATCTAAAGACTGGCCCGATTTATCTATGAATTTTTTGAACCATTTTGCATTAAAGAATCCTCCTGGTGCTATTATTAGAGGCATATAGTAAGCATCCTTATAAATTTTCTGCACTATGTTTCTCAGAGTGATTGTATCAGAAGCATACTGATCTGCTGCAATTCTTGTTCCAACTCCACTTCCACTCAATTCATTGCCTGTCTAGCAAACATATTTACTTCCACATGAATAGTGTGAACATTTAAGTACTAATTTGAATTAGTGATCATCAACAAACATAGTGTGCTATTACCAAGCTCCCAACCATGAATCGTGTGATTCTTTTCTACCGTATAGCGTATTAAGGATTCAGAATTAGCGTAGTCCCAAGCTCCATGAGCAGAACCACCGGCTTTTATGGACCGTCCAGAGAGAGCATTTAATCCAAAGATAATCTTAGCCCTGAGTTGAACAGAGCAGGAATAGTTAATTGAAAATCGCTCATACTTTCAGTTAACAATGAGTTGAGTTAAGCAAGTTTAAAAAGTAATTAAAAAGAAATGATAATACCCAGATTTCTTGAAAAAAGCATTTAGTTCATCCCATCTATGCATCGGCAAACATCCTTGGGTAAAACCAAACATCTCTGAAGACTTTTTGACAAATGGAAAGCAGGGTTGGTGATTATCTGGAGTGTCGTAGATGACCTTATCTTGCAAGCTACCACCCAATCTAATCTTCAGTGGTGAAAAAGCTAATCCATCAATCAAAATAATTTTTTAGACTTCCGTAAACAATAAGAGGATTTATCATTTCATAGAAATGATTTATTATGAAGAAAGATCTAATTATCAGGAAAAGTCCTCTAATCTGAAGAATTTCTTACCTTTTATGGCGTTCAAGAATATATTGTTGTTAAGGTCCTGCTTGAAAGAAAGTTACAAAGATTAGAAATGGATCATTACAAGATGGGTCAACCCTTCTCTCATTTTTCCAATCATTAACTTCATGTATTCATCTTTTTTTTTCATTTTCTTTATTTTGAGCATATGTAAATTGAATCACATATCTGCAACTAAGATTTATTTATGAATTGAATCAATATGTAGAAGAACTTTGCTGCAAAATGATAACTCCAAAATTAAAAAAAAACACTATTAAACAAAGAAAATCAAAGTTACCAAAAAGCAAAAAAGGAGCAAGGAGACCAAAAATTAAAAATTCAGCAACAACAACAACCACAAAATCACCGAGATCAAAGTATATTACCAGATTGAGCAGAGAAGCTCTACCCCAGCTGCATGTGCGATAGTCACATTTTTCAGGAGGCCACCAGTCTAAAGTTGCACAAATAAAATCATCATCAATCCTTCCAACCACAGCATTTCTGTCTATAAAAACACTTCCTTCAACAGAAGAAGCTGCAGCTGCGGCCTGTAAGATGAATATGCTGCCGCTACAACAAATGATGATTGAAATCCCAGAAAGCAAGCCCATTAAACAAGCGCGTGAATCCATCTCCTCCGGCTTCGACTTAATGATCAAGATCTGAATACATAATCACAGACCCACAGTGACGAAGATGGGAGAAGACATATATATATATCAATAATTGAGGGCATGTTTACTATTTGACTACATCGTAATGTACTGTATGTAATATACAAAAAGATATAAAATATTATTTTATATTATTTTTAATTTAAAACTTGAAATACCCCATGCATGAGTAAAATATAAAATAGATAATTACATGTCAGTCCTTCATTTTTTTACACTTTTATCAATACGAATATAATTCTTTTAGCTGAATCAAATAGATCATCAACCTTTATGGAATCCACTTAAATGTACGTTCGAGTGTCACTGTAAAAATATGAACACATTATGAAGGATTTATTTGATGAAAGTGAACAGCATGTGACCATATTGTGGAAATATAAAAATCAAAGACTTGAATAGTAGTAGTATCCCATGTATAATCAATCAAGTATTTAGGTTATTTTTTAAAAAATTTTAGTGATTCAAATATTAAAAATAGTCATTAATTTTAAAGAAGTATTTTGGTTATTTTTAAAATTTTTTTCAAGCATTAATATTTTGAAAATAATCATTAATAATAAATAATTAGTAAAATAAAAAAAAATGTTCAAGTTATTGACAATAACCTTAACTTTCAAGTGAAAAAGTTCATTTATCAACTTATATGCAACATGTGACATCTGTGGTGATAGGTATCCAATTTGCATAGTCAAGCAAACTAAAGAATAAGTAAAATAACAAATAACAAGAAAATGACCTTCAATTTATTTAATGAAAATGAACAAAATATGACCATATTTGTGGAAAAATAAAAATCATTAATACCCTATCTATAAATATTATATATATATATAACAAATAGACTTTATGGGTTATTTCTTTTTCTTTTGAGCATTAATATTTTAAAAATAACCATCGATAATAAATAATTAGTCCTATAAAAACAAGGAATGATTTTTAAGTTATTGACAATAACCTTAACTTCCAAGCGAAAAAATTTATTTATCAACTTATATCGGCATGCAACAACTATATTGATAGGCATCCAATTTACATAGTCAAACTAACAAAAGAATAAGCAAAATAACAAACATCAAGAAAATGACCCTCAATTTATTTATGAATTTAAGTTTGTCTCAAAAAGTGGAAAGTAAAACACTACGAAAGCAATAATATTTTAATTTAATTTTGAGATATCTTAAGAATTTAATGTAAGTTGCTTAGCCCATAGGACCAAGTTATAATGTGTAAATTTGTAATGCGTTCCCACAAAGGAACCAATAGGTAAGACAAAAAGGGGATTCTAAACAAATTATGTATGTGTATTGGGTTTATACTTTGGTTGATTTTGGAGACTTGTATTGGGTTTATGCTTAGGTTGATTTTGGAGACTATGTCCACTGCAATTATTGCCTAAAACTATCTAGTCTTGCATATACGTTTGTTCAGCTTCATTATTAACAAAATAATGATTTGATTTTGAACACATGATAGAGGAAAATCATGATTCGAATTTATTTTCTTTTGACTGTAGAGTTTGACAAATCCAGTAAACATTAATCCCTTTGAACATAAATTCAAGAGGAGGTACAATGCGAGCACAATAACCTTTGAACAAGCGAGGAAAGAAAGGATGTACTGGCAAAATTTGGGGGCCAGCGATCTCCAGCAACAGCAAGAAAACCATTGCAGCAACTAGGGCCAACGTTGTTATAATATTGTCTGCTATGCACGGACATATAAATTTCCCAAACACATCCTTGTATTTTGAACAGGAACGACCAACATTACAATACTTCTCCTGAAGCACCAGGTGGGATCATACCAGGAACTTGTGGTATTTGAAACTGAGCTAGCCCCTGCCGCACCACTAGTATCGGAAAGCACAGGCTCATGAGTAGAAATGAAATCAATGCTTGAGCTTTGCTTTGACAATGTATCTACACAAGATCATTCTTGAAATAATTACTAAATTCCAACTCAAATTAGGCAAAAAAATCATTCAAACTCATAAACTTTTCTTTTCTTTTCATTATCGTTCACATTTTTTAGTTCTTGAAGGCAAAAAAAAGGAAAAATTATACCTATTTTTTTACTATAAATTATTTTAAGACTGCAAAACCAAAAAACAATGTCAAATTATAAATAAAGATTTTGATACTATTTTTCAGGATTCTATATATCTTAATTTCTTGAATGCCACTTGACTCTTATGACTCAAATTTGGGGCTTTAAATATGCTTTCATTGCACAAAAATTCCACATTTCATTTTGGAATCTCCCCTACAACATTCAATATAAATTCAAAAAGACAATTTTCATTTGTGCGAACATTGCTTAAAAATCCTGTCCATAATTTATGAACAAAATTAGGGCAACTCTCTAATAGTGAATAATTTATACTGATTTATTTATTTGATGTGTAAAGTGGGCAATAGATGTGAAATGTTGTGTGCGGAGAAGGGAAATCAATACCACTAAAGAGAAAGGCAATCTTTTATTCATCATCATTCTGAAAACTCGAAATGAAAATCAACTAATAATCAAACTGTCAAAAAATCCCGACAAGAAAAGTCATTACTTATCATTTTGGTTTTTCTGATCTATGCCCGCAGAAGAAGAAGAAGATCGACCAATTGCAGTACTACTGCTCAGGTTAATCGTTTTAGTTTTTGGGGGATGGCAGTGGTGACGGCGATGGCGAAGCATTTTGCTTGTGGCAATGATCTTTTAGCAACGGAGGGAAAAAAGGATTGAAAGGAAAAATCGTAGGCCAACAATTGTCTTCAACTTCATTGACGGCCTTGCAGCAAGCACTGCCAATTAAATGGACTCGATGGCTCAAGAAACCGGTGATGACCTCTTTTACACAACCATTGACACTTTGGAGAGTTGACAGACACTTCTCAACAACAGGTTTATCGTGCCCGAACAACGGTGGCAACAACGTCCCGATTTGATCAGAAAAATTTGCTAATCCTGGAGCAGCCAGCAGGAATGCACATGCGAGCATCAATGCAATCGAATATGTAATGCTGGCTTGAGACATTTTGGTCTCAGTAGATATTGTGATCGTAGATAAATGGCCAAGCTAGCTTTTGGGTTTGTTGATTTTACTGCGCTTAAAATCTTGGTGGTGGATGGTGTGGTTTTATAGGGCAAAGATAGTCATGCCTTGTAAATGTCGCATTTAATTTTCACTTTGCACCGCCTCTGGATTTTAATGGCATACTGGCAGTTAAAGAGTGAAATGCAACAGTTACAAGACATGATCATCAATTCTGCCCTATAGAATGACACCCTATACCACCAAATTTGCTCACAGTAACATCAACAAAACCAAGAGCTAGCTTTTGTATTTACAATAGAATATCTGCACTCGACCAAAATGTATAGAGACAGTTCGATTGCATTAATGCTTGCATGCTCATTATTCTCGGTAATTTCTCCACAAATACCTTGAAGCATTTTCGTATTTGTCAAAATAATATAATATGCTCTAAAATGTCTCCACAGATGCTTGGAGGCATTTGTGGCCTTTTTGCATCAAACAATAATATTCCAAAGCATTTTCTTGTAATTTTGGTGTAAATTGTGATGGTTTAAAACATGTTTTATCATTTTCGATTAAATTGAATACATTTTCGTAAAAATTAGATTTTTTTTTAAATCAAAGAGTATAATGATTTACAGTATTTTATTTTATTTTTGATACAATGATGACATTTTAAAGTACGTTATATCGTTTCGACAAGTGCGTAGATAATTTAAGATATTTGTGACTTTTTTACATCAAACAGTAATATTCTTAAAGTTTTTTAGTACACTTTCAACATAAATTATTATGATTTAGAGCATGTTTTATAATTTTTGATCAAATCGAATATATTTTAGTAAAATTTAGAGTATTTTTAGATTTTTTTTATAAAGCACTATAATGATTTAGAATATAGTATTCTATTTTAAGTTCATTTGATCGTATACGTTTTTAAAGTATTTGTTTATATTGAATATAATATCATGTCAAAAAATAAATAATAATGTATAATTTAAGAATTTAGGATTCAATCAGCCGTTTGCACTGGCTGTTCAAGATAAGTATTGAAATGTTTCAACCGATTCAACAAATGGACCAACTATGTCCCCATTACTTTAACGCACCAATATTATCAAGTTGTTTAAGAGGTTAAAACTCAGAAAGAAGGAGAGTATTTTAAGGTAATTAAGGAGATTTTAGGTGTTTCTGATTTCTAAAATTGATGAATACCTTTCCTATTTTTCACATAGAGGAACAGTGCATAGCTGTAATACAAATCTTCTCATCAACTATAAGTAGTGCACGAAGACGAGTCTATGTTCACACAAAAACATTAAACGATTAATCCTTTGCGATTAGTTCAAGAGATATGGCTCAAATCAAAGTCTTCTCATTCCTTCTCGTCGCGGTCCTCTTGCTGAGTATCAGTACGTGCGATTTATTTTTCTTAGTTTTGGTTTCCTTCAATTCGAAATGGAATTCTAACTTACTCGTTTCCTTTTGTGTTTCAGATGGCATTGAGGTGGATGCTTCAATATGCTGTAGAAACCACCCTAATCAAGGACGTTGTTTGCCGGGTAAGGACGATGCTCCTAACACCGGTAAATGCTGGAAATATTGCACCACCGAATGCAAAGGAGCGCTTTGCAAAAAAGTTGGCAATCGTCATCAATGTCATTGTATGTGCTGATGTTTTTGACTCTTAATTTCCATGCTTTATCTATTTTAAATCAAATCTATGATGTAATATCAATAAAAGTTTCCTTCTAATAAAAATAGGACCTGGAATATTACTCAATTCCTAGCATTACTTATCTCGAGCTACTCCTGCCATTGAATGACAAGTATTCGTAATAACTATCGATTATTCTGAATGGTTTCCTAAAAACCAGTCGCTTGGCAATTAAATTTTGGCCAAATTATTTCTTTCGAAGGTGAATAAATTGAATTTTATGGTCTTATTCACATTATTAAAACGACCAAAGATTTATGATGGGAAATTCCATTGGTATAATAGAAACTTATGCATACACAAAAGGTGTATTACTTCCATCTAATATATGTCCATGACATAAAATAGAAGTATGAGTTCACTTGGTTTAGTTTTTAATCCTCTACACTTTTTAATGGATTGCGTCCATCATTGTTTAGTTGATAATGAATTAATCCAAAGGGAAGTTCGATAAGTTTACTTAGAGTAGTGATAAATAGTCTTACCATATAAATCAAGTGTGCGTTTGAAAAGCTTAGAAAGGTCGTCGTTTAACGTGTTGTAAAGAAATATGTTTACAACAATTCCAAGTAAGATCCAGTCTATCGAGTTGCCTTCATCATATCGTTCGCGGGTAATTTGGAATTATACAGAAACGAGTTGGCGCCAAATCGAGATCTTTCAATTTAGTTAGTTATTTCAGTTACAAGGGTGAAAGAGTTAGTGCTTGACATTCTGTCTACTTAAACCAATGGTTTTCCTTTTCACAAATCTTCAACATACCTGTTGTCGTTTGCTGTCCATAGACGCAAGAGACGGTCGCATTTGTTATATGGCCTAGAGGATTGCGTTTTAATCGTCGACTGCCTGGATCTGCTGACGTTCTCAAATGAAGGGTTACCTACAGGTAAATCTGGCGCCGACTCTTAACTGAATTACTGAAGTGCCATCCTAGCTAGCGTCTACGTAATGTAACCTACATTACTCAGTCAAGTAATTGTGGGTTCGTCATTATCACTGGAGAATATAGATCGTGATGCAACTGATCCAGAACTTTCTAAATTGGATTAAACTCCTTAAAGAATTAGCTGGGAAGAAGATGCAAGATTGGGCAGATGTTAGGAGGAGATCGCATGAGAGTTCGGCTGATGTTTTGTGGCAAGAAAGAAATTACAGATCACGATTCAGGGAAGAAGTCGAAGGCTCATCAGCATGATAAAACAGAAAGGTGACAGATGTGGTTGTTTCTGACAATGATTCAGGAGAATTGAGTAGGTGGTGATCTTCGTAAGATAACTGGTTAGCCAATGGAGTTGAATCGAAAAGATGGTGAAATCTTTGAAAAACGAGTTCTTGGATTGGAAAACTTATAGCACATAGAAATCACTGCCATCAAGGATCAGGGGATCCAGTTCTATGCTCGACCCCCAGCACTTTTAGCCAGACATGAAATTTCTGGGCAAATTTACTAATGACTTAATTGAACATTAATTTATTATAATTGGGAATCCTTTAATATATTAATTTTAAAAATATGTACACACGCATCTATTAATTCTCCCCCAACACAATGTGAGCAGAAAGCTCACAACTCCTGTTCAATCATTCCTATTACATAATGTGTCTAATTTTCTGACTTGAAGTTTGCTTTAGGAAATCATAGAAGTTGTGAGCCGAATAAGAAAGAAATTTAATTAATAAGGATTTGAATATTATAAAGAAGCATAAAAATACTCCAAGTTTCACTAAAATATATTTGATTTGATCGAAAATGATAAAATTTACATTAAAACATATTCATTAAAGCATAAATCTTAAATTACGATGATTTAAGTTATGTTTTATTATTTTCGACCAAATCGAATATATTTTAAAGAAATTTAAAATATTTTTATGAAAGACTATAATGATTTAGAGCATTTTATTTTTTTTTGACAAAAAATAATTTTAGATTATATTTTTTATTTGGATCAATGCGAAGGAATTTATGGTTTATCTTCAGCGAACGCATGTATTGACACATGGGGATATTTTTTTTCTTTTATGTATGAAAAAGGCATTCTCAATCACGATCACAGGTAATTTGCAATAAGAAATACCAGAGATTGAATGATATTTTCAATCCAATTCCCATTTGAAGGAAACTTCTATTGATTATGATAAATTTCTTATAAAAGTGATAAATCAGAGAAATTGGATGAATTTAAATGACAATGATGACTACTACAAACTTTTTGCAAAGTGCTCCTTTGCATTGGGTGATACAGTATTTCCAGCATTTACCACTATTAGTAGCATCATCCTTGCCAGCCACACGAGTTCCTTGTTTAGGATGGTTTCTACAGCATATTGAAGCATTCACTTTGTTGCAATCTGAACACAATTAAGAAATAAAACAATATATATAATTCTGTTTTAAAAAGATAAAAATGCAGTGTATATATACTTTTTGAATTGAAGGAAGCAAAAAATAAGAATGAATAAATCAAACATGCTGATTTCAAAAATTCAGAAAGAAGGAAAGTATTTTAAGATAATTAAAGAGATTTTAAGTGTTTCTGATTTCTAAAATTGACGAATACCTTCCTATTTTTTACACAGAGGAACAGTGCATAGTTGTAACACAAATCTTCTCATCAACCATAAATAGCGGGCGAAGACGCGTCTATTCTCACACAGAAACATTAAACGATTAGTAGAGAAGATATGGCTCAAATCATAGTCTTCTCATTCGTTCTGGTCGCGGTCCTCTTGCTGAGCATCAGCACGTGCGATTTATTCTTTCTTAGTTTTGGTTTCCTTCAATTCAAACCTTGTGTCTTATTTTTAAAATGGAATTATAACTTACTCGTTTCCTTTTGTGTTTCAGATGGCATTGAGGTGAATGCTTCAATATGCTGTAGAAACCACCCTAATCAAGGGCATTGTGTGCCGGGTAAGGACGATGCTCCTAGCACCGGTAAATGCTGGAAATATTGCACCACCGAATGCAAAGGAGCGCTCTGCAAAAAAGTGGCAATCGTCATCAATGTCATTGTATGTGCTGATGTTTTTCACTCTTAATTTCCATGCTTTATCTATTTTAAATCAAATCTATGACGTAATATCAATAAAAGTTTCCTTCTGATAAAAGTGGGATCTGGAATATTACTCAATTCCTAGAATTGCTCAAAATCACCGTGATCAAAGTATAACAAAGAAAAGAAACAAAAGCATTACCAAAGTATAAAAAAGGAATAATTTTTATGTTATTGACAATAACCTCAACTTCCAAAAGGAAAATTTTATTTATCAACTTGTATCACTATATTGATAGGTATCAACATCGAACAAACAAAAGAATAAGCAAATAACAAACAAGAAGAAAATGACCTTCAATTTATTTATCAATTTAGGTTTGTCTCAAAAAGTGGAAAGTAAAATAATACAAAAACAATAGTATTTTAATTCAATTTTGAGTATCTTAAGAATGTCTAAATTTCCCATAGGACCAAGTTATAATGTCTAAATTTCTAATGCGTTCCCACAAAGGAACCAATAGGTAAGACAAAATGGGTTGATTTTATGTGTATTGGGTTTATGCTTAGGTTGATTTTGGAGACTATGTCCACTACGATTATTTCCAAATACTATCTAGTCTTGCATATATGTTTGTTTATCTACATTATTAACAAAATAATGATGTGATTTCGAACACATGATAGAGGAAAATCATGATTCGTATTTGTTTTCTTTTGAATGTAGATTTTGACAAATCCGGTAAACAACAATCCCTTTGAACATAAATTCAAATAGACCCTGGAGGAGGTACAATGCGAGCACAATAACCTTTGAACAAGCGAGGAAAGAAAGGATGTACTGGCAAAATTTGGGGGCCAGCGATCTCCAGCAACTGCAAGAAAACCATTGCAGCAACTAGGGCCAACGTTGTTATAATATTGTCTGCTATGCACGGACATATAAATTTCCCAAACACATCCTTGTATTTTGAACAGGAACGATCAACATTACAATACTTCTCCTGAAGCACCTGGTGGGAACAAAACAGTAGAAATGAAATCAATGCTTTGACATGGTATCTACACAAAAGTTCAAGAATTTTGAAAGGAGGCAGCTAAATACTTTGGTTTGTGACTGAGGGATTGTGCACCATTAAAAGAGTAAAAGTGATTTTGAACAAAAACAAGTGTTTTTAGGTGCCTGTTAATATTTTTCAAAATTCCTTTTAACAAAATCAACCCATTGTCAAACAAGTTTTTGAGAAGTAGAAATCTGAGTTTGAAAAGCAGCTTTATGTTTAAAATTAGGGCAACTCTGTAATAGTGAACAGTTTATACTGATTTATTTATTTGATGTGTAAAGTGGGCTTAGAGGTGAAATGTTGTGCGCGGAGAAAGGAAATCAATACCAATAAAGAGAAAGGCAATCTTTTATTCATCATCATTCTGAAAACTCGAAATGAAAATCAACTAATAATCAAACTGTCAAAAAATCCCAACAAAAGAAAAGTCATTACTTATCATTTTGGTTTTTCTAATCTATGCCTGCTGAAGAAGAAGAAGATCGACCAATTGCAGTACTACTGCTCAGGTTAATCGTTTTAGTTTTTGGGGTATGGCAGTGGTGACGGCGATGGCGAAGCATTTTGCTTGTCACAATGAACTTTAAGCAACGGAGGGAAAACAGGATTGAAAGGAAAAATCGTAGGCCAACAATTGTCTTCAACTTCATTGAAGGCCTTGCAGCAAGCACTGCCAATTAAACGGACTCGATGGCTCAAGAAAGCGGTAATGACCTCTTTTACACAACCATTGACACTTTGGAGAGTTGACAGACACTTCTCAACAACAGGTTTATCGTGCCCGAACAACGGTGGCAACAACGTCCCCATTTGATCAGAAAAATTTGCTAATCCTGGAGCAGCCAGCAGGGATGCGCATGCAAGCATCAGTGCAATCGAATATGTAATGCTGGCTTGAGACATTTTGGTCTCAGTAGATATTGTGATCGTAGATAAGTGGCCAAGATAGCTTTTAGTTTTGTTGATTTTACTGCGGTTAAAATCTTGGTGGTAGATGGTGTGGTTTTATAGGGCAAAGATAGTCATGTCTTGTAACAGTCGCATTTAATTATAACTTTGCACCGCTTCTCGATTTTCATGGCAGACTGGCAGTTAAAGAGTGAATTGCAACAGTTACAAGACATCAATTCTGCCCTGTAAAATTACACCCTATACCACTAAATTTGCTCGCAGTAACATTAATAAAACCAAGACCTAGCTTTTGTATTTACAATTGAATATCTATACTCGACCAAAATGTATAGAGCCGGTTCGATTGCATTGATCCTTGCATGTTCATTATTCTTGGTAATTTCTCCAGGTCTTGCAGAGGCAACAGAAGAAACTGGATCGCTGTCGTTGGCACAATTGTTACGGACATGAAGATCCAGTTGTTTAGAAGTGCTCGTCAACTCTCCAAAGTGTCCACGGTTGCGTTAAAGAGGTGATAACCACTTTCCTGAGCCATCGACCTCAATTGATTGGCAGTGCTTTCTTCCTTCCATTGCTTACGGATCATTGCCCCAAGCAACATGCTTCGCAATCTCCATTCCCCCATAACCTAAAACAACTGACTTTTAAACAACATGTGCACAGTAGTCATAAATTACAAGAACAAAAATGACAAATAAAACTTCTCACTAGGCAGTTCAGTTTTTTTTTGTCTTGGATTTCTAGTTTAATTATTAGTTTATTTCATGCTAAGACTTGGATTTATGTTGGTTAGTTTCGAGAACGAAGATGAATAATTAAGTGATTGGCTTTCTCTTGTTTAATATAATCATTGTACCTTTTGTCTCCCACTTTAACCTGTGCTTCATGTGCTCAATTTTCCCATACATTCTTAAATGTTTCTAAATTAATTAAATGGGTAATTATTAATTTTACTCAAACTATATATTTCAATATTAGCAAGTTATTCGCTAAAAAAATAAAATAATTTAATGTATATAAAATTTTTATTGAATTAATAATATGAATAAGACTACAAAATTCAAATAACCGTCGTTGAAAGTATGATATTGTTAGAAAGAATAAAAGTTTAAGCCGCAGCTCTTTAAAAACAATTAAGAATAATCAGTACTCACTACTGTATATTGTTAGTTCGTTGTATATTGAAAAATTTTGATTTGGATCAATGTGAAGGAATTTATGGTTTATTTTCAACAAATACATGTATTGACATATGGGAATATATATATATATATATATATTTAAAAAAATTGTATCTATGAAAAAAGGCACATTCACTTCTGCTTGGAGGCATTTGTGGCCTTTTAGCACAAAACAATAATGCTCCTAATTATTTTCTTGCACTTTTAGTGTAAATTGTGATGATTTAAGTATGTTTTATCATTTTTTGATTAAATTGAATATATTTTAGTAAAATTTATAACACTTTTATGTATTTTTAGAGAAGATTAAGATGGTTTAGATCATTTTACTTTAATTTTGACAAAAGTATTTGCGTTTTAAAACACATTATGTCGTTTTGACAAATGGGCGGATGCTTCAAGGTATTGGTGGCCTTTTACAATAAATGGTAATGTTTTTTAAATATTTTCGTGCACTTTCTGTTTACATTACTATGATTTAAGGCATGTTTTATTATTTTCTGACTAAATTGAATATGTTTTAGTGAAATTTGGAGTATTTTTATACTATTTTACAGACCAAATCGACTATAATAATTAAGAGCATTGTATTCTATTTTAAAAAGTTCATTTAACTGCATATGTTTTTAAAGTATTTTTTTTTATATAAAATTTAATATTAGGTCAAAGGATAATTAATAATGTATAATTTAAGAATCCTAATTTTAGAGTTCAAGTAACTGTCTGTATTGACTCTTTAAGAGGAGCACTGAACTGTATTGCAGTGGATCCAACAAATGGACCAACTATGTCAGTAAGAATTCTAAATTGAGGAAAGCAAGGTCAAAATCAAAGCATAACGGAAATTTTCATGCACGTAAACCCAGAAAGGTAATTAAGGAGATTTTAGGTGTTTCTGACTTCTAAAGTTGACGAATACCTTTCCTATTTTTCACATAGAGGAACAGTGCATAGCTGTAATACAAATCTTCTCATCAACTATAAATAGTGCACGAAGACGAGTCTATGTTCACAGTAAAACATTAAACGATTAATCCTTTGCGATTAGTTCAAGAAGATATGGCTCAAATCAAAGTCTTCTCATTCGTTCTGGTCGCGGTTCTCTTGCTGAGCATCAGTACGTGCGGTTTATTCATTCTTGATTTTGGTTTCCTTCAATTCAAGCCTTGTGTCTTAGTTTTAAAATGGAATTATAACTTGTTTCATTTTGTGTTTCAGATGGTATTGAGGTGAATGCTTCAATATGCTGTAGAAACCACCCTAATCAAGGACATTGTGTGCCGGGTGAGGACGATGCTCCTAACACCGGTAAATGCTGGAAATATTGCACCACCGAATGCAAAGGAGCGCTTTGCAAAAAAGTTGGTGATCTTCATCAATGTCATTGCATGTGCTGATGTTTTTCACTATTAATTTCCATGCTTAATCTATTATAAATCAAATCTATGACGTAATATCAATAAAAGTTTCCTTCTAAGGGAAAAGAGATCTGGAATATAACTCAATTCCTAGTATTCTACCATTTTATGATGTCCCGATTAACGTCAATCGAATGATAAGTATTCGTAATAACTATCGATTATTCTGAATGGTTTCATAAAAACCAGTCGCTTGGCAATTAAATTTTGGCCAAATTATTTCTTTCGAAGGAGAATAAATTGAATTTAATGGCCTTCCTTATTCATATGATTAAAACGGCCAACGATTTAGCTGCATTAAATGGTTTTAATTTTGGGCAAGTAACATGCATATGATGGGAAATTTCCTTGGTATAATAGAACTTACACATACTTAAGGTGTATTACTTCCATCTGATATATGTCAATGACAGAAAATACAAGTCTCAATTCACTTGGGTTATTTTTTAATCCTCTACACTTTTTAATGGATTGCGCAATCATTGTTTAGTTGATAATGGCATAATCCAATGAGAAGTTCGATAAGCTCAGTTAGAGGAGTGATAAATAGTTTCACCATATAGATCAAGTTTGCGTTTGAAAAGCTGAGAAAGGTCGTCCCCCTGTTATAAATAAATATGTTTACAACAATTCCAAGAAAAAATTCTGTCTAAAATATACAGGGCAGAAGGTTTGTTGGGTTGATGGCAAGCATCAAGGTGGTTATGATCAAATGGGATTAATGACAAAGGAATTTCAGAAGTGGATCATTCCTTCAAAGAATTGGTTGGAAAGATCAAGACTGTGATTCATGTTCGGAAGAAGGTCAGTAAGTTTTCGAGGCAATACAAATCCCATTTGCTTGCGGCGAAAAGGAAATGCACGACGACAGGAAGAGGGTGGATGAGAGAATTGGAGAGGGAAAATGACAGGATCTTGCAACTGTTCTTGAATTCTATTTAGTGATAACGAGGATGATGATGTTTTCATGAAATTACAATACGCTGATCATAAAAACTCAATGAAGAAAATTTAGTACCAAATTTGATACAAAAGTTGGATTCCAATTAGAAAGAGAACAAACCATACTAAGCTAACTGTCACCTTGAAAGTTCATTGATTCTTGATAAATTTCTTGGCGCAGTTAGTTATCTGTGGTTTAAAAAATGATTCCCTGATTAGAAACAGATGACGACCTGAGAAGAAGATGAATGATTTGAAGACGGAGTATGATGAAAAAAAGAATGCAATAATTCTGTTGTTGACGAGGGGGAGATGGGGTCGATTGATCATGCAATCCATATGAAGTTGAAGGGAAGGGTAAAGCCGTGGTTATTTCTCGAAGCAATTCTGGAAAAAGTAAATAACGGACAGAACATTGAAAAACCGTACAACACATGGTTTCTCACAACAGAAGTGTTTGTCGATATTAAAATATTTTAAAAATATTTTTAAAATATTAAAAAAATGTATTAATTTTTAAAAAATATATAAAAAATATTATTAATATTTAAAATTATATATAAAAATGTTTTTGTTTATTTTATAAAATTTTATATTTAAATATTATTTTATTAAATTTAAGAAGGTTTACCCATAAAACAAATAATTAAAACTTTTTATTCATAATGGCCGTTGGATTACTTTTCAATCCAACGGCTAATGTTGAGCCGATTGTATTGCCAAATTCTTACGGGTCTCCGAATCCACAAAGCATGCCATTCCGTTTGGCCAGCAGCATCAGAAAATGCCGAGGAGAAAAGCAAGCAAAATCGAAGTCAAGATCGAAGACAAAGAAGAGCTCGAACAAAAGCGCAAATCCGCCGCCACCGATACCGCCACCGCAGCCGCCACCTCAAGCACCGCCTCCACCTCCCTCCTACAACTCCTCCCCAATCAAAACCCGTCCTCCAAAACCCAACGCATCGGCCTCCCTTCCTCCTAATCTAACGAAAGTAGAAGTCAAATTACGCTTACAAGATTCTGCAGCCCATCGCCAACTCATCACTCTTCTCTCACCGTTTCACGTCGAAACCCTTGACCAACACAACCTCTTCTTTGACACCCCAACTTCGTCTCTCTCCTCTCGAGGCACCGTTTTGCGTCTCCGATTCTTCGGTAAAGATTCCATACTGTATCGTCTGTCTCTAGTCTAAGCCCACTTTAATCAACGGAGTCAGTCGGGTTGAAGAAGATGAAGAAGAAATAGTCGTGGTGATTGCAAAAGGTTGTGTTGAGAATCCGTCAAAGTTGTTGGATATCGAGTCGAAGGTGGTGAGGAGAGTGAGAGAGGAGTTTAGGGTGGGGGGTGAAGTGGGCTCGGTTCGTTTAGGAGGATTTGAGAATGTGAGGGAAGCTTATGAATGGAAAGGGTTGAAGCTGGAGGTTGATGAGACTAACTATAGTTTTGGAACTAGTTACGAGGTGGAGTGTAAGAGTGGGGATCCTGAGAGCGTTAAGAAACTGCTTGAGGAGTTCTTGAAAGAAAATGGGATTGAGTATGAGTACTCGGAGATGACCCAGTTTGCTGTTTTTCGAGCTGGGAAGATGCCTTAATCGAAAAGGTGAGTTTTTTGGTTGATATTGTGGGTATTGTTTGTTTTGGATAGTTTCTGAGGTATTCAAATGTTTTGTTAATGCTGGTTTCTATTTGTTGTTTGAATATCTTTTGAAATTGTAATTGAAATTGGGCCGAAAAAGCCATTTCTTTCTTTGTTCTTTGCTTAAGTTTCTTTTTATTTTGAGGTGTACATTGGATTGACAAATGCTTTCTGTGAGTATCAGAGATTTTAAAACATGCGAACTTATAGGTGTTTGTCCCTGATCTGGCGGATATTGGCTTGTTTTTCTTTGTAGACTTCTTGGATTGTTCTCGTAGTTTCCTCTGTAATTGTTTCAATCTAACTCTTAAGAAGCTTTAATTGCATTGATTGTTTGTGTGTAGTGTAGGCTTCGTTTGATGAAAAGAAAAACTGAAATCTTACGAATTTTGGTTTCATTGTTTGTAAGGCTTTGTGTTTCTCTTCTGCATTTTCTCAACCATCAAATAGAACATCAAGCCCCCTTCCATTTACCTTTATCTTGATCTCAGGCAAGAACAGAGATGAACAACTGCATTGTTGGCAGTTTAATATTTTTTTAATTTCCTTCTCCTTGTTTCTAAGATACAAAGGGTATGTTTGGTATTGAGGTGCTGGGGTGCTTAATCTATGATAGAATGGAATCACTAGATGTCAAATATAAGTGAGATGTTGGGTAATAAACATTAGCTACCAAGTATAAATACTTTATGTTCTTGGATTCTCATACAGGTAGGCCTTATAATATAAGTGAGATGGTGCTTTGTAACTTGATCAAATCATTTAGGTAGGCCTTATAATACTTTATAATTGTTTTACCATATGTGAGTTGTTTAAGAATGTTAGAAGTGAACCAACTATTGCTTATTCTGACCATTGTGTGCAATGGTCATTTGCAACCTCTAATGTCTTTTATTCCAAAACCTTTTTATGGTATTGTAATTATAATCATTGATTGCAGTTTATTTAACTTTTTGTGATATTTTTTGCTATATCTATGATGTTGCAGTAAGCTTTTAGTGATGATTGGGGGAAGCCACCATCCATTTTATTTATTACTTATTGAAGTTCTAGGTATCATTGATATTTCCTAGTGCTCTGTTTCTTCTGTGCACTTTGTCCTTCTCATTTAATTCTCATTTGAAATTGTAACACTGATTGTCATGTGATTTATGTTGCCCCCTTCAATTTTATCCTTACTAATGATTTACTCTGGGAATTAATGTCAAGGTCATAAATATATGCTATGTAGATATTTATATCTGATCATTTTCGAAACACTGGACCAGATTGTTTGTATGAGCTTTGTTGTGGCCCATATGTTCACATCTCTTTGAGGTTTCAAAGCTCATTTACAGGCCTTGCAGTCATATAATATGGATTTAGGAGCCCATGACATAATCCATGCTTGCAAGTGGATGCCCTGAGTAAGCTTGTCAATGATTAAGCAAAAATCTTCAATAAATGTGTTTACCTGCTGTTGTCATAGATGTTTCAAAGATGTCATTTTTTCTTTGCCTAGTTTAGTCCTGTCATCGTGATTCTTATTCAAACTAAGTAGTGATGGCTACCACCTTCTGAACATACATTGAGTCTTCAATGATTCCCTGAAAATGTCCATCTAGTCAGTAATAAAGGCCATGAATGACATTACTGGCAATGCCCATCTGCTTCTCTGTTTAAAATCTATGCCAATATGAGGGTAGTTATTCATTTGTATGTTTCTTGTTTTATATCTTCCATATGTTCCATGGTGTCAAGATTTTTAGCTATTTGTTTCACCTATTCAAAAATCAAACTGAGATTTCTTGCACTAAAGGGTTTTCAGAGGCACAACTAAGTTGCTCTTTCAGTAACATTATCAGTTGCAGGTCATATTTTCAGTCCAATCTCTGATGAAGAGCCATTGATGTGGAGCACTATCATAATGGATGCTGGAAAGTCAAAATTTGCAAGACAAACAGAGATTCTACATGCCTCCAAGATGGCAATAAGGATAATTTTTATTGTAGAAACTGTTATTTATAAAGTCCGATGACGAATTCTCAACTTTGGGCATTTTCCATGAAATTTATATAAGTTTATTTATGCAGTTGCTTATTAAACATAATATTTAATCTCTGGTGGGATATTGCATGGTGTAATGTCATGGATTATTCCGGTTATGCTTTATCTGTGCAACTATGGTGCATTGGCATACCATTGCTTTCCTGGGTTGATAAATAAATAAAAGCATCTGGTCATCAGAAATATCCATATGTTATATATAATTCTATCAAAAACTTAACAGGATTTATCATTTATGTCTAAGATTTTAAATTTTGTATTGAATATTTAAAATTTTTTAGATTTTTAAGTTAGTGCTTTAATTCTTGTATAGGAGGTTGTAAATTTTGTGGTGCACGAGTAACATTAGATGGGAGTTGCCGCAGTCTTTGTAGTATTAGAAGCAAATGCCCACTTAGATGTATCTGGGCAAAAAAGGATAAAAACCCGCAACTTCTACTGAAGTAATTGAACTGGCAGCAATGTCTGCAAAGAGACACGTATGTAGGAATAATTTTCAATGACATCGACAAAATACAGGAAAAATACTCCATGCAGATAGGTAACAGAATCCATCTTACAAAAGCCTCAACGGGTAAACAAACAGGCACAAGCTAGAGGAGAAGCTGATACTTTTCACATCCTTTTCTTAGAAGGTGGTTGGGGAAGATCATCCTCGTCTTCATCATCCTCTCTGCCGTCATCAGGATCTTCTTCTTCGTTGTTGTCCTCATCATCATCATCGCTCCCTCCATTACCATTAGCCTCAGGATCATCTTCCGGATCCTCTTCTTCCTCCACTTCCCCAGAGAAATCCTCATCACCTACGGCATCTAGATCATCTGCGTTATCAGCTTCTTCATCGTCGTCATCTTCAGTTTGGCTAGCATCTTTCACAGCGGGATCAGGGCCTTTTGTTTAGTGAAGTTCATGCATACAAAAACTGCAAAAAAATTATATCCACCGGTATAATTGATTGAATTTAAGCTTCTACAGCAACACTCTTAAATAACAATGAAGAATTGGAAGTGTTATTACCTCTCATCAATTGCAGTCAATTTCGGTAACCGGTTGATTTCATTAAAAAGTGATACTCTCTGAAACAGAGCTCAACTTCTTAGAAACAAAGCTTAAGCAAAAAGGATAAACAAGTTGTTTCCTTGTAAATGTTATTGATTAGAGATCATTTCCATTCAACATTCACTAACACCGATGCAACAAGTTAATTCATACAGATATAAAGTGATGTTTTCTTCATTATTGAAATCCAGCTTGACAGAATTAGTGTGAAGAGAAGTACACATTGCTGAACGTTCCATTGAAAACATCCAATTGACAACAGAATAAAATATCGAACAGAGAATCTATGCACAGATGAAAACATGGGTCAACAAATTGGCACGTTAAAAGCCTTTTGGAACAGATCAGAAATAAGAGAAATGAATGCAATACTCAATTCAATATCTGACCATGACAGAAATAAAAAAAGAGCAAGTTCTATGAAATGAACGAAAAAGAAAATGAAACTGTCAATGTCATGCTGCAATCTTGGCAGCTAAAAATCGTTTTATCAGCTTTGCATGTTGCACTGCAACACTAGCATAGGAGCACATGAAATTTAGCAAAAGTCCCCCAGTAAATTGATAGCCCAACATGGTACGGTTTTTTCTGTTGGAAGGCAGGGTTATATCAGGGGTTCTTGCAATATTTACTAATTTCTTATATCAAAATTTTTCTTCCAATGGCATAGAGCACGAGAGTATATGGATGACAGAGTTTTTCTTATCAAAGGACTGAATACTGTCATTTTAAACATAAAAAATGTGAACATTGCAAACACCAAAAGGTGCAGAGGAATGCTCATGTAAAACTACAGACCTGAAAAGGCACTATCATATGCCAAACCCGGCAAAAAACCAAAAACAGTAGGCCCTCTTAAGTAGTTATATAAAGAAATCTGTTACAATGAGAACAAAGTTATTTAGAGCAGAGTGGTATTGCTGCATTACAAACAATAACAGCCTTATGTTATTTCCTATTAGCAACAACAACCAAAATAAATTAATTACAATACTATATCCACGCTGCAGCCGAATTAAATGCAGAAAAACATAGTTTCTCCAAGATGTCTCATATCATATACAATTCAGGCAATTCCATTGAAGCCAGACAAAAGTAACTAAAATCTTATACCATTAAAAAGTCAAACACATGTAATAGAAATCCTCAACAAACCCACTAGTTATAAATCTTTACGTAAATGAACAGAACATGAGACAATGACCCAGCAGTCAGTCTAAATTATATAACAAGACAAAAGAAAATCCTTCTACCAGGCTATATTTAAAACTTTATAACAATAAACATGAAATCATTAACTGCTGTACGGGTATAATAGAGTGGGGGTCGCTATCAGTCTACCATTTGTTGTAGGATAGAATCGCTATCCTACAACTATTAGTTACCAAGTGCAAATGGGTGTAATCCAAACACTTGAACTTCTATGCTTTCAATTAAGCAGCAAGAAACATGTTTTATATCAAGACCAAATACACAGCACAAAAAGCAAAATTCTAACTTAAACAAAACTAGTATGAACGCACAAATGTTCCACAAAGAAAACAAACATAAAAGCTATAAAGGAGAAGATTAAATAAAAATTTTGCAACTTGTAAGCATGAGGGCTAAAAGGAAAAGGCAAAACATACCAGCAAGAGAAGGCAAGCAATAAACATAGAAGCAGAGAAAACAGTTTCAGCCAACACAGACTCCAGGAGAGAGCATGCTCACATCCTCTTTTCCACATAACTGCAACTACCCACCTCCATGTTTGCTTCAAAAACAAAAAACCATACTCAAAATCACAAAAAAAATTAGCCAAAGACAATTAAAACTCCGAAGAAACTGAAGCGAAACGAAAGGACTCTGAAGAAAAACTACAAAGTGAGTGAACAGTTAACAAACACACACTACGAAAGAGAAAGACCCGAACCAGATTAACCTGAATCATGTAACGGGCTTATTGGGTTCAGGTCCATTTAGGGTTCACCCCAGGGTTTTTGGCGACAACATTGTTTTATCCAGGTCCATTCTTTTTTTTCCAAGAGCGACTAAAGGAGTTGATTGGATTGACAAGAAGGAAAGGTCGTGGAAGAAATGAAAAATTGGAGTGGTAATAGATATTTTATTTCAGTGTTTTGACTTTCCCGTCTAGGCGTGCTTACTGTTTTATTATTTAACTTTTAACGGAAGTTTTGGATCTAGTGTTAAGGATAATTTCAATTCACCCCCTTTTTTTGTCGATAATCTTAAAAATGGATCCTAATTTATTATTTTTTTTACCAATAAAATTACTCTATTACCCTTAACCAAAAAAAAAGGGCAAATGTACTATTACCCTTTTTTTAGCAAAAAGAGAACGCGAATATACATGCTACACTTTTATACACACAACGATGAATTGTGAACTAATTATTTTTTAAAATTTTAATAATTAAAAAATATCGATAACTAAATAGTATTTAAGAATACAAATATTATTTTACGTTTTAATTATCATTTAAAAAAAAACTTTTTTCATAGTAAAAGGGACTTGAGCAAAAAATAAAAATAAAAATAAATAAATAGAAATTAAGTAATGTATTTTTCAAATTTATAGTTTTTAAATTTCCTTTTACAAATAAAATAAAAAGACTTAAGTAATAAACCCCATTTTAAAATTTATTTTAAATTCATTTCATCATTAATATGACAATTATTAAGTAAATTGAACGATAATTTATGTTTTGTTTTAAAATTTTATGAACGATTTGATGAATATTACATTATGTGTTACGTTATTTAGGACGAAAATTTTAAAACAGAATTTTGAGTATGCAAGATTTTTCTTAATTTAGAGTACAAAATTAGAATACAACTTTTTATAATGTCTCAATTCATTTAAATTTTTGCTATATTTCTTACATGCCTGATTGAGTTTTTTTAATTTATTTATTAAATTTTACACATTTGTTGAATCATAACTTAAAAATGTTTTAAAAGCATGGTAGAGACTAGGGTTTTATTAACTTAATTTTATATGAAAGTTGATGATTTCTCTTTGAAACTTAGTTGTGTATCTTGTAGCTTGTAGATAATATTTCGCATATTATATATATATATATATATATATATATATATATATAATATTGTAACTACTAGAGATAATTACAATGATATTATTTATCAATTGCTTTGAAAATGTGATAGAAGCATCCATGCATGTGTATAATAATATATAGGAAGTAGAATTGTAATCTTATCATTATTCATAGAACGTGAGTTCATCACTATCTACACTACTAATTAAGGGAAGTGATAAGATATACACAGCATGTAAACTAATGGGTGATTATTATCTTGTAACTAAACATTTCTGAATTGATGCAAACTCCTTGATGCATTAATGTATCCGCACTCCTTATAAGGACTTAATAATTAATTAATTAAGGTTGCTAGTGGCATTACATGGTATTGAAGATGAAGAGGAGCTCAGTGTTGTTGTTGGTTATGGTTTTCATGGTGATGTCCCCAGCTGTGCTTGCCAGAGTAGTCATTGTGCCTGATTCTCCAACACCCTCAACAGTAGTTGAGGAGTCGCCTTCTCCTTCTCGCGGTGAGCCTGCGTCTGAGACACCATCAGCATCACCCTCTCAAGCCCCTCAAATGCACCATAATTATTATAATGAGCCACCATCACCATTAGCATCGCCCTCCCATGTACATATTCCTCGCGAGCAGCCGTCACCTTCTCCAGCTCCCGAAATGTCCCCTGATAATGAGCCATTTTCACCATCACCATCACTCTCTCATCCCCCGCATATTCCCAAACCTATTTCCAACGAGCCGCCGTCACCTTCTCCAGCTCCCCAAATGCCCCCTCATTATCACGAGTCACCATCACCATTACCCTCACCCTCTCACTGTCACGACCATGTATCTCCTCCAAAGCCGCCATCACCCCCTCAAGATCAACGTCCAGAGCACCCACCATTTGGTTTTACCCCTCCCTCCACACCACTATTCCAATGTTGGTCTCATGTTTTGAGCGTGAATGGCTGTGTAAATGAAATTATTTTGGCATATCATTTGTACGACCTCAATATTCAACCAAGCTGTTGCCAAGCCATCGACAAAACCAGCAAGGATTGCCTTTTCTACATGACTTACTACAAAACTGACAATCCCTTCTTCGTTCTATGGCTTAAAGATCATTGTGCTTCTCACGCTTAAAGAAATCATTTGGGTTTTGTTTTTACTCATGTATTATTATTATTAAGAACATATACGAGGTAGGTAGGTTAATCAAGTAGATGCTTATTGTAATAGGCATTTTAGCATTTAATATAAATAAATTTTTAGATTATTTTATTATTAATGTTACCCTTTCAGAATTTCATTTCATATGCTGACATAACAAAATTCCCAACAAGCATCTGCTCCAAGCATATTCATTTCATTAAGAATATATAGGTATTCTTGCCCAGGATGGACGGTTAGTGCAAGTGATTGAAAGAGACTTGACTGAGCCTGACATAATTGTCAAAGTATTAGACACTGTAACATATTCATAACCAAATCAACACCCACTTGGGAGCACTAGAAACTTATGCCCGTTTCAAACAAATCATAACTCGCGCGCGAACGTAATTCAGATTTCATGCTTGCTGTTTAATTACTTGAGAAAACAAATGACCATCTTTTTTTAAGCGAAGCTGGATCATGGAGAAACTGTTGTGAACATTGCTAACATCTTTGATAAGAAGTTGCTTATCTTCCCATACAGCAAGGCGAGACCCTGGGAACTGCCCATCAATTTAATGATGCAATGCTCCAGGTATGGTACAGACGTGTTACATTTCGCAAGCTCATTAATCAAGCCGCATGATTCAGCATCAATTTTATGTCGGAATACGGATCTTTTGCTAAATAGGAATACACTTCTACTTCATATACAGATTATATATTTTCACATATAAATTAAACCTTTTGGATTTTCTTAACAATGGCTTTCGATTTCCAGAAAATTTTGACACTGTTGATCAATGTGGTCGGCTTAATTGACCTGTCTCCCACATCTCATACTGCTGAGAAGTACGAAATGTAGAATGCACAGCATGCACGAACTTACAAGAACAGGATGGAGAAGGACCGGCGTTTTCGCATATTCCTAGAAAATCTTGAATTTATTGAAAAATTCGATATCGTCGAAGGTAATCAAAGCTATAAACTAAGACTCGACGAATTCGCTGAACTAACAAACGACGAATTCCGATCAAACTACAAGGTCTATAAGATCCCGATATTTCAACTCAGTCACAAGCACACAAACACAGAAATTCGTTCCGCAGACACAGAAACCCAAACATGAGTGCTGCAGTTCCAAGTAGTTTGGACTGGAGTGCCGAAGGAGCTGTCACTCCTGTTAAAGACCCAGGTGGATGTGGTAAATGAATTATTTATACGTCTAACTCTGTTATTTTTATCCCTGCAAATATGACTTTCTTCCATTTCTTTTCGTTTTTCTAATTAATTAAATCTTTTTTCAGGATGCTGCTCGATTTTTCTGCAGTGGCCGCCATTGAAGGTGTCACCAATATTAAATCGGGGAAATGAATTTCATTTTCAGAGAAGAGGGTGTTAGACTGCACAAACATGAATGGCTGCAAAGGTTTGAAGTGCGAAGGATTTACCCGTGTCAGCCAAAGAAAGAAGCTTGCAACCGACAGCCGGAAGCCGAGAAAGCGGCAAGGATAAAAAGATATAAAACTGTACCGCCTAATGAAAATGCGCTCCAAGAAGCTGTAGCATTACAGCCGGTATGGGTTATGAATGGCTTCAAGTATTACGGAGGCGGTGTCCGCAATGGTCCTTCCATACCGCAATGGACCTTACGGGGGCGGTGTCCGCATGATCATGCGGTTGCTATGGTTGGGTGTGGAAGGACCAAGCACGGTATGAAGTACCGGTTGGTAAAAAATTCATGGAGAAACATCTGGGGGGAAGGGGGATACATAAGGATGCAAAGAGGTGTTGGTGGAACAGGTCTATGAGGTACAGCCAGCGGAGCTTCATTTCCAATTGCATAAGAAGATCCAAGGGGAGAATAATACCAGAGCTCGATTGGTCTAGTTTCTGAGAATAATAATGTACTTTCGGAGATCAATCTTTAGGCAGCGAGAGCTCATTCAATTGTATGGGTTCTTGTATTTCATGCAAGTATGTTATCAAACATCTTTTAATATCTAAATGAAATTCTGAAAGGGTGAACAATAATCAAATGTAAAAATTTATTTATATGAAATGCTAAGATGCTTGCTACAATGAATATCTACGACTTGACTAACCTAGATAGGTCCTCTATATTCTTGAAATAATAAAAAGAATGAATAAGAGCTATACCTAAAATAATTTCTAATATTAAAAAAAGAAAAATCATAATTAACGAACGGTTGTCTAAGCGTGAGAAGCACAATGATCTTTAAGCCATAGCAAGAAGAAGGGATTGTAAGTTTTGTAGTACATCATATTGAAAAGGCAATCCTTGCTGGTTTTGTTGATGGCTTGGCAACAGCTTGGTTGAATATTGAGGTCGTATAAATGATATGCCAATATAATTTCATTTACACAGCCATTCACGCTCAAAACATTCGACCAACATTGTGATAGTGGTGTGTAGGGAGTGGAGAGCCCAGATGGTGGGTGCCCTGGACGTTCTTTAGGAGGTTGAGGTGGTGATGGGGGCTTTGTTGGAGATACGTGGTCGTGGTAGTGAGAGGGAGAGGGCAATGGGGATGGTGGCTCATGATAATGGGGGTGCATTTGGGGAGCTGGAGAAGGTGACGGCGGTTCGTTAGGAATAGGTTTGGGTAGGGGATGAGAGAGTGATGGTGATGGTGATGGTGAAAGTGGCCCATTATAAGGGGGCATTTGGGGAGCTGGAGAAGGTGAAGCCTGCTCGCGAGGGATATGTGCGGGGATATAAGGGGCATTAGAGGGTGATGGTGATGGTGATGATCGCTCATTGCGATGAATATGGTGCATTTGAGGGGCTTGAGAGGGTGACACCGATGGTGCCTCAGGTGCAGGCTCATGATGAGAAGCAGAAGGCGGCTCGACAACTACTGTCGAGGGTGGTGGAGTATCAGGCACGATGACTACTCTGGCAAGCACAGCTGGAGAGATCACCATGAAAACCATAACCACCAACAACAACACTGAGCTCCTCTTCATCTTCAATATCATGTAACACTACTAGCTACCTTTATTAATTAATTAATTGATTGATCATTGCGTACATTTTGAGTCCCTATATAGGCAGTGAGGACTGAGGAGTTTGCTTCAATTTAGGAGTTTTTAGCTATATAAGATAACACTTAGCTGTTATCTTATCACTTCTCTTAGTATTGTAGATAGTGTGGTCATAATGCTTTATGAATAATGATACGATTACACTAATAAAGCAAATATTACCTGAAAACCACACGATAATTGCTAAGCTTGAAAGAGAAATCACCAACTTTCGGATAACCATTTGGGTTGATTTGTTTTTCCAAGGGAACTAAGACACCACAACGCAACACAAATCTGACTCCTTTGTGATGAAATCTGTGATCCTCAGCACGTTCTTTAAAAAAATTCGAATCGGGGGCACTGTAACTCATAATCCTTTGATCTCAACAAGTTGTCGATGAGATCTCCTATCAACATTTACAATATTGATTAATCAATAATACATTGGATCACATAACTGGGGAGGGATGTTATGCAATCATGAATTTTCAATTTTTTTTAAAAAAATTACCTTAAAATTTATTTTTTATAATACATGCATGCGCGCGAACACGTTAAGAGTAAGTGATTCACTACTCATTTCTGCAATATTCAAAGTGGGAGTAGTGAGTTCTTTACAACTCATGTTTCTGCAACAATGAAAGCTTCATCACCATGGAAGATTATCAACTCATGTCTCTACAAAATAAAAGTTTTATATTTTTAAAATAAATGGGATTAAAGTGTGTGTATGACTAAACTTTAAAAGAGTATACATACATTCTTCTACTATTAGCAAATCATAATCAACGCATATGTATATTATTTTTATTAATTGAATTCATATAAGAATTTGCATTGTAACATTATCTCTTTATTTTTAAATTTAAAAATCGCAATTTTAGTACAAACCTTTCAAAATACTCTAAAAATTTCATTTTTTTCACTTGCCCTTGTTCAAATATATTAAACCTAAAAATAATTTTTATAATACCCCATTTTATCGTAAAAATAATAATAATAATAAATTTTAAAAAAAAATAAACGTGTTGCAATCCAATCCCTAAGGTGAGCATATCAAGTTTTGATTTTGGTTTTACTTAGAGTTGGAATCTAATCTAGATGTAAAATCAGTTAAGTAAATGTTATGAATAAAATAATATTATTTATGTCCTTAACCTTGTAACCATTGCAAGGTTTGATAGTCTAAACGAGGACAAATTTGTCCTTTTCTTTATTAAAAAGATTCTTTATTGCAAAAAAAAATATTTAAAAATAAAAATAATTATTATAATTACAATAAATATTTAATTTTAAATATAAAATTCTCTAAAAATTGACACATTTTAATAATAAACACTTGTTGGCCAATCTGTCCTTTTCGCCGGTCTCCGCAGCACCCAGTCAACACGGACGGCCATGCGACTCAACCCAACCCAACCCAGGGTTATTACCAAAGTTATTTTATCGAGTCTTTGATCTCCTCCTTCTGCGAAAAACCCTAGTCCCCAAATTTCAATTCCAATTATCAATCCACGAAGTCAACCCCTCTTAATAAAAGAAAATAAAAAATATATGTATAACCAAATCTATACGATCTAATTTTGATTCGTGTATTTGGTTATCAAGTAATAAATGCGATCACACTAGCGGGCGTCAGCGAGATAAAAAAGAAGGGTTTTGAATTTCTTGGATTGGTGTGATTGAAAATGTCGTCGGAGATCGAGGTCGTTGAAGAGGTTGGTCAGTCATCGCAATCGCCGCAAAATCATCAGTCATCGAGCGGTGTCATTGCGGACGAGGAGAGTCTCAGGAACGATGTTTATACGGCGGCTGCGTACGGGGATTTGGAGAAGTTACAGAGGTTGGTTGAGTACGAGGGTTGGTCCGTTTCCGAGCCTGATGGGCTTGGTTACTACGCGCTGCAGTGGGCAGCGCTTAATAATAGGACTGCCGCTGCTCAGTATATAATTGAGGTTATATTCTTTGTTCTTCTGTGGGAATTATTATTTTTTCTAATGCTCTAATTGATTTTTTGTAATGTTTATGCTGCGATGATGTGACAATGAAGGGACGGTGGGCATTTTCTGTTTGTTAAGTAAAATGATCAGCTTAAATCATTCTTCTTGATATAAGATTATTGAATTGGATATCTTTCTGCAAGGCGGAATAAAGGTGAGTAAATGGTTGATTTTTAACTGATTAGTTACTGGGCTTTGTTAAATGGCAGCATGGAGGAGATATAAATGCGGTAGATCAAAAGGGGCAGACTGCGTTGCATTGGAGTGCAGTTCGGGGTGCAATCCAAGTTGCTGAGTTTTTGCTCCAAGACGGTGCAAAGGTGAATGCTGCTGATATGTACGGATATCAGGTTAGTCTTCATCTTTTCTCATGCATCTCATCGTATATTGTACTTCAGTTTTCTTTCAGATAGATTTTCTGCAGTAAGTTTTAGAATATTCACGTTTGGTTTGAACGGTTTTCCATGGATTTAGTGTTTCGAGGCACATGCTTCTGTGGATACAAGTACCTTGCCTGTTTACTTTTCTTTCTATGTATGCTAGGGTTGTGCAATTTATAATGTGGTTTATGCTGTGTATTTTGAAGCATTATGTAAACAGGAACTGAGATGTCCAACCTCTCTGTTCCTCTTTTCATGTAAAAAACTAATTACTCGGAAATATCAGCTACAAAAATGCAGAAATTAATCTTGGACTTGAGTTAGTGGCAATCAATGTAATTTAACTCTAGTTCATTTAATTGGAAAATTGTCTAAAAGTCTCTGAAGTACAAGTTTGAATTTGATGGAGTTATCATATTGATGCCGAACTTCTCTATGTCAATCTGCTATTTTAGGTTAATTGGATCGTTGGTCTAGACCCTTATCATCAAATGCTAGGATGACAGTTATTTTATTGAAAATTACACAATTTTCATTAAGAATCTGTTGTTATTGGTTCTGTCCCATGGCAATAAATATCAACTCCATCTACCTTCCTAATTTTTAAAATGATGTAGAGGTTGTTGGTTAAGGTTTAGATGGGTGTTCTCATTTTGCATGGTGAGGTTAGAGCATGAATACATTCTTTAGGTGGGTGATTTGGTTGATGGATGGCCAGTAGTGGCTTCTTATTTTTGTTCACTTGTAGAGCGATATAATTGTGTATTTTTGTAACTATATTGAGGCATGGCAGGGTGGAGCAGCTAAAGCAAGCTTACAACCCCTGAGATTAGGGCTTGACTTTGAAGTTCATAAAAGTCTTGATATCTATTGTTAGCCTAAAACTCCCCATTGGTATGTGTTGCTCAATACTTCACGGGGTTGGTCGATATTGTCATCCCAGTTAGTGCTTGAGTGTGATCTGTTTTCTATTAACGCTTTCTGGTAACTATGCAGTTGTTTCTCTAGGTCCCCACTATTTCTTTATTCTGATTCTTTTAAGCTAGTTCTTTGGCATGTTGAAAAACAATGTTCCTTACATGTAAAGGGTTGGTATCTTAGATCATGGTTGCAGCTTTGCTGCTTAATGACTCCACTCGTTTTTCCTCATGTAATGTATGACTGTGAATTGGACTTCGTCGCAGATGAATCCTTATTACTTAAGATTCCTGGGATTGTGTCTGTTGAGAAATCATTACTTCCTAGCTGGGGTCCGACAACTATATTTACACTCTTACAAGTCCTCTCACATGCAAGGTTAGATTTAGTTAATGGGCGTGTCAATGGGATAAACAGAAACTCAATTGCACTAACACAACTTCTCATAGTTTGATAAATTTAGTGGGGGATTTGACACTGGACTTCTTGTTCAAATCATTTGAAAAAACTATTTAAGCTCCAACACTGTGAACGGAGGGCTCCATAAGTATATCAATTGGTGTTTTTCTCTAATTGACTTCCAGGCTTATTGCCATGCATTTTTTATCTTCTCACAGTTACATTGCGAGGTGGTTGCATGATTATTAACTGGACTTGATTGCAGGCTACACATGTTGCAGCTCAATATGGTCAGACAGCTTTCCTCTATCACATAGGTTCAAAATGGAATGCTGATCCCGATGTTCCCGATAATGATGGAAGAAGCCCATTACATTGGTATATAAGAACTTCCACTGCACTGTTACTCAAATTGTCATATCAGTTTATACAATAGGTACCATGTTTAATGATTGCATAACACTGATTGTTCGTGATACTTAGGTTACGAAATGGCATATTTTAAATTTCCATGTTGACTATGGTTTTTCTTTCTTTTTCTTTTCTTTTTCAACCTTGTACAGCAGTTAGGTATTAATTGTGTTTATGTTGATATGAATTTACTATTTGGAGCTTAATTTTGATAGATGTTCCTGAAACAGTGAAATCTCTTGATATTTTCCCCAATTAGCATTTGAAATGATGATGATGTTTTGTTTTTGGACAATTTTAGGGCTGCATATAAGGGTTTTGCTGATTGTATACGTCTTCTATTATTTCTGGATGCATACAGAGGACGCCAAGACAAAGAAGGTAAGTCTTTTGCGCTCATTATGGAATCTCATCCCATATTTCATCATGTCAATTATATAAAAGAACAAAATATACTTTGGTAATTTTCATGACATGTATAATAATAGCAGTGCCTCCTCATCATGTTTTATTCTTGAAAACTTTCAGGTTGCACTCCTCTTCACTGGGCTGCTATTAGGGGTAATTTAGAGGCATGCACAGTGTTAGTACAGGCTGGCAAAAAAGAGGACTTGATGGTTATGGATAACACTGGCCTTACACCGGCACAACTTGCTGCTGATAAGAATCACAGACAAGTTGCTTTTTTTCTTGTAGGTGTTCCATAACACTTTACATTGGTTAGTAATGTTACTTTGACAAGTGGTTTGTCAGTTTTCTAACTCAATACCTGGGTTTCACGAGGCAAATAATTTATATTTTCATCATGGATCCAAGATGCTGTGTGCCAAATATACTGACTGCTTTGCAAGATAAGTGAAGAAAAAAGTGGTCCTAACTAAGACATAAACTGAAAATAGAATAAGAGTATAATACAGCATTGTCCAAGAAGGTATCTTTAGACTCTGGACAATGTACAAGTGGCAACCACAATATATGTTAAAAGCAGGCAGGAGTGCTCATAACTTTTGCTCTGACTGTATGTTGATGATCATGTAGTATTCTCTGTTTCCTTTCATTTTTGTTGGACAATCCCACCTTTTCTTTTGTTGTTGGGTATGTAGAAAATGACTGCACGTTTGCATAGTTTCTACCTTCATACTAAGAGATACTTGTATGAGCATTTTCACCTGTACAATTTTCAGTACGCTGTTGGATGGATGGTTTAAGGGATTTTTTTTCATTTGGCATATTGTGTAGCATTTCCTACAAATTTACTGGAATTTGGGTCTACATTTATGATTTACAAAAGTGTAGGTCTTTGTTTTGATATTGATTTGATGAATGAAGGGGTAGGTGCTGTGTGTGAAACTAGGTTTTTGTTGGTGTTATGGATAAGATATATTTATGAGCATAGTATGGTGAGAAAATGAAATCATAATGGCTGTTGAAAATGCTGAGGATAGGAACCCAGGAATAGTGGTGAAGTAGTTGTTGCTCAAGAAAAGAGAAGGTTAAAACAAGAGGATGAGAGATTTTGGGTATCACTCCTAGAATTCCTTGGGCACGAAAACTATGAATCCTTCACCATTAGCATCACACCTTGAGTTTAGTTTGTACTAGATGGAATTAGAAGAGCTTCAAAGCTTCTGCAATTTTTGAAAACTTAACTCAATAAAAGTTTGAAGCATTATATCAAATTGCCTTTTTATTCCTATGAGGGCTTTCTAAATGGGAAACTAACAAACTAAAAACTTTGACTGCAGGGAATCCATTTAAAATACCACATGTACAAACCAATGGAACATCTGAAGCAAAATTAATGGTCGCTGCTAAGCCTATTCAAAAAATCCTAGAACTTACCAAAAGCTGCCAAAATCATATTAAAAAAATTGGAGCAAAACAGCTGCATATTAGCTTGATGAAACCTGAAATATGACTTGATGTCGTTTAGAAACTGATTTTGACATTATAAAATGCTTATGAATTTTTTACTGAATTTTTTACTCTAATTTTGTTCATTATTGAGCTGTTTGTTGCATGCATCAATATGTTTTTTTTTCTTGTAAATGTTATTTTTCAGGGAAATGCTAGAAAATTGCTTGACAAACGTTGTGATGGGAACAGTCCTCTTGGAAAACTTTCTAAACTTGGACTTGCACCTGCACTTTGGTGTTTGATTTTGTTGCTACTTGTGACCTATATGCATTCCGTAATCACGGGTATCTGCTCTGAGCATTTTGCAAAGAAAAAAAATTGAAAAAAAGAGCCTGTGCCCTTTCTTGATGATGCTGATTGTGGTTTGTTTATTTATGAACTTTGTTGCAGATTCAAACCTGCCAAAGCTAACTGCTGGTTTTGGTTTTCTTGCATGGTTGGGTGTTTTACTAGCAACTGTCGGGCTAGTTATGTTCTACAGGTGTAGCAGGTATGATCTATATTTTTAATTGTTTGAGGTTTGAAGCTCTAGTATGAATAGGTTGAGTTGAATGTATTTACTGGTTTCTTTGTTGACCTTATGTTTCCTGTTTAAAAGTTGTGGTTGGATGGTGGGCGCAATGTCTGACTCACCCATAATATTAGTGCCTTGATATGGATGAAACTTGGTTGTCCCTACTAATTATTACATTCCCATGAATTTGAGTTTCTTTTACATGGTTTTAGGTGTGGTTCATTATTCAGTTAGTTCTAATAGTTGAAAAAATAGCACACTGACATTTAGCTCAAGGATATTTGTAGGACACTTGTTATGAGTTGACATAATTGAAGAAAGAAAGAAGGACAATTTTGTTGTTTCATAGTTGTCGCTGTACATGAATGAATCTCAGTTTTAATTCACATGCTTTATCTTCAGAGTACAATTACAATTATGATGTGCATCCAATAAAAAATATCTGCTGCAGTGATTATCTTTTTAGGCCTTTGAGCTGTTGAGAATCTTGGAATATCCATGGTGTGGCTATTCATTTGATAAGATTTTGATTATTCTTGCTGCTGCTTTTTAATCAAGATCTTTTGTTGTGACTTTTAAAATAATCATTGTTAGTTGTGTTGAAGAAATAATCAGCTGTAAACACAATTAGTTAGGTGTTTGTATTTTTTTAAAAAAATATTACTGCAAGTGACATAAAGTCGAATGAAAATTATATATTTGTATTTTTCTAGTTTTCATTTTTTTTTAATGTTTTGCTAACTCAAAACAATTGATATTGAAAAAAAACTATCTTTTAGCATTAAATAATACCAATATTGTACTATATCAAAATTTAATGAGCTGCAAAATCAAAGAATAAAATGATAAAATAGGAAAGCATAGTGGGTGTCAGTGCCAGTGCTTGGAGTAGGAGAATTATATTTTGAGGCAACCAAAAAAATATGGAGAGATAAAAGTGAGAGAAATAAATGAAGAATCTTTTTCAAATTTCAATAATTTTGTTTTCTAGTTAGTATTGGAATTCAATCATTTGTGTAAGGACAATATGGGGCTTTTACAATTTTTTGGGAATATATTTGAATTATATTTAAGGATAAAATTGATTTTTAAAATCAGATTTTGAAAAGCTACTCTACTCTTATTTTTTAAAATTTGTTGTAAGATGCATAAAGGGGATAATTTTGCCAAAAGTGATTTTAAAAAGTTTTACCAAACACCTTAAATGACTTAGCTCCTCAAAATCACTGACCATTGTAACAATAATCCTGAACTAATCCTAAATATATGTAGTTATGCAATAAAAATATGACTTGAGCCTCAAAATATGATTTGTAACTGGGATTACATATAATAATGGGTGTCAATGGGAAAACATGAAATTTTTGCTGTAAAGATTTCTTCGAATTTCTTTCTTAAGTATCAATCTTTTGATAATTTATGAGCATTTTTCTCCACTTGTGCTGTCAGTTTTTACATTTCTCTGTGTGAACACAAACATCATATGTCTATATCTTGCATCTGGGTCGATTGCATCGTTATGTTTATAATATCATATTCTATTTAAGGTTGTAGTTTCCCTCCATTATGTGTTTCAGACCTTGTATATGCTTAGTTTTCAAAAATGATGTTATAATATTTCTTGATTATTATTTTTCCTGTTTCCTCTTTCTCGGTTAGGGTTGGTTGGGGTTTAATTGAGCATCAGGACTGGAGCATTTTGTTCTATGAATTTGATTGGTGGTCTGTGCTACTAGGACTTCAATTTTATTCGGATTTTTGTGTGGCCCCTAGATAACAAGATTGCACAAATCTCTTGTAAAGATGTCTCAGATTTGTGAATGATTTCTGCCATTTCTTAACATGTATTTTATACATATTAGTTTATGTGCATGATGCACAAAATATATCAGGAATGCTCTAATCTATTTTATGTAAAAAAACTAAAAATTACTTTCATTTCTTACCTTTTTTATTCTTAATTTTTAATTTTTATTTTTTGCAGAAAGGATCCAGGTTACATCAGAATGAATGTGCATGATGCACAAAATATGAAAGATGATGTAGGTCTTATTCTTTTCTAAGAAAGATACATGTTTTATAGTTCTACCTGAACATGTTTTATTATTTATGTGTCCTTGCCCCACATTTGATATCTTCTGTCAGATTAATTTTCTTCTAGTCATGTGGGTTGTGTTGATTACGGTTAACATAATTTCAAATTTTTGTGTGAACTTGTATATTGTACTAGGAACCCTTATTGAAGATCGAGATAAATAATCCTGCTTTGCTGGCTGGCAATTGGTCTCAGCTCTGTGCAACATGCAAGGTGCTTATTTTTTAATTCAAAGTTGTTGCTAATGTGTGACAAACTTACTGTTAGGGTACCTAAGTATTGTCTTATCTGATTTTGGATTGTCATCAGATTGTCAGACCTCTTCGTGCAAAGCACTGTTCCACTTGCGATCGTTGTGTTGAACAGTTTGACCATCATTGTCCTTGGGTGTCCAATTGCATCGGCAAGGTGATTTGACATTGATGATTTAATTAGTTGTATGCTTGATGCCTCATTTTACTTCCAAAGTTAATTAAAGATGAAAGAGTAAAATGAAACATGTGGGAATCATGACAACTTCCATGAAAAGTGGAACTCACTTGATCATGCAAGCCTTATCTGTGGTAGTAATTTTTCTTTGTTACATGGCTATTTGAAAATGTGTTGAATGGTTGAGGATGATATCATGGCCGATGGCTGGATGCTAACAATTAGTTTTTTGGGTCACTTTATGATTTGTGCTGGAGTAGGATATTAATCTATATTTGTCTCCATGTCTACATTTTATGATAACAAACTATTACTGATTGTTCTCTTGTTATGTCTCCTAATTGTGACTATGCTGTTGTCTTTCTTTCAATTTGCTTAATTTACTAATTTTTTTTATTTGTAATGCAGAAAAACAAGCGGGATTTCTTTCTGTTTCTTGTTTTAGAAGTTTCAGCAATGTTGGTAACTGGTGCAGTTGCCATCATAAGTAGGCATCTCATAGTTTTGAGTTCAAGTTAATATTTAAAGCAGTTTTACATTATTTCTATTTCTGTCTTTTAATTCTGGGCAAAATTTTTTTTTCTTTGCTGCATGTAGGAATTTGTACCGATCCTGTGGCTCCTTCCTCTTTTGGAGCATGGATGAATCATGCTGGTACTCATCATGTTGGTGCTCTGTCATTTCTGATTGTGGATATTTTCCTCTTCTTTGGTGTAGCTGCTTTAACAGTTGTTCAAGCTTCTCAGGTACACCTGTGTTGTGAGCAGTAGTTTTAGCTGCTGGATCACAGAATTTGCAGCTGACCATTTTCGGGCATGCTTATTTAACTGTTATGAGTATTTATCCTAAAATCCTAAAACACGTGTTTGCTGCTGCGTTTAAGTCTGATAGTTGTTTGCATGATGTTTATGTTGCATTGGTTCGTTAGTTAGCGTTGACCTTTTTAACATTTTCTTTTGGCTGTAAATTCTTGGTTTTTCAGCTCTCCTACAGTTTGTGGGGCTAATCTAATCCTAATTAGTTTTTGCTTTGACATTAAATCATCAAACTTTTGACTCAGTTATTTGTTGTAGTAGACAGAAAAAGAAGATAATCTGGTCAGTTGATGAACCTGACATCTCTCCTTGCTCATCATACAGATAGATAAATAGATTGATTTGTGTTTAATGGTGGAAAACTGATTGTTATTTAGGTGCATATTTTTTGGCTTATGAGATAGTTGAGACTATCTGGGGAAAATGTTCTAGCAAATATTTCATGAACCTTAAGCCACACAACCACCTGCACATGCAACACGGACACACAAAGATTTGTTTAATGTTGGAAGATGTTAACTGGTGGTTGGTTGCCCTCTATCCTGACTGCTGGTGTTTAGAATTTTGTAGTGGGGAAGCAACTTGTCTCAACCATTTTGTATATCCATGACTTAAAGGTATTTTTGGGAGTGAACTGCTGTGACTTCTAGTCCACAGTTGCAGTGGAATGAAATCACTAGCTATCAAGTTTAAGCGGGTGGGTGATTGGTACATTAGCTACCAAGCAAAAGTGGGCTTTTGCCAAATACTTTGGTTGTTGTGCCTTCATAATTAAACAAAACCATAACAGTTACAAATATAGTGCAATGACATCATTAATGAGTACATGTATTTTCACCTAATGGTTGAATGCTCTTGTTTTCTAAATTTTCGCTCTCTCTTTCTTTCATGTCATGTTTTGCTTCTGCTTATAATCTCCCCAATTTGATAATGATGTTCTCATATTCACATTTATAAGAGTGGAAAGAAATATTGTATTAACCAAAAGTTTGAGGGGTTGCAACTTATGTGCCCTGAATTGTCATTTGATGCTTTTGACTTTCAACTTAAATTGATTTTCAATATCCATGTTCCTTTTTGTGGTATCAACATTTGTCTTTTTGCTATTGAGCCCGAGTACTGAACACTGTTACTTATTTCAACAGATATCTCGCAATATAACAACAAATGAAATGGCAAATGCATTACGATACAACTACCTAAGAGGTCCTGGCGGTCGCTTCAGAAATCCCTATGATCATGGTTGCAAGAAGAACTGTTCAGATTTCTTAATCAGTGGTTATAACGAAGATGTGGAGTGTATTGAAGATTCAGCCAATTCTGAAGGGATTGGAATGATGCACATGTCAAGGAATTCAAACTTGCAAAACGGGGATGTTCATATGCTTCATGCCAATGGCAAGGGCGGTGGGCATGTTGCTATCAACATGAATTCTACAAACACAAACTCGCATCATGATCATGTCCATTCCTCCAATTTCAGCCACAGTAACGATGGAAGATCGAAAAGTGACAGTACCCCAGTGGGTTTGGGTCTTGGTCTTGGACGCAGTTCTGCTCGTTCTGTTGTAGCTTCATGATGTCACAACATCCGAATTCATTAGAAGCTGAGATTGGTGTTAATTGTATTGTAATCATACATGTGCTTTAGCTTCAATTGTAATCGATTGTTGCTCCTGATTGGTACCGAGGAGTGCTCAATTCTTGTTCAAATTTGTTTCTGGGTGAATGATTAGTTGCAAGATTCAGCTTACAAGCCCTTCTTCAGGTACCTTCCATTCCTCAATGTAATGTAAATAGTAATGGTATTGGTGGCTCGCCTATAATTAATTAGAAATTTATTCTAATTCTACTACCCCCCTCCTTTTTTTTTATATATAATTTGCTAATGTTTTGGACTCTTTTTGCATATAGTTGCATCCACCTATTAGTAGTTTCAACTAAAAGTAGGTGCACCACATGGTAAGATTGGAAATACCAGAAGAAGCAAAAGTGTGATGCTAAGTTGTTGCAAATAGGTTATGCCCTTATTCTCAAAAGGTGGGTTTTGACTTTTTGAGGAATGGCAGACAGGCGCAGGCAGGCAAAGCTATGGTTGGTAGAACTAGGGGAAAAGAGAAAAGCGCATTGGATTCTACTTCTACCCTTCTAAACAAAACAAATTCTTGGTTCTTTCTTGCAATAATCTCCATTTGTCTATTCCCCTGTCATTTTAACATTCCAACTTTTTCTATAATCTTCTTGCTAAAAGACAATGGGAGGTGCATGAATCGAATTATTTCCAATTCCACCCAATTATCTTTTTAATACCACCACAATGGATTGACTATTACTTTGCCTTAAAAATAAGAAAAAAAAAGAGAAAAATTTTTTCATCGAGAAAATCATGCTCAATTCGACCAAGTAAAAAAAATTCTCATTTTAATTAAATCTTTATAATAATGAAATCCTATTCAATTCAACACATGGTAATATGCAATATAATCTATTTTAAAGGAAATTGAAATTAATTCATCTTAATTAAATAATTTTAATTTATGAAATTATTAACTTATTAAAAATAAGATAAGTGATTTATTAAAATAAAAATTAAGCGTTGAATTATAAATTATTTCATTAATATTTTAGCATATTATAAATATTTTATTTATTATATTGTTCAGGACATATTATTAATGTAAGAACAATATTTAAATTTTCATGATTTATTAATTATAACATTTTTTTTTCCTGTTGTTAGTCAAAGATTCAATGTTGTAATATTAGCTTAGTCAATTCAATAGAAATAGGAACTTATTTAATGCAAATGAATATAATATATCTTGTTCTTAAAATAGTATAAAATACAAGGACCTTTATGTTATTATCCCATGACTTTCTTATAAAATAAAATGGAAGTGGAAACGGCATAAATGCTTAATTTCCCGCCGACTGCCCACGTCGAATAAAGCAGAAAAGACGGCAAGACGGGACCCACAATTACCTTATCGAATCATCGAAGCTAGGACTCTTAACTCGCCACGCGTCAGTCATCAGATGGCCCGAGACTCAGCTCTCACTCTGCTCTGACCCTGTTTTCTTGCGCTTTCCGTTTCGGACACTCACACACTGTTTTTCTGATCATTCGGCTGGCCATAACTGAGGTATTTTCTTTTTCTATTTTTCTTAATTTCTACTTTTTGGGATGCGTAAAACGGGAAGGGTATGGCAGCATGTGATCGTTGTTTCTTATTTTCAAGTTTATGATCTTGATTAGTGATATGTATGTCTATGTATGATGACTTCAGTTATTCATCTTTAATACAGTGATCACAGTCTTGGGTCTACAATTTTTAATGATTTCATTCTTTTATGCAAAACTTGCGTTGGTTCAACAGTTGAAACTAGAGTCTATCCCGACGACATATTTATTTTGAAGTTACTGAAAACAATATGTACGTTAGCTGGTATTTGTTTTTTTCACGTATTTTAACTCGGCGATCATGGGAAGGAGTGATATTTCACACATGACCAACCAATTCGCGTGTGAAATGGTAGAAACAATGAAGTTTTTGAGCGATGCTGATCTATGGCTTTGGGTGTATTAGTAAAAGAATTTGTTATGTGCATAGAGAAATTTGCATAAGACTGTGTTGGATGTATGAGAATTTATGATGCTGTGGTTTGTACACAACTTATTCTTTAATAATTTTAGCTTTCTGGCTGGCAGGATGGAGTGGAGTTTCTGCTGTTTATTTCTGTTCTGAATTGGGTTACAGCATCTTTCTTCTTTGCTTTTAATGAGGTAAATTGAGATTGCATAAGATCACCACTCAATGGGGGGAATTTGTTCAAGGAAGAGAACTCCACGGGGTGTTGTTGAAGATAGCGGACAAATAGGGATGTCTAGAAGGTATTTGGAAACTGGCAGTTCAAAGTGGCTTCAGACCTCATGTCCTTTCTCCATGGGGAAAAGTAAGCCAGGAAGAGGCAGTTGTCCTTCTCTCATGGAGTTATGCGTAGACAAAATACTTGAGGTTCTTGCTTTCTCTGGTATTTCACTGCGTGATTTCTCTCTTTATTTTCTCTTTCCCCCTTTCTCATAGGCCGTTAATGTAACAGGATATTGATAGATACTCGTCATTTTCAATGCTTCCGAGGGATCTTAGTCAACTAATCTTCAATGAATTAGTATTTTCTAACTGTCTTACTGAAGCTTCTTTGCAAGCTTTTCAAGATTGTGCTCTCCAGGTAATGCATCTGTAGGTGATTTGGAAAGTCAAGTGTTGATTAGTATAAAGTTTCTGGACCATTTTTTCCTTCAATATTGAGGGTTTTTAATTATTTGGTTTCTTTCCTTTGTTTGCAGGATGTTTTGTTGGGCGAATATCCTGGAGTGAAGGACAGCTGGATGGATGTTGTCGCTTCACAAGGACCATCTTTACTTTCAGTTGATCTTTCTGGTTCTTACGTCACAGATACTGGATTAGGTCGCCTGAAAGATTGCTCCAACCTTGAAGCCTTAACTTTCAACTACTGTGACCACATTTCAGAACTCGGTCTGAAACACATTAGCGGTAATTCTCTTTCTTTCATCCATCAACCAGCTTAGTGCTAAAATTTTGTAGTTGTTTGATAAATTAGTATGATGTCTATGTTGCCACTAATAAGATATTGTTCGATATTAGTGCTGATTGTTTGTAAGTTTATTTGAGTTATAACAAAAGTATACTGCTTGACATGCTTTTTATGTTGATTATTATCGTCCTTGTAACCAAAATCAACTATTCATTTACCAACTATTCTACCCTTTCTTATTCTTTTTCTTTTTAAATAAAGTTCATCATAAATTGACATTGAAAAAAAAAGTTGTATGAAGTGAATCCGGAATCCTCAAGGCAATGATAAAACACCCTAAAGAAGGAAACCTAAAACCTTTTAAAAGCACCATGAATATTTCTGTGACTTTCTGTGTACAAAAACCAAAAACAACACCTGCCTCTGCCCCTGCCATAAAAGTTCCCTCTGCCATACAGTCTAGCTTAATATGCCTTCCCAATTCAAATGAATAAAAGAGAAAGATTTATGTTGAAATTCCTTAGAAACAGTGGCCCCAATAGATGTCAGAAAGTGAACTTTATCCTACAAGGAAAAGACTTAGTTAACTTTTGTATCATTATTCCTTCTTCCCAAATGTCCCCAAAAAGAGCCAGGATACCAATTCTCAAAGCAATTTGGCTTTTTTTTTACCTGTTCCAAAAGCAAAAACATATCCGGTTTCAAAAGCAAAGAGGCACAATACCTTCTGGCTGGTCAGGAGATTCTAGCTTTCTTGTATAGGTTGGTGCAAAAGTTATAAACGATTGGATAGTGTAGAAACATATGGTCAGCTGTCTCTAGTCCTACACACAACACACCAGGATGGGCAAAGATTTAATCTAAGATGTCTTCTTTGAATAGCATCCCATGCATAGTGGAAAGACAGGCACAAATAGATGACTTCTATAAGGTCACACTGGACTTGCTAATCTCCTAGTATTTAGGCAATCAATTTTTCTTTGTCAAAGACCAAATTCTTCCATGAGCCAAACACCAAGCAAAAGACTGAATTTTTGGAGTGTTTTTTGCCTTCCAAATCCCATTGAATTTATTGAAGTCTCCACTAGTTGTATCCTCGCAAAATGTAAAACAAAAAATTGAATGTATCTAGACTTCTGGAGGTCTTAGAGTAGGCGACCTTTCCCCTTTCTATACTTTGGCAGTTGATGGATTGAGTAAATTGATGGATGGAGCAAGTGAAATAGATTGATGAGTTGCATAATGGTTGTTAAGGACAAGTTGAAGTCTCCCATTTGTAGAGGACATTCTATTCTTTGCAGTGGACAACAAACACAAAGTTTCAGCCTTAATAATGGCCCCAAGTTAGTTTTTCCTGGAGTATTATTGTTGAAATTAATTCCCTGCAGGGAAAAGTCTTGACCTTAACCAACAAATTTAGTCTCTCAGTTGGTTGGCCTCTTAAATACCTAGCACTACCTATTGGGGTAACGCAAGATCACAAAGGTTTTGAGACCTCGTGGTTGAGAAAATTGAAAAGAGGCTTGAAAGTGGGAACAAAACTTTCTTTTAAAAAGAGGAAGACTCAGTTTAATTCCTTTCTTTTTTCAAAATTCTTTTGTAGGATTGCTAAGAGAATTGAAAGGAAGATGGATGATTTTTTGTGGTTTTGGGGAAGGGAATAGGTCTGAGCTTGGTGTCAGGGCCTTAGACAAAGGATAGGCTTGGAATTGGGATTGTAAATAAAAAAAAATGGTATCTTTTTAGCTAAGTGGCTTTGAAGGTTTCCCTTGGAATGCAGTCTCTTTGGCATACGGTTGCTGGAAGCAAACATGGGATGGTTGTCATCTAGATGGTTGGGATACCAAGCTTGTTATTTATGGGTATGATAGAAATCCTTGGAGAGCCATATGCAAGGAGTAACCATCTTTCATTAATTTTATTGCTTTAGAAGTGGGTGATGAAAAGAATATTTGGATTTGGGAAGACAAGAAGAATGGTGAGCTTCTGTCGTGTGAGCAATTCCCCCATCTTTATAGATTATGTTGTTACCAACTATGCTACTACTACAAGGCATTATTCAGAAAATGTTTGATATTGATGTTACATTTGTTACAAGTGTGTACAATTATCCAGGAACTGCCTCTCAACACTGTAAATAGTGAAAACTATAATAAATATTAACCATGTTTTTATAATGCAAGATGAACCTGTTTTATTAAATTCTTTTCTATGGTAATGTTAGATAGATTATTACTCCCCTCTGATAGGATGAATTGTAATTTAGTTTGTTCCTCACTCCCATGACTTGGCTACGGTGGGACAAACATTGGGCAATGATCTTTTATAGTTTTAAATAATTGTATTGTTTTTGTGCCTTTTCCCCTCATTTGTAAGTCGTCCTGTCAAGTAATTTACTGATTAACAACATTATATTTGTGTGGCACTGTAAATAATTATTGATGGCTTCCTTCAGGTCTTACGAGCTTGACATCCTTGAGTTTTAAAAAAAGCAATGTCATTACTGCTGAAGGAATGCGTGCCTTTTCCAGCTTAGTTAACTTGGAAAAGTTGGACTTGGAGAGATGTTCAGGAATTGATGGTGGTTTGGGTCATCTTAAAGGTTTGTTATGTGTGAGCTAATTTATGAATTTTGACAAGTATAAAATTTATTTTGCCATGCCAGATGGGTGCTCAAGTTATGTTTCTTTGATGAACTGCAATAGCTTTGAGAATCCATTCATGTGGTTGTAAAAGAAAAAAGAACACTTTTGCATCTTAACTTTTGTTGTTCTCAAATTGCTTAAGTAACAAATAGTCTGGTTAACTACTATCTAGGTTATGTTTCACAGAAAAATAACTTACGAAATTGAAGTAGACCATTTTATCAGATGAATTATACTGTACAACTGCCATAAAGTGCAACAGGGTGTCTTGTAGTACTATTGTTTATCTTCTTCATTGCATTGCATTTTCAATGTAATATGGCTAAGTAGAGATGCATGGCTCTTATATCTGGTTGCTCTTAAATTCTTTAGTTTTTATATTTATAATTTTTTTTTGCAGGTTTAATGAAACTTGAGTCTCTTAGTATCAGATGTTGTAAATGTGTCACTGATTTGGACATGAAGGCTCTCTCAGGTATTTGGTAAAACAAATGTTACCTTAACATTGTCTAAAGGGATGTTGTTCCTGTATATATCATAAATAGGGTTCTATATGGTCATTTTGTTCAAATAGCATGTGTTGTTAGGTGCTCAAGATAACTGTGGTTCCTTAAAATTATGCTCTGATTTAAATTGAGTGAAAAGTAAATAGTCAAGTGTCATATACATTTTCAATATGTGTTGGTCAAATGTTTAACATTTATAATTTTTCATGAATTTTTTTTCTCCTGCTTACTCACATTTGGTTAATTTTGATTCTAATCTTCCCTTGTCTCAGGGTTTACCAATATGAAGGAGTTACAGATATCCAACTGTAACATCTCAGACTATGGAGTGTCTTATTTGAGAGGTATTTCCCAGTTTTCGTTTTCCATTTTTTTTATATCATAATTATTGCTGCTTCTGCTCTTCATTGTTCTGTCTGTTTGTGTGTGTGTAAAGATGTTCTCTTATCCAGGCACTCAGATTCTTATTAAAATTGAGACCACACTTGTGAGCTGTTTGATGAGATCCAACAGGTCCCAACTACCTCATTTATCTACGACATTAGAGGCTTTAACTCTAAAATGTTTAAAAGGGGTATATTTTGAAAGGCAACAGCTTTTAAGGTTGCCTAGCACATGGGTGAGTTGCAAGGACCTGCATCATTTTAATGTTTCATCCTCCCTCTTGTTATAATATTCATTTTCATCCCACTCCCACCAGAGCATTTTCTAGAGGACTTTGACACTTCAAACTTCAAAGTTCTCTCTAAACATATTTGATAAATTTAATGACCCATTTCCTTTTTATAAACTACCAGATTTTTGCTCCATATGCTTAGAGCTTGATTCTCCCACTCAGTCTCCCATCATGAAAGATATTACGACATTTATCCCTTTGCAAACTTCATATGCTAACGCAAACAAAACAAAACAAAAACAGTGAATTTATGAAATTTTCAATTCAATGTTAACAAATATTTAATGAGTTTCAAAAATCAAGCCTAGGATATGATGGATACAAAATATTACAGCCCTCCAATTATAACATCACAAGAAAAGAAAGAGATTAAAAACTTTTAAAGTTTGTTTGGTATTGAGGGGTGATGGCTTTTAAGCCAAAATTGATGTGGGAAGGAGGCACTAAATGTTAAATAGTAATGGAATAATGAATGAGTCTCATTTAAAATTGGTGTTATCAAACACTTTTTCGCTTTGTTTTCAGAGGACATTAGAAGCACCACAATCTCAAGTGAAGCCTTGAACACCTTATATGAATCTATCATGAATATCAACATCCCATCCATGCAAAGGAATTTCCCATAAGTACCAAAACAGATGTCATCTGTAGGGCAAACCCAGAAGATAATGAGTGAGGGATGAAGATTCAGTGAAAATCTGGTAAACAAGGACACAATAATTTAGCACTTAAAAAAGAGAAGTCCAATATGCCCTCAAAGACCTCTTTGGAAATGAAGTCAAGAACAATGTGTTTAACAGTGAGAAATTCACATCAGCTACAGCGATATCATATATCGTTTTAAGTAGCCATAAATGGTGGTACCAGCCTTTTAAAATTCTTTCTCTTCAAATTTAAGGGCTAACTATTTTAATGAAAAAAATATGTCAGGTTGTTGCGGTTTGATCTCATCCAATAGTTCACAAGTGGGTATCTAATAAAAAGTATCTGAATTAGTCGTGCGTCTATAAAAACTGAAAATGAGCTAATTCTTTTCTATGTTTTATCAGCAATGTATCAATTACAGAGAGTGGAAATGATAGACAAATATGTATGCATGTATTTAAAAAGTCTTGCTTGAATCTTACAAACAGGTTGGATTGATGTAATTTCAATTTAAGGCTATGAATTTGGGGGACAACCAAATAATTGATGAGCTTAAAAAAGGGTAACAATGGATTAAAATATTAATAATTAGATAGATCAGAAGTAAATGATATTTTGAATACTATCTATTATATATATTTTATCCATATAAATGTAAATGCATATAAAACTTTTGCGTTCAATTCTTTTAATGTACTTTTTACTGATCCATTCATCCAGTAACATCTGTCAGTATTTGTTATTTTAATTTTATCAAACTGCTTTGGCTGTGATTAGAGTTCTGTGTTTTATTAGTTGGATTATCTTGTCCGGTGATATTAATGAGTCCATAGCACAGTAAGATTCTTATGGCTACGATTCTTGGTCTTCATCTGTTCTTGGCAGGTTTGCTCGAGCTTAAAATGTTGAACTTGGAGGGATGCAGTGTTACTTCTAGATGTTTGGACCCTATCTCCAGTTAAGCTTCTCGGTTCTTTTGTTTCTTATGAACCTTTGGTGGCATTTATGTTTATTGACAATAATATGGACCTTAAACTGAATATAATAGTGTTTGGAATGTAAGTCCTTGAACAATTTGTTCGAATAAATTTACTTTTTAATTTAATTAATTTTTTATACATTAAATGTTATCCTGCAATGCATGATAACATTTGTTATGGTAATGGTAACATTGAAGTCATGGTAATCCTTAGTGACATTTGTTATGACATATATATATATATATATATATATATATATATTTGAACATATGAGATTTTTGTGTGGGAAATATAAATCACAATAGGTAAACGGGTTACTAATGTGAAAATTTGAATGTCAAGCACCGACGTTTTTAGTCACAGTTATTCCCATTATGTGATTTATTTATGCAAGGTTTGGCATGTGAGTGCTTACAATCAAAATGGCTCCTCTGTCTTTGGTTGAGTGGTTAAGTGATGGGGAATTTTCACTAACTAATACCATTTATAGCTCTTGGAGAACAATACTGAAGAATGACATCCATGATAGAGAGTGAATGTGATATGCATTATCATTCCGGTTTTTTCCCAATGGGTTGGGTGATAATATATATAAATTGCTATATGTTTTCCTTTCAATTTTTACAATTAATGTAAAGTTTTTTATGTGCAGCTCTTGTCACTCTGGCATACTTAAATCTCAACAGGTGCAATCTATCAGATGATGGATGTGATAAGCTTTCTGGTAAGTGAATCTAGAAGTTCTGTTACCAAATTGTATTTGGTTCTATGCAAATTTTTTAAAGTGCATAATATTGATAATATCAATATATCACTTTCAACCATCACATGCCAAAACAGTTGGCAATTTTATTGGTGCTTAAATATTTATATCTGCAGGACTAAAGAACTTGATGGTATTAAGCTTGGGATTCAACGATCTAACAGATGCATGTTTGGTGCACCTAAAAGGTACTCCCCCTCTCTGACGCACATAACAGTGTCAACGTATGTAGATGTTGTTTGAATTCCTTGCATAACCTAGGTAAATATATGAACTCAGGTCACTAGATTTGTCTAAATATCCCATTAATATGTGCATTGCATCGAAGAGGTATAAATGTTATGTCTTCTATTAGAATTTTTATCAATCTACTCACCTGGTATTGGCTTCTTTGCAGGTTTAACAAATTTGGAAAGCTTGAACTTGGATTCCTGTAACATTGGTGATGAAGGGCTCGTTAGTTTGACAGGTTTATTTTTTAATTTTTTTTAATAAATTGAAATGGGTGATCTAACAAATTGAAATACCAGGTTTATCAATCTACTCACCTGGTATTTCAATTTTTAATTTTTTTTCGATAAAATTTATATTGTGAAGGCCTGTTTAAGTATAGTATTATGAGTATTTACTTAAATTATAAATTTAACTTGATAAAAAATTTTAAAAATAAAATCAATGATATTAAATTACAAAAGTAATGAAATAAATGAACAAAAAAATTGAGTGAATGAAGGAAAAGAGAAATAAGTTATCGGAGAGAATTGATATACGATAAATTATTTTAAAAAATATTATATTATTACTCGAGTTAATATAACACAGCACAAAAAAGAAATAATTTAATTTTTTTTTGTAATAATAAAGTTATATATCTAATTAAGTTATAATGTGTATATCTTTATTTATTAAAATTATTAACTTGTTTGATAATTTTAAAATAAATATATGTAAAATACGATTTTATTAAATTATTATATAAATAATATGATAAAGTAAGTTAAATAAATATTATTAACACATTGGTTAATTGTTTCTTTATAACTAAATGGTTGAAAAGTGTTCTCTTTGATAAATTATTTATTGAATCAAATATGAATGTATTTTACATGATATTTACGTTTATATAAATTTAGCAATGTATTTCAATAACATGTATTGTGTTTTAAATGAATTGTTTATTTGAAAATAATGAAATTAATTTTTCATAATTTTAATGAAAAATTTTAAATGTTATTGTTTTATTAATTAAATAATTTATTGAATGTTATTTGTGTTATTAATTAAATAATTTATTGAATGTTATTTGTATTGATACAAGTTAATTTAAATAAAACTTATGAATAAACTCTACAACATAAGTGTGGCAAAATAGTAAGAAACATGTATGTTTAATGGGAGGTCTTGTGTTTGAATCTTGTTATATGAATTGGTTTTTAATTTCTTTTCTTGGTTCGGTTCATCTATTTCGTTTTGGTTCTCCATCCCATAGAACTGAAAATAAACCAAAATAATAGAACTGAGATTGAACTGAAATAAATTGGTTCTTAATAAGCTAATGCCAGAATCGGACTGAAATAAACTGGTCGGTCTAGTTCCATAAGGTTCTGAGTCAAATGGGAACCTATGCTTAGCACTATTATATATGTAGTGCAGAATGTCTTGATATGCTTGTAAATTATTTGTGATGCATGTGTTTTGTCTTTCAAAGCCATCTTTAAAGTTGCTTTTAAAGTTATAGTTTAATCTTTCATTTTCTTGATTATTAGGTTCTTGCAAGACCAATCACAAGTCCGGACTAACCATTAGTATTATAAATTATGACAAGTGACGCTGCTGTTATAATGCGATAGTTTTTGCACTACTTACTGTTTTGAATCTTGCAGTAAACCCTCTTTTTTATATGATTGCAAGATTAGCATTATCTTTTAGTTGTCACGTCTGGGAATTTGTTATTTGATTATTTTTTTTAATTACCCAGCTAACAAGAAAAGTATATATTGTGTTTAGAGCACTCCCTTGGAACCTAAGTAAAAGGAAACATTTCTAACAATCAGCATCTAATAATATATGTGGTTCCTCCTTTCAGGCCTTACACTCTTGAAAAATCTTGAGCTCTCTGATACTGAAGTTGGAAGCAATGGGCTCACCCATTTTTCTGGTTAGGTTTCTATTTTGGTTTACTATCTGACATTTTGTGATATTAGTGTCTTAAACTATGGCAAGAGCAAGGGAAAGTTGAAATTAAACTATTTTTTGCATCTATTGTAAAAGTTGATGCTTATTTAAATTGCATTCAACGTACTCCCCCTCACATGCAAGTGCATGATCACAGTCACAAACACAACTTATTATCACCTAAACAATATAATAGGGAGATTCAAACAATGAACCTCTCGGTCAAATTGGCTCTTATCCCCTGTTGAGATAACCATAAAACCAAAAGTTTAGACTTCTAGGTGAGAGCTTAGCAATAGTATTTTAAGATCTAACACACCTCCCCATCTTTGAGGCATGTAGATCAATGTAAACTGAGTGCAAAAACGAATGCAATTTAATTATATAAGTTACTATAAACAGGATATTCAGGATCAGATCGAGCAATTGGCAATTGGAGGGTGGATTGTAAAATAGAAGGCAATTAAAAAAGAAAGGAGGGGTTTGTGGCAGAACAAACACGTAATTAGATCTTCCCTGGGGCCATTTGACCATTGGACCTCTTTGTTCAAATTGGCCTTGATACCATGTTTGATTAACTATTAAACAACAAGCCTAAGCTCGTAGGTAAAACTCCAAGCAATTGTAGTATTTAAGCTCTGAACAACTGGCATATTTCTTGGGGTTATACTAAATATGTATTTCTTATAGAGTAGAAACCTATCTGGTACATGCCATGAAATTCTTCTCAATGGTGCCTGCTTAAATTTGTTATCTAACCATTGATTTATGGAGCATGAATCCTGTATCTCTTCTTTGTGGATGAAAATTATATGGTGTAACACAAGTTCCCCTTCAACTTTTGGGGTTATCTACCAATGGGAATTAAACTGTGTGGTCTGTGTAGTTGCAATATCATACCATCTGATACTTTTGTAACAATGATTGCCTGTTGATTATCTTCTGTTTGATTTTTTACTGCATGTTCATTTTGTTTGATTGCAATCATTGTTAAATGCATGGCTGATTTATGCTGCTTTCTTTTCATAGGTTTGACTCAGCTGGAGAACTTAAATTTGTCATTTACCTCGGTAAATGATAGTGGTTTGAAAAGGCTGTCTGGACTGACCTCTCTTAAGTCACTTAATCTGGATACCCGTAATGTCACAGATGCTGGGCTGGCAGTTCTTACAAGTAAGAATATTCATAATATATTGTAATGGACCATGCTAACATTGTGCATCTATTTTAGTACTCTGTAGAAATGTTTTGTCTGCTTGTGGTCTGAGAAATCGTTTGTTTGAGTGAAATAGTCAGCTTGATCTGGTTTTTGTTGAGGTACTTGTTTCTATTATTACGCATCTAGGTTTAAATTCATTATTGGAGTGCATGCATACAATGGTTATTTTATGTTGGTGTTACTTGGTACCTTTTATGCCAAAAACCACATCTTTCTCTTCTTTTCACTTCCTTTCCGCACTATATTTATTTAAATCTGAAATTTGGCATAAACAAGTCATGTCTTCTATATCAAAATTTCAAGAGTTTTTAACAAAATGTATTTGAGTGATCTTTTAATCATAATTATGTTGTAACATGATTGAACTGTGGTTTTAGTTGTGCATCGAGAAGCTCTGTAGGATTTTACCTGTGTGATCTTGTGATAGAATTGTCTTTATGTAAAATAACGTGGTATCTCTGATAAAACATGCCTTGTTCTTCCTAAAGAGCTCAAGTGTAATTCCAATTGTCTTTTCAATTACAAAAATATGACCAAGTTAGATTCACTCCAGATTCAGTTTTAATCAATGTCATTCTTATCCTTGTTATCGGATTTTACTGCTTTTGCTTATGCAGGTTTGACCGAACTGACTAATCTGGATCTCTTCAGTGCTAACATTTCAGACTCCGGAACAAACTGTTTGCAGTGTATCTTAAGAGATCTTTATTTTTATTAATTATTTCAGTTTGCCTTCTATACTGTTTATTTTTGACCTTTGTTTATCCTCAATAATGCATCTTTTGTTGGTCGGAAAACTGAGAGTATGACAGCGGAAGTTAATGCAGAAGTGATATCCTTTTATATCCGTTACAAATAATCTGTGACACATATGTTATACATCATTTTGATTTCTTGTCAAACAGGCTTCAAGAAACTCCAATCTCTTGAAATATGTGGTGGAGGTTTAACTGATGCTGGTGTGAAGAATATCAAGGATCTTCGCTCTCTGAAGTTGTTGAACCTGTCTCAAAACTGTAGACTGACAGACAAATCCTTGAAACTAATTTCAGGTAATTGTTCTGATCATTACTCAGATTTTGCTCTTTTAGCATAACTCTCGCCAAAAGAATGTGATTTTTAGTACTGCCACTTCAATAGATGACTACAGGCATAATGAAGATAGTTGGTATATGTGACATTATCTCCATTTTGTTTTGTGGTTTTGTTCGACTAGTGTTGGCAACAATGCAACAGTAGAGTGAATGAGTTCTGCTTGTGAAAACAGGCATTAGAAAGGGGAACTACTGGTGCACTGAGGTTCAATTGTTTATCCTGTCATCAAACATGAACATTTCTAATTTGTGCACACAACCCTCCTTTGTTTACTCGCAACATCTAACCGAATATTAATATAACTATTTAGGAGTATGAAAATGTCCGTCCGTCTTTCAGTTTTCTGAAGTTAGCCATTACGTTTAACTTCTCAAACGAAAATTTTGATGCTCACAATTCATACCAATGCAAAATACAATGCAAGAAACTCGCAATATGGATTCCTGAGATGAACTTTTTTTTTGTGTGTGTAAGAAAATTTTAAGCTAGATAGCTCTGAATAAAGATTCATAAAGCCTACAGTCCCTGTCTCCTAATTGTGCATTAATTGAGACTTTTTAACTTTTTTGCCAAACCTGAATCAAGAACTTGGCTTTATGGATTTTCTGTTGCAGTTTAAACCGTTCTCTTTAAAGTTATTTTCTGCCAGTCTATCCTGCAATCTAAACTCCATTAGAAAATTTTCTTACTTAATAATGTCTTCATGTTTCCCTGTAAATACAGGCCTGACGGCATTGGTATCCTTAAATGTTTCAAATTCTAGAATAAGCAATGAAGGATTGCATTATTTGAAGCCTTTGAAGAGCTTATGCTCGTTATCTCTGGAGTCATGCATGGTGACAGCATCTGAGATGAAGAATCTTCAGTCTACTTCCCTACCTAATCTTGTATATTATCGGCCAGAATAGTTCTGGAACACTTGTCACATATACATGTAAATAAATTCATATAAAAGCATTACTGCACCAAGGAAATAAGGTTGGAACATTGTGACAAAAATACTGACAGCCTTTTAATATATATGGCTAGGCCAGGCTAGCTACTGATTATGAAATTGCCTTGCATCATTTCCTTTCTTTACTTCTTCTCACTTGTTTACCCTTCAAGAAGGGGGCAATTCCTATGGGCTGCTATAAATGAGATGAATGCAATGAGAAGACATCAATTCAAGGTCTCCCATTTGGTTAAACTCAGGCTTGTTGATATTTCTTTTAGGTCCTCGATTTTAGTTTATTTACTTTAGAGCTAGTAGTAGTACACAACAACAGTTTGTTCATTTTTAGAAATTTGGATGGAATGAACTTGCCAGTATCTTAAAATTCTTTTTCAAAATATTAAATTATGCCCTCATTCGATTCAAATCTCAAACCACGGTATTAATGAAATTAATTTGTAGTAAATAATTAACTATTAGATTATTAATATAAATGTTTTTGAATGCACTATCATGGATAATAGAATTAATTAATATTTAGTTTCATTTAAATTGTTTTAGTTAGTTGATAATTCAAATTATATAGAAATACATGCTACCAATTTATTTGTAAACAAACATTTAATAAATGAATATGAGTTAACATCTACACTGTTTTATAACTTGATTTTAATTGGTTTGATAGTATTGCTCCTTCCTTACAAATAATCTCCTCCAATTTCATACTCAAAATGAAGCCAAACACTGGTTTGCTACACACATAACTGGAATTGCATTCACAAGATACTATTACAGGAGTTTCTTTTGCTGTAATATCTCCTCTCTCAAGCACCAAGTTAAGGAAGAAAGTGCAACTCTTGGCAAGACTTCATAAATCATAATGCATAAAACAAGCAAGGTCCAATAAAAAAAAAGTATTGATTCTTCCATAAATTCTGAATGACTAGACAAAGCTTGAACAAGCTCAAAATAGAAAATTGAATCTAGAAATTACAAAACGAATAGACTAGCAGGCAAACCATACATTATTGTGACAACTAAACAATGAATTTGAAATCCAATATTCTTCTAACTGACAAACTCAGAACAGCAGAGGCAGTGGCGGTGAAGGCAGAAACAAACAGTATAAAAAATAAAAAATAAAAAGCAATCTCTGCTACTTCATCCTTGTCTCCCAGTGTTGATGGAAATAAATTAAACTCTTTCTCAAAGCAAATACACAATAGAAATCCAGTAGCACCATTTTCCTCTTTCTAAAAAATTTTTCTTTTTGTAAGAGTACCAACAAAACCTGTAAACAGATAACCAAAGGTTACAACTGGGATTCAATGCTACAAAGTAATCAAATTTGCAATTTATCCTAAATAATGAAAGGAATAAAAACATAAACAAATGCATACAGCAGAAGCCTGCCACCCATAAACACTCCAAATAAAAGCAATCGCACTTTAATATGAAGAAAGCAAGTGGTTTTCAGCATTTGGCTACATAAAAAGGAAGAATAGGTTTATTCACAGAGTAGCTATAATGGATCTTCCAAGAACTAAAGAAACGCAAGGATCAGAAAACTAGTAGGCAATCACTTTGAATTGTAAAGTTGAGAAAGTATCTTGAAACCTTGAAACTGAAAGCAGGGGGCACAGCAAGAAAGAATGCATCTTCTCCTTTCAGGCTCATATAATTTTTTGTAGATATTTTGAGATGACCATGGGTTCATTACTTTCTATTTACTCATGGAATTGATTCTATCGAAGAGATCTAATATAATACAAATGCTTAGTGAGATGTGAACAGCCCTTTCATTTTAATAAAATTCTTTTGTTTCCTATAACGAAGAAAAAAAAAGGTCCTGCCCACCTCATTTGAACAATCATCTTCATAAATATTTTGGACTCTATTTTAAGAAGACCGTCTAAACTGAAGAAAAATCAAGCTATGGTGTACCTTACAGATTACAAGATAGTGGTTCCTTATGCCAATAGTTTATTAATCTTATCCCCAGCCCTTCCTCGTACATAAGCTTATTATTTATCAAAAAATGGTTTTCAATCATCATATAGTTTGATGATTGCATTTACACTATAATCCAAAACAAATATCACAAAATTTTTTAAAAAATTTTCTCTAAACACAAATGATCTTATATATTCTTCAAAATGAAACATTTGACAAGGATTTTCTCTTAGACTTTCCTTGTGGCCTTTTCCAAGAACAGGTACTTTGTCAATAACAAGTGTAGCATACTGAGCACTTTATAGAGCAAGTGGAATCTCAGGGGAAAATTTTAAGTGAAAAGTGAAATTGAAAAAAACCCTAAGTCAAAACATCATAAACAAATAATTGGTAGATAAGGCATCTTAACAAATAAAGCAGCTGCTGAACAAAGAGTCCGTAGTATTTTAATCTGCTAATGCGTATGTTTGTACATGACAGATATGAGTTTACCTTAATAAGACAAAGCAGCAGCTAAACAAAGAATATGTAATACCTTAACCTACATTAGAAAAGTTTTTTTATGCCACATCATGCAGCCTGTATACATTGTTTTGCAGCATTTTTTAAAAATTATTTTCATAAAATAAAGAGTTTGAATCAGCAAGAGTATGACTAACCTATCAACCCAAGGCTATATATTCCCCAAGATAAGAATAGCAAGCATGTCTTTTCACCGTCAGAATCCTCGTCCCTCAAACATTTGGCTCATGTATGCTCTAAAGCATGACAAAGCTTTGAAACTCGCCGTCTAAGTAACGGTTCAAGCCGGAATGATGAAACCCCATTTTGCCACTTTCTAGCTTCATACATCTCGTTCCATGCCTGTACTATCTCATCAATTTTAAATCCTAAACCTGCAATCACAGATATGACCAGAAATATGACTAAGCTTCATGAGATTATTAGAAACTAAACTAAATATTGAGTTAGTAAATCAAGTATTACTTTCAACAGCATTATTGTTAGAACAATGATTCTTCAACATAACATTTATATCTGTTGGAGATGCTCCAGCAAGTGCAAACTTCTCAACTGCAACTTCTAGACATTCTTGCCATACTGGTAGCCCCAACCTGTATTCCATAATTGATCGCTCATAGAGTATGGTACCCCACAAGAGGTTTATCTGCGACCTTATGTTTGCAACCTGCTCTTCAGCTTCATCTGCTGAGATATCTTTAAATAAACCATGCAACCCAGTTTTCTGTAAAGGGGTATCAACTTTCTTTTGATTAGAAAGTTCACTCAGGTGTTGCCCTTCAATATCTTCCCACAACTGCATCCCCCTTTCCATATTCTTCTCAGCATTGTTGTAAAGTTGTGGGACCTCTGTAGAAGGCCATGTATTTAAATCAACATTGCTAATAAGTGCATAATACCAAGAAAGCTTTGACTGCTCCAATTGCTGCTGACCTAGAGCCAGAAAGCCTTCATAGAAATCTGGTTTGATGTTTAATGCTTCCTCGTATCTCTTTCCTGCTCTTGCAAATTCTTGCCGTGCCCAATCATAAGCACCCTTTATCTGTTCAAGTATAGATTCTCTTGAGGCATCTTCAATGTGGCAAACTCTCTTTCTTGCCCTGGACATGTGAACGTTTCCCCAGTTGAACAATGCTAATGCTGCCATCTCTTGAAATTTATCAGCTGCTCTATTAAATAGGCCCTGGGCTTCTTCACATGTAACTGCCTCCTCCATAGCCTCAGAATATACCTTCATGCCAAGTTCATGAAGATTCAAGTAAGTCTCAGAATCTAACCCAACATGGTCCTTGAACAGCTTAGCAAACTCGATTATCCACTCATCTAAATATGACTCCTTTTCTGCTCCTCTACCCCTTCCCACATTCCCATTTTCATTAGTTTTTTGTTCCATATCGTGCACCTTCTCATTCTTCAATCTCCCATAGAACACATCCTGCTCTGGTTTAACTTCTACAATGTGCAGTCTGATAGAACCCTGTATTTCTGCAGATGCTTCAGCCCATCTTAACTCTTCGTCAGTTGTAATTGTGACCAAATCACCTTCGTCATCCCTGTATTTAATAAGAACTGCTCTTGAGTTTGGAAACCGATCACTTATAACCTCTCTAAGCTGCAGAAGACTGCAATTAAGTGGCAATTGAGCCACTCTTATATCATCCCCAAACACCAACTTTACAATCTTCTTTGGCTCTTCTTCCTTAATTTTCTCCTCCACAACCGCCTTATCCTCAGCCTTCTTTTCCTCAATTTCATCATCAACCTTCTTATCCTCAATCTTTTCATCAACTTTAACTTCAGCCTTCTTCCGCTCAACTTTGTTGCTCTTCTTCTTCTTCTTGTTTATCTTCTCTTTCACTACTTTTGGTGCAAATGAGGCAACAGGAGGTTCAACATATTCTGGAGGCAGTTCAATAACTGTGTCATTCACCCTTAGTCCTCTCTCTTCAAGTCCTTCCTTCACCCTTTCCGCAATCTCTATTGCCATAACATTATTAGGCTCCTTGTTTAGAACTGAATTGACATCTCTGAAAGCCAAATCCAGCCTGTTCAAAGCCTCATAACACCTAGCTCTTTTTATAAGTGCTTTACTGTACAAGGGTGTGACTTCTAGTGCCAATTCACACTCATTTATTGCCCTGGGGTACTCACTAAGACCCATCTGCATGTAACAGGCAGCCATATTGCTCCGAAGGTATGATACATCTACATGATTCCTTGGAAGCAATTTGAGGGCTTTCTCATATTTCGACATAGCTCCTTCAAGGTCTCTTTTCTGAAACAGCTTGTTCCCCTCCTCCTTCAACTCTTGAGACATGCCAATGAAGACTGCAGTGTCCTTATCATAAGATTTGGGACTGTCATCCCCAACTTTGGTCTGCTTTGGACTACCATCTCCTGACAGTCCACCTGTCTGTTTCTTATTCTTATCACTATTCTTCCCCATTCCAACCCAAAAAAAAACTATCTATAACTATACTGAAACCCAATTAAACACCTTGAAAACTTAAGACTATAAACAAACTATGTTGAAGCTCTCAGAAAAGTGAAACCAATCCAGTTCCAACAACTAATGTTATATAGAACTTCACAGAGTCCAAGTAATTCTATGAAAACTCAAAAGCATTAGTTTTGCCATATTTTCTCTTAAAACAAATCCTCCAAATTCAAATTAACAATACATATAACAAATAAAAACAGAAAAGCACACAAATAAAAACTCTTAACCCATAAATCATATCCACATAAATCCTCAATTTCGATCAATTTCAATAGAACAAGTTCAAAGTCCCAACATATACCCCTTTAACCTCAGATGCATTCTTCTCTTATCCTACCAGCACGATCATAAATGCCAGAAAAATAAGAAAGAGGAAACACAGCTAAAACAAATAACTATTACCTCTCCGAATCAGGATTTGCTAATGTTTCTCCAAGACAAATCCCAATTCAGAGAGAAAGAAATAACACCTAATTCAGCTACCAAACCACCCTTGTATAACTTCGTTTGATAAGAAAGAAATACAGAAACAGAAAATACCCAAAAACGAAACTTATCTCGGAAACAAAATGAACCGGGTATCTTTCCAGGAAAAGTGCAAGAGAGAGTCTTTGAGAAAATCGGACACGTTTAGTTTACAAAGAAATGAGACGCTGTCTAAGCTCCTCGTGCAATTTGTAAGATTCTAACAATAAGCTGAGAAAACAAATCCAGAAATTAAAATTTATTAAAAAAAAAGATGGACCCCACTCAGGGTTCCGTTGATTCCAAGTTTCTTGGGTCCGTTTGATGAGAAGTTAAAGGCAAAGATCCGTTTTCACTATTGCCAGTCTTCTAGCTTCACTTTTCCCCAATACATATTTTATTAATTTTATTTATTTATCTAATTTAAATTAACAATCATTTTTTTACCCACATGAAATTTGCCACGTGGTCATTGTCCTCTAAGCATGAACAGCAAAATGTACCGAACTGCCGTGGGTCCCAACAACTGCCAATCACGTTGAAGGAAACTTCCAGTTTGCTGCTACTGTTACAAGGCAACGGTAAACGGCATATGCAACTTGGTTTACTTCACTGCACCCCCTGTATTTGTTGATAAATAGCAAAACACTGTAATCCTTTCTATATGTATCAGTTCGACCCATCATGTGCCTCTGATTAGGCTCTCTCTCGGTCAGATTCCCAAAAAATAAAAAAAAGGCGGATCAACACGACACAAGAACCTCACATTTTTTATATAAATTTCTAACTCACGTCAATATAAACAAACCGCCTCCGTGCGCCGCCCCCAGGTTGGCAAATCTTTGATCTCTCTCTCTCTCTCTTTTTTAAATTTTTAAATAAATTATAAAATAATCTGACGGGCGGCCGTGAATGTTAAGGCAAGTGTGGGAAGCATTTCCATGGAACTTCGTAGACAAGCACAACCGAAACAACGACTTGCCTTTTGCCCTTTTTTTCTTTTTATTTTTCCGTACCTGGTATATTTACTTTCATACCCTTCATCTTTTATGTTATTTATTTTTAATTATAATAATAATAATAATTATTATTATTATTATTATTGTTAAATGATGGAATATCTGAAATTTCACGAGTACGCTCGTGTGTGGGCGGTCCTCGCGAATAGCCTAGGTCCAAGTGGGGGCACGTGCCCTAGCTCAACTTTATACTGTCATGTTGTGGGCTTATCAAATATGGCCTTGAACAAAAAAGTGAACCGAGCTCATCTGGGCTCGTGTGGCTCGGCCCATAAGAATAAATCACGTGACGTCACACTTGCCTTAATCACAGACTCTCCTCGATGACATGGCAGAATCTGATTGGCCAATCTGCGTGGATACCGGAGATTCGTCATTGTCAACACCACAGGACACGCCGGTCAGTCTCGCCAGATGACTTCGCGCTTCTCGTCTCAAGAAAATTGGCAAGACCAAGAAGCTGAATCTCAAAAGTAATCAGAATTTGTGTTCGTAAGGTTTGATTGTTTTTTTTTCGTTTCAACGGATAGAAACAAGAAGATGAGATTGCTATGTTTGGTTCTTGTTTTGTCATGTACTCTCTGCAACTACGTGTTAGCCAATCAAATCTATCCAGCTAATATAGGTGATATTTTACTTTCGTTTTTGTTTTAATGAAATCTATAGCTTTTTTGCTCCTGTGTGCTTATTCTTGTGCCTATTTTTTGCTGATATGAGCTAAGATAATGTATCATTTTTATCTGGGTTTTTATTATTTCTGGGTGAAATTTTATAGAACTGGTTTTTATTTTAAGGATTGTAAAGCCATTTTTAGTTGCTCCTAATATTTATTTTTGTCGAAAAGAGAATTAATATTGATTTTAAAGCTATTGTTGTTTGAGTTTCTAAAGATGTGACAGCAATGGAAGAAAAATCTTACATGAGTGGAAGTGTTAACATGAGTGATGGCAGTTGGAGTTTATGGAATTTAGTCAAAATAGATCCATGGCACGGTAATTAAACGCTAGACATCTATTGCTTTTCAATGGGCCAGCTTTGATGCCTCTGAAGTCTCTTGTGGGTTAGCTATGTGATTAAGCTAGTAATTTCAAGTGCTTTGCAACAATGTCTAGTTTCTAGTTCAAGGGGATCAACTACTTTGGGCCAAGTTTGCTGCAGGCAAACCTAAAACCAACCATCTACATAGTTGCATCAGGTTTCTGCATCAACTTTTGCTTATCAAATAGGATTTCTGGTGGCAAAACCCTTAAAGGGGAAACTTGAGAGACAAGGTGGTTTATGCTCCTCAATCTAAATAGAAAGCATGACAGTGTGAGCTACCAAAGTGATATCCATGTTTATAATGGAATAATTCATACAGTTGCTTTCTATGATCATGCTTTAATTATGATGTTATGCTTTGAGATTCTGGTACTGAGTGTTTTTTCAGTTATAAGGCAAACAGCAAGTTTCTTATTTTTTTGGGGTTTTATATGTTATAAACCTCTATTTTTCATACAGTAATTATGCCAGCCAAGCAGTTCTTCTAAATTGTGTCACTACTTATAGTTCTAGTCCTTTTTTCTTAGGATTGCATCCTGGTTCAGTAAGTTTATGTGTTTCACTGTACTTTTCTTATATGTTCTGGGTTGACAGGCGGTACATTTAGTCGTAGCTCCCGTGAACCAAAATACAGGATTGAATTCCATTCAGAAGACTCCCCTTTTCATCCTGTAAGTACTCTGAGACTGTTGAATTTATCTGCTGCATGAATAGAGAATTCAAAGGCAGTTTTCAATTGGCGGGAATAAATTAGTCAGAAAGTAAAAAAATTGTTTCCCTTGGCTAGTAGTGGTGTAGAGAGTTTCAAATATTTGAGTCTTCCCTTAGGAGGTAACCCAAGGACTAGGGAGTTTTGCAATCCGTTGTGGAGAAAGTTGAGAAAAAATTTGAGGGTCGGAAGAGGGCTTGTCACTTTGGATGAAGGAAGTTTAGTTTTGGTGAAGTTAGTATTGTATAGTAAAGTCTACCTATATGTTATCTTTCTCTCTTTGAAATTCCAGCCCGTGTGGGAAAAAGAATTGAGTAGAGTATGAGAGATACTTTGAATGAACCTGATTTAGCACTTGGACAATAAATGGTTAATTTCTTTCAGTCTAATTGCAAAAGACCAACTCAGTTGGCAAAATTGGGAGAGCCCTCTTTTTCATGGGAGATGTCTGATCAATTCAAATAAACTTCAAGAAAGGTGTCGATGATTTATGGGAAATTGATGATCGTTTCTAGATTTTTTGGTGTGGTTTTTGACAAGTTTTAAAAATAATGAACTCTGCTGTATTTTATCCAAATCTAGGGGAAGTCAATATTATTTTTCGCTCCATTAAAATATTTGTATCAATTAATTTATTAACTGATATGCCTCAAGGATCTTCAAATGGTGAATTAAGATCTAATGGATATATTTTCTTTTAGGGTTTTGTGGATGGAAAGAGGTGCTGGGATATGATATAGTTGTTGAGTGGATGAAAATTCGTAATTGGAGTAAGTTATTAAATCTATAAAGGTGTTTTAAGGTAGCTGAAGAGTTATGTACGAATTTGAAGTGAGAATGTGATAGGGATAGCTTATGGAAAGTTTAGGAAGAGGAAATGAAGATTTAATTAATATCAAGATTCAAAATAAAGAAATTAAAAACTAGTTAATCAAGTTTGATAAAATCAGATCGCCACAAATAAGATTACTAGGTTGATTCGCCACACTCTAAGATAGAAAGAAGGAAGAGTGATAAGAATCGATAGATAATTCACCACTAAACAAGAATTTGTTTAGATAAGAATTTGGATGCAACTCAGCAAAATTCTGCTTATTCATAGAACTCCCCAATTACAAGCAATAATGCTATATTTATAGTGATGACAGTTTTTCCATGTTTAACTTATACTAAAACGTCTAATTCATCTATGACAAGGATTATTAAGTAAATAAGGACTATTAAGTCATTTAGAATTCTATGAGGATAAGTCTAATGTATTGGTTTTCTAATCCTATTTAAAATCTTGCTTGTAGAACCCTACTTGATCTCAAACTCCTTGTCTTGTGACATTTTCTACTGCTGTTGGAATTCTCCTTGGCGTGGATGTTCTTTGTCAATGAGGATTAGGCCTAAATCCTTCTTGGATGGCAGCAACCTCATTTCCATGATGGAGCACATCATTAACTTTATTAGAAACAACTTTAGATGTTTTTATATGCAGTATCACATTACAACTTATTGATAAGGATTCTTGAGTTTTTTTTTGTTTTAAAGATAGTATCACTACAATTATCTTGCAGTCGCATGCTGGTGGTCTGATGCAATTAGAATTCATTTTCAACTGCCTACTAAATTTATTTTAACTTTTACCATGTCAATGTTATCTATGAAAAATGACTACCATGTATCATAACATAATGCATAGGGTTGAAAATTTTGCAGGATGATGACCAGGAGTCTGTGATTATGCCAAATAAAGATGGACAGAATTTCTTATGTTACTTGCCTAAGCTGGAGAAAACCAAGAGTGAAAGGCCAGTGCCTCAACATAATACAAGCAGCATGATTTTTGAAACTGAGAACCGGGTTAAATTGAAGACACCGGATGAGCTGCTTGAAGTATTGAAGGACCAATGCTTTATCAGAGTAAGCATTTGTATTTTGAAGTTTGTTTGAAATTTGGCATCTTGAGTTATATTTATTAATTTACTAAAATTTATATGGCAAATAATCAAAGATCCTTCTTTCTTGGTTACAATTATGTCTCTAACAAGAATTTTCAGTTTTTTGTTGTTGTATATCATGTCTTATTTGAATCACTAATGCCTTACCAATTCTTTTGTGCAGCAAGAAGGTTGGTGGTCATATGAGTTTTGCTACCAAATTCAGATAAGGCAATTGCATGTGGAAGATGAGAAGGTAATCTCTTAAATGCCCTGAAGGAAAATATCGTGTTTTTCTTAAGGACCATTCCAGAGTCTATGATGTTTCCTCTTTTCCACTAGCAGAATATTTTTTTTGGAAAATCTCTTGTTTTTCCAGAGTATTAGGCCAGGAATGAATCAAATTAGGAGACGAATTCATAAAATTTGAGTTGCTGAGTTTTGGATTTCGAATTTTGAATTTGTTTGGCACCCAATGTTTAATCGATCCCAATTAATCTGTCCAACATTGCATTGTTATTGTCTTTTTTGCACTTTTTGTTGTGCTAATAACACTGGTGGGAGGAGCACTCTTTGTATTATCATTTTGAGTGCTTGCATTCCTTTATTGATGTTTCTTAGGGCAATAACAGCTAATGACTGACAAATTCACTTGTAGCAGGTTGTTCAGGAATTTGTCCTGGGCGTATATGATGCAGAGGCCACAGCTTCTTTCAACCAAAATCTCTCTGATATTTCCACACTGAAAGATCCTCACTCGCAAGATGCATCACAAAGGTATGATTTTGTCAATACAGAGGCAAGTTGTATAAATAACAAACTAATAAGCAGCAGTTGATAGTTATGAGTTTAGAAAAAAAGGGGATCCACAAACAGGAGAAAAAAGAAAGGATTTATATTGTGTCACATGTTTTTTGTAGGTACCATGCTCATCGGTACACAAATGGAACAATCTGTGATCTTACAAATCAGCCCCGAGAGACTGAGGCATAAATTAATCAGTTTATCATTCTATGGTTTTTGGTTTAATTTCCCATTTCCTCATCTTTGAATCTCTTTTAAAGTATCTTTTTTTTACCCCTATGCAGGTGAGATTTGTGTGCTCAGAACCTATGGCTATGATTAGTTCCATTACAGAACTATCCACTTGCAAATATGCGGTTACCATACAAAGTCCATTGCTTTGCAAGCACCTGTAAGTTCCCCTTTCACCTCTTCGGCGATATCCATTCACAAAAGAAGATAAATAAAGCATATCCAATTACTCGTCACATATGTAGTAGTTGTCATTGTGGGATAATGCTTTCGTAAAAGTTTTATAGATTCATGTATGAAGCCCATGAGCATTCTCAACATAATTATTTCACTTCTTCAAGCAATAACTTAAATTTTAAGATGGCATTTCAGTGCAACCAAGTGGAAAAGAAAAGATTTTGGGCCTTGACAGCTTCTTAAGGTTTTGTCATCATTACTGCAATTTTGACAAATAGTTTCTCTGCTGAAGTATGCCTTCCTTTTCCTGTTGATGATAAACCCTTACAGTGGAAGCAAGAAATGTATGTTCATTACATATTTTTGTTTGTATGTTGTGAAAATTCACTTTATTCATGTGTCTGCCTCACACACTCTTTTCACCCACCTACTGTCTTGTAGGTAAGGTAAGCGATAGCGTAAGTGTGCTACAAAATGTGCCAATCCCCTAAATAATTAGATGTTCCTATTGTTTTATCAATGGGTAATGCTAGACATCCCAAATGATGTGACATTCGTTGAGTGGTGAATTGGTGTTGTGAATGATTTTGAAATTGTGCAGAGCACTGAATGCGACATCATTAGGATGTAAATTTTGGATGTCTAGCATTATGTTAAAGAGTAATTCTAGGCATCCAAACTCCTTACAAACTTTATCAATACAAATTGATGTGACAAAGTTATATTAATACTACATTTCCCATATAATTTATTTATTTCTTTAACACCTGTGAAAATTTAAGAAATGTGGGTATAACATTGCCATGTCCATTTGTATTGCATGAGTTTGTATACGTAGTAATACTCTTGTTTTATATATGCATGTGAATTTTATTGTTGCATTAATCGCTCTCATGATCATCGACTCTGACTGCAGTTTGTTCCAAGAAGAGAGACCTGTGTGGCACACAATTAACTGTAATGTGTTACCAAAGGATGACAAACAAACAAAAGTGGAGGAAGACAGAGACAAACCTATGCAGATTTTAATGGTCACTGGTGAGGAATATACGGAAGAACGCGGGACATAATCACTGATATACTCATTGTACGTTCGTGAAGAAGAGTTTATGTTGTCCATACAATTGTTTAGCACAGTTGAGACGTTTAACTGATTGCATTGCCTTCTTCCACAAATTAAGTAAATTTTCATTGTGCTGTAATTTTTCTTCCTAGAAGTTAAACCAGCTGAAACATTTGTACATATGATAGAAAATGACCCTTTTACGAGGTTTTCAAATTTCTGCTGTGCCTAATTGCCACAACATTCTCACAAGGTAATGCCAGCCATTGAATGAAGGATAAACGCTTGCCGGTTTGCGAGATTACCAGGACGTGTTGGGTATTATTCTTATAAAGTAAACATACAAATTGTATATTTGGTTTTATGATTTTAGTGTTCAGAAAATTGTTTGGTTAATTTTACATTTTGACATGGAAATGAATATTTACCTGAAATTTAAAATAGAATTCTGATAAATAGAAAGTTTCAATGCCTTTTTTTTTATTATTATTTAATACTTCAAAAGAAAAGAAATGAAATGAAAAGTATCATACCTAAAGGGAATACCTGCAGTCTCATTGCAACTATGTTTTCACTGCATAATTTCAGAACACTAAATCTCCTGCTTGCTACAACAGTTTTAACACTGCTGCTTCGGACTCCAAATAACTAGTTAATCTCAACACTATAAACATCATTATGGACAGCTACTGTTTTTGGCATAATGCAACAAGTTTACCATATCATTCACAAGTTTGCTTCCGGCATAATGCTTTTTTTCTTACTGGGAACGTGACACTTGCTGAATACCGGCTGTTGAATCAAGCAGAGCCAAGTACTCGTCTATTGCTTCGCCTTCTTTTGTAACTTCAATGTCATAGTCTGCAAAAACATCCCCCGTTAATTCATTAGCAAGTTCATCTTCCATCTCCACGTCTCGCTCTACGGCATCACCAGCAGTTGATGTTCCTTCCACATTCATATTGTCAATCAGACTGCTTTGGCCACCTTCAGCACTCTCATTGTTGATCAAACTGCTTGGGCCAACACTGTTAGGCATTGAAATGGCAGGACTTGCATTGTTGTTAACAGCAGTTGCTGGGTTTGAACCAGACTGTTCAAGTAGTTGAAGCATTATTTGCTCAATATCGCCACCAGCCTGACAAGCTTGAACCACTGCATATGAGAAAACTTGTAAGACCCTGGTGCAAAACCAAATACGGGCCTGGTGAAATTGTTTTCTGCCAGGGAAAGAAAAAAAGGAAGTTCCTACTACATAACTGCAAAAAGATAAATATAAAGATGCTAATTTAAAGTACCTCTTGATCGTTCAAAGCCCATGGCAATCAGCTGTTCAATTTTGGCATCTATTGCTTGTCGACGTCTTTTCCTTTTCCTTGATTCAATGTCAAGCTGCAGGCCAAACAAATTTAGTGATGAAGAAAGCTGGAACTAAATACAAAGAGAAATATTCATGAGAAAAGTTATGCGACCTGTAAGGCAGAGTTAGTTTCTGGGTTTGTCAATTCATCTAATGCTTTTTGAGTGTCATTTTCATTTCTCCGAAGGGCTTCAGCAGCAAGCTCCTTCTCAAATCTGCCAAAATGAGCAACTCTTTTGACTTCATCTATGATGGATACATAAAGGTGCTTTTGTTATGAACATGAATAATGTTGTTATATATGTACACACACACACTAAGTGTAAATTTAATAATTTTTCAGCATATTTAAAAATAAATAAATAAATACAAGAAGAAACAAGGAGAGAACTGAACTAGTTGGCTTGCTTACCCAATGGAGGCCAATTCTTTTAATCTTTGGATATCCACAGCTTTCTTCAAGGGTGTCATTCCATACTGCTTTTGCTCCCTGCAAATTTGTTAGCTTACTTAACAAAACATGACGTGGAATATAAGACTATATACAGATTTCTTTTTTCACAGAAAATAGGACCGACTTGATTTCCCTTCTCCGCTGTTCATCTTCCTCCCTTTCCCGTGCTCGCTTTTCCTTTTCCTCAACAAGAAAATCAATAGCACTCCCAACATCCTGATTGCACATTCGCAATGCTCTCTTTGCATCATTTTCTTTAAATCCCATGCTCATAACCAGGGATAAGGATTCATTCGGCACTTGTAGCTGAAACAAACAGAAGATAGTGTCACCGTCCAAAAAATTAAAAGTTAATTAAAAAAATATATACTAATGGTGGAAGAGATAGGAAGAGAAATATATGTGAGTCCATAAAATTCTTATAAGCAGGAAAAGCTTACATAATTCAAAATCATTACTAATATACCACTAATTTTATCCCACAAGTATGCATATATAAAAGAATTTTGCAGATATGGTGATGACTAATACAAGTAATTCTTAAAGGATTCATACTAAATCCTTTTATGATTAATTCATTTACAATCTAGATAAAAAAGCAAGCCAGCTGATAAGCGTATACATGGTTTGACCAATCTCCTATCTTCATGTTCGAGAGACGGTAAAAATATATTTATAATAACCTGGAAGAATTTGCTCTGTGCAGAGGACAATGCCTTCCTAGATATATCAAACTGACCACTGTGATAGGCCACCACCCCTTCCAAGAGCTCCATTCTCAAATGTCTACGAGATGAGAAAGAAATTAGCTTCACATTGCCAGCCAAGATTAGCATCTGGCCAAGAACACAGAGACTGCAAATATGAAGATAAATATTTACAATGCAAGCTCAGGATGGCGACCGGCTTGAAGCATTCTTAGACGAGAGGAGTCCTTCCCATGAGCACGCTCTATTCCTTCTCTAGCTTTTGCAAGGCGTATTCCTGCTACTGAAAGCCAACTGATGTCTCGAAGCATGAAATAGCACCAGACCATGTCTATTTGCAGTATTGGGACATTGTCAACAAACTGGATGGGAACAACACAAGGCCACAATAGTTAGAATTAAAGTTTCAGAGGGGAAAGTGTAAAAATTACATCCATGTTACAATTCACTGTTTCATGGCTTTCCAGACTAATTTCAAAAAATATTTAGATCTATAAAGGCATACAGACATATATTAAGATTCAACAGCCCCTCCTTTTTGTTCCACATACTAAGATACATCCTTTATACCATTAGAGTTATAAGCTTTTAAGAACATAGATTAGATCTGCAATGTTAAAATTAATCCATAGTAGGAAGGCACATATCAGAAGTGATCTCAGTATTCAAGGTACATAAATATAATGGTCCACAAGTTATGGCAGAATCTCTTTAAATATGACTGGTTATTGATCCCTTAATTATGTGGAATTAAATACTAATAAAAGTTATTTGAAGAAGGAAACAGAAGAAAACAATATAAGAAGTCTGCTGTGCTCTGTCTTCAAAAACCCAAACTAAGAATTTTTCTAGTCTTGCACCTGGAAACCATCTATCTCAGGAGTCCGGAGTGATCACACACAACACATTTCCAAATGCACATTATCTGACAAGAGGCTCAATCAACAACAACCAAAGCAAGTTTCAGTTATTTCACTCAAATGGCTAACATGACCCACATGCCACAAGGCTCAAAGTGATTAACATTCAGTAAAATTGATCTCATCATTACTTTCTACAATTAGAAGAATGGTTTACTCACCTCAATGACCTTGGGATCGCAAAGAGAGAAAGATGCCTAGAAGACAAAATAAAACAAAAGCACTCAAATTAATTGCCTTTATTGTTGACAAGGAGTAATGGACTGGATAATTTAACAACAAACTTGCCGGACAGACAAATTTCAGAAAAGTTATATCAACAAATCATTTGCCAAGAAAGAAGAAAGCATAAACCAAAAAAGGATAAATGCCAAGCCAAAATTGTCACTGTCAAATTGCAGTACTTCGAAAAAGAAAAAAAGACAAGCCCTTACAAGGATGGACAAGGAAGAGGGGCGTTTAATGAAATTACCCTTTGTAGAATCATACCGCACCAAAATAATAATGTAACTTATTCCAAATGCAGTAATCATTTTCAAGCTATAAACCTTTTTAAAAAAAAGTTTATTAAGAACTGACCTCTCCCATGGTGAGCACTTCCAATGCATCCTTATACATTTCTTTATTGATAAGTCTCTTTGCATTAGCATAAAGTATCAGACCCATCATCATCGCCCTTTCAAATCATAATTCAAATCTTACATTAAGAGACCAAAGATATTTCCCACAGATAAATGAAATCAGAAACAGTAATACAAGAAAAATGTATTCATGTATCATACCGCCGATCAGTCTCAGATCCAAATTGTATTTTCTCTCCATTCTGATCTTCAAGTTCTATATTGAAGTCCTCAATAGGTAACGAACCATCTGCATGTCTATTGACAAGTGCAGTTGCAGCCTCCCTGTCAATTGGATGTAAATGGTAACAAGTCATTACTTAGTGAATCTGTATAGAAAAGCTAAGGAAGTTAATTGAAGAATTATCTTCCCTGCCAATTCGTATCAGTTGTGGTTAGTTCTATAACTTTGTTTAGAAGTCAAATCAATGTTGTTTTCACCAACTCTCCCAGCAACATAATAAAGCACAGACGACAACACCAACAAGCACAACATACTAATTCAACATCCGAATTCCATTGATGATATAAAAGCACACCACAACAAGCAAAATAGTGGAGCCTTACAACCAGAGAAAAACACCAATTATAATCGTGATTAAAAAAGTGCCAATCACAAACCAGATATCCATATCCGCACACAACTGTTACAACAAAATAAATTGCACAATGTGATAGAGCAAGAGAGAGTGAACGACCATTAAAAGAAACGAGAAGATTTTCTCAGGCTCAAAAGGTCAGGGTAGAATCGAAACCAACAAACCCATAATCCACACCAAAAACCAGAGTATATGATTTTACTTGCACAATTCAACACCACAGTCAGCATAGAATCTAACTAGCAAAAGATATAACAACCCCACGTCCACTTAGAAACAATATTCTGATCAAAACCCATAATCCAAAATCACAAAATTCAAAACCGCGATCACATCTCTATTTAAGAAAAGCACCATAGGTTGATCAAAACCAAAACAGCTAAAAGAGAGAAGCCATAGAAAGGCATAAGGCAAAACACTCACTTGATTCGAGTGAACCTACGAGAACGTTCTTCTTCAGCCATCAACGCATTATTCAGTGACTTCCCTTCCTCAACAGAGATACGAGTGGCAAGAATCTTGCCGTTGTTTTTGATACCCAGTTGGCATAACTTTTCAGAACCGTCACCATCTTTCAAAAGTCTGCCAGCAGATATCAAGTTGATCGTCTCAGGCAATAAATTTGATCGTTTTGCCACCTCTTCTCTCAACATAGGCGTAGTCCATTTATCCAACTCAACCTCTAAAACGCCGGTCCACGCGCCCGCTATCTTCAGTTTGGCCGCCATTAAATTGATGAGTCTGAGGTTTGGACGAAAAAGTGAGAGAATTTAAAGTAGGAGAGAAATGGTTTGATTGGTGCTTTTAAATAGGAGTTTTAAATACGTTAGAATTTAAGAATTGAGTTACCCTGAACAAGGAGGACGCAGACTTCCTCGTCAACTGGCCTTTTTGCTTCTTGTTCGGCAAGTCTTGCGTGGAACATGTTGTCGTTTTTATACCATCTGCTAATATTTTAAAATTAATTAATGATAAAACACAAATATTTAATAATAATAATAATAATATTGTAATATTAATTAATAAATTGACAGCCTTCTTTTATTATAATCTCCTCTTTTGTAAACGCCTCTTCCCAGAGTTCATTCATGTAACTGTCGAATTTCTGTTCCATGGAGCTAATTACTTCTTCCATGCACTCCTCGGGGGGGGATTTGCCCTCCTCAAGCCATGAATTCCTTCCATCCACGATTCCTTCTATGAGATTTCTTTTGCCTTCCAACATATGCCCCCAGCTTGGATCCATGCAACTTTTGACCTCTGCTGCCCGAAAATTTCCTCGTCTCGAGAAAACTCTTTTTATCTTTCCCCTTTCTAAGAGATTTCATCTCATCGGAATTCTGCATGTTTGGGGGGATTTGATTTCTTTTGAGCATTCAGGTAGCCTCTTTACAACATGGATGGCCATAGGAATGTGGTTCCACCCTATTGCAGAGAGATTTATCAAGCCTTTTCTCCTCCAGATACGTTTTCTCGACCAAGTAGAAGGATAGCCATCACTACTGAGACCTACCAATCCACCCTCCTCCAAATCTCTCTTCTCTTCTAATTTCAAGACTCCATGAAGTCCCCCCCCGGGAAAGCCAAAGAGCTGTTTAATTACTTTTGCTATTCTCCTTAACGGGTTCTCAAAATTTTGCTTCTGACTTATCCTGCACTGCCATAAAAGCCTGTGAAGCCTCAAACATCATTCCCTCCATAGTCAACACATTTTCTGTTGAAGGAGAGTGCGTTAATGTCACGTTATGAATTCCACAATAAGGCCGATCTCCCTCCTAAGCCATTACGATTCACAATTGAGTAGGCGAATTCTTCTTTTCTGGTGCTGTGTCATCACCTGGTAACCAAACTGAAAACTCTCCACCTTTCATGTTTGATTATGAACAATATTGAGGAAGAACAACACCCTGCAAAAGCATTTTGAATGATAACAATCGGAAAAATATGTATGACGCCACCTCCATAACCGGGCAAAGTGATGAATATATTTAGCAGGAATTTTGGTGATAGAAGATCGTGACTTCATTTCTGCATGTTCGTCGTGAAGTAATCTTTAATCATAAGTTCTGACAATTATTAAATTATTGCTTATTATATAACTAATAACAATGCCATTGTTTTCATGTAATAACATTCCTATAACAAATGGGTTTGAGCCTCAAGTAATGGGCTTTCGATAGCCCATGAAACCATAGCAAATGCCTTTTACACGACTCTGTGCGCCGTAGACATTGTATGCTCGAGACCGTTTGGGGAAGAATGGAAAGAGAAGAAGAGAAAACAAGAATCTTCGTGGGAGGATTAGGAGAGAAGGTGACGAATGATGATCTCACTAAGATTTTCTCTTCTTTAGGAGGAGTGGCGGCGGTGGAAATTGTCAGAACCAAAGGCCGCAGCTTTGGATATGTCGACTTCTGTCCTTCCTCTGATAAATCCCTTCCCAAGCTTTTCAGCACGGTTCTATTTTGCCCTCTTTGATTTCTTTTTTGTTTATGGGTTTTTTCCTTATGTTGTTTGCTAATAGCTATAATTTTGACTGTACAGTATAATGGATGTGTGTGGAAGGGAGGAAGGCTGAGGCTTGAGAAGGCTAAAGAACATTATCTTCCTCGCTTGAAACGGGAATGGGAAGGAGATTCTGAACTAGCAAGTTCTACTGCTATTGATTGTGTTGATTCTGATAAAGGCATGACCTCTTTGGAGAAGCCCAAGAAAGTCCTTGATTTGGATAAGAAGCTGAAGATTTTCTTCCCCAGATTTCGGAAAGTGAGCATTATCTATTTTACATTTGAATTTTTACTCTAAATTGCACTGAAAGTTTGTGCTTCGGTTCACAGATGTCTAAACTTGGTCTGCCAATGTCGATGTTTAAGCTTCATTGCTGGAAAATGTTTAACCCATCACTTGTTTTGCAGCTAAAAGCATTGCCATTTAGTGGAACTGGCAAGCACAAGTACAGTTTTCAACGATTTGAAGCTCCTCCTGCACCGATGCATTTCTGTGATTGCGAAGAGCATTCTGTTCCCATTCGCACTGCAGATGGAAAGCAAAGTCATCATCACACTGCAGAAGAGGAAAGAATTCATGATTTGGAAGCACAGGGTGGTGTGATTAATGAGGAAGAGTTTAATATTATGAACTCAGTGATGACCAAGCTTTTTGAGAGGGAAAATACTTCAAATGCTGCACGGAGTGGGAGTGGAATGACCAATGATGGACACAACTCCGACAAATTGATTGAGGATCAGAAAATTGGTGAGAATGAACTAGATGGTGTAGCAGACGAAGATAATCTTGTAATTAATGTGGTGTTGAAGGGAACCAAAAGAATGATCTTCCAGGAAAAGGCAACAATCTCATCTAAAGATAAGGTATGAATTCATCTATAATAGGTTAAAAAACTGTTTCCTATTGTTTTCTTGTATATTTTAATAGTGTTAGATGTCTGTGCTTTCTGGCCTGAACTTTTAAAGCTTCTCTGTGTTGGATCCCCAGAAATTATCATTAGGTGAAACACGAACTTCTAACAATAGACCACCGCAAAGTGATCCCAAAGAACAGAAAAAGAATAATTTACCTCCAAACAAGAAGAGGAAATCACTTCACAATGACGATAATATCGGAAAAGAATTTGTAGTTGCTAACCCCACAGGTGACGTGAATTTTCAAACAATTACAAATCAATCAAGAACGCACTTGAGAACTCAACACACTGAAACTGATGTCAAGCAATCAGCTGCCAGACATCCATGGTCCCAAAAATTATCATGGAAAGAACTTGTTGGAAATAAGGATAGTGATGTATTTACTGTCTCTGATATATTGCCAGCCGACCCTTCTACCAAGAAAGCTGACAATGAGGTTGAATCATTTGAGGAGCTGGAGTTTGATGAAAATGAATCTGATGAAGATGACCTCCTAATTAACGTTGTTTCAAAGAAGAACAAGAAAATGGCTTTGTCAAGGAGTCAGGAACAGGAAAAAATCTCAACAATGAATCAGGTAGTGCTTCATTTTAAGTAGCCGCCCTCTCACTATGATAAGCTTATGCGACTCTATAGTTAAATTTGTTATCCTTCTTTCTGGCCTAACTTTCTATTTGATGTTTTGGTTGCCCAGAAATCAATAACCAATGAAAGTAAAGCTTCTAAAGATAGACCAATTCAGCAGAAAAGAAGTACAACACCTCCTAAGAAGAAGAAATCAGTTGTCAATGGAGAAAGTGATAGAAATAAATCAGTGCATTCTATCCCTCAGAGTGATGGCAGTGTGCAAACTTGTGCAAATGAGATATGGATGCCCACTGCAGGTCAAGCCACTGAACCAGAATTAGGTGTCAAACAATTCAGGGCAGATCATTCACAGTCCCAAAAATCATCAGTGAGAGGACTTGTTAGAGACAAGGGCAATGGCGAGTTAGGTGTTTCAAATGTAGTGCCAGACAATTCTGCCAAGGAAGAACAACCTGTATCTCATGATCCAGATGTGCCTGGCTCCACTCACTGTAAGAACCAGAACACAGCAAGGAGTCAGAACTTGGAAGGAAAATCGGCTGAGACAGAAACAGCGGAGTTCCTTGCTGAATCTCAACCTACCAAAGCCAATGCAGGCTATGCAGCTCCAGATAAGTCAGGCAGAGGTTCTTCATGGTTTCAGAAATCATCATGGACACAATTGGTTAATGACAGTAACAGTTTATTCAGCATCTCACAGATCTCTCCAGCTTCTGCTTTTAAGAAGCCTGAAGTGTCCAAACCGCTCATGGGAATGGATATTGCACATCCCACTGACAATGAGTTCAGCAATTTAGTACGACAGAATAAAATTGAGCCAAATAGAGGTGGCTCTACTGCCATGGGAGATGGAAAGGAAGGGGATGCAACACAGAATATTCCTGAGAAGAACCAGCTGACTGTTGTGGGCAATAATGAAGGTTCTGGCTCAACAGTCGAGAATAAGTATGATTCAGTACAAAGGCAAACAATTGATGGAGATGTTACAATAGGCGAAACTTGTTCATTCATGAGAAATGCTACTTCAATGAAAGAATGGGCAAAAGCTAAAGCAGCCTTGAGTTGCTTGCAATCGCACAAGAGGAAAAGTAATGAGAAGTAGGTGCTTTTTCAACACTTAGAAAGGAGACTATTTGAGGTAAAATTGGTGAGTGTGTTCTTTTTTCTTTTCTTTAATCCAATGATTTGGTTGTCTGCATTCAAATGTTACAGCAATATGAAGACCAGATGTGTTTCAAAATTGCAATATGTTTGGGAAAATCAAGACTAGGCCCCTATTCTTTTTTGGGTAATTTGAATTATTGTCTTTAACCATGCTTCATTTATTTTTGTTCTCGAAAGAAATTTTATCAAGGAAATGAAAATCTATCCGATGAAGACTTTATATTGTGCAATTTTAATCAATTGTGCAGTGATTTTAATCAACTCTAATGGGATTGCTAAAGTTTGTGGTGCTTCATAGATTTCCTAATTTGAATGTATGCGGAAAATTAGCAAATTCTTGTCAACTGGCCATGCAAAGAGATCAATACGAACAAATAAAATGAATAAAATCTGCAAATTTGAGGCAGCAGCATTCAGAAAGAAGAAATCTACTTTACACAAGGTATATTGTATCAACACTTGACAACGTTATGCAAAATTATGTGAAAACACTTGATAGAAAGGAATTCACTTCAATCCTGGAAATTTCATTATCTTCATTACTAGCTATGCCAAGCTCTTGAGACAATTGGTCCCGTTGCAGTCGTTCTGTTAAACTTAAGCCATCCTTCTCATGATCCGAATCTTGACACCCTGCGGCGCTTTCTCCCGGGATACTAAGGAAGTCTATTAAGTTACCTGGATCGTCTTTGTCACATTTAGCAAGAAAGGATCAGTATTGGTGGGATGGACAGGAAAAGTAATCTGATGATCAAATACTGGGGTATGTGGGAGGAAGAGTGGGCTTATGAGCTGCTGATTGGTTCCAGAGCTTATTGAAATTGACGACAAATGTAAACTGTAATAGAACACGGCATTCCTCGGATTTAGGATATACCTGGAAGACAGAGGGCTTGCAATGTACATCTGCGGTTTGAAGAGGGATGCTTGAAGAAGGAAATCTGGGTTTTTTGATGGTGAACATATGCCTATTCATTGGCACTCAAATTATTAGCAAGGAAGGTTTCCAGTGCAGCTTGCTTCCATCTCTCCATTCAGATCATCCCTTTCATTCAAGGAAATATTGCCATGCATTTTCGTGTACTTCAGATTATTAACTCATCAACTCTATCAAAATTAAAAGAACGCAATCAGTCATTCTTCCTGATCAGGAGACTAGATAGAAAAACAAAATTTCATGAAGGGGCGAGGCCAACAGACAAGCGAGCAAGAGCAGTTAATAATGTGAGTTCATGCGCACTCCACAACCCATTGTAACTCGTAGGAGTAGAAAGATCAATTTAATAATCAGACAGCAATTAGGCAAAACTAAGAAGCAAATACACATCCACAATCAAAAACAATTAAGGCATTTGTTCTGTTCCTTGCATGCAAACAAAATTTCATCATTAATGAAATCAATGCTTTCTATAATGGAAAACTAAGCTTCATTTTTTGGCGAATTGGGAATAATCTGGAGGAGAATATCCTGTAAATTGTAGATTACCCAGAATTCTTGACCGTAATCCTCTTATGTGTCCGCTGGCCTTTTGCCCTCCGGCTTGCCGTGAATACATTGAATTCAATGTGTATAATTACAGGCCCATAGTCATGAATTCCTTTAACGTTTTCTTAGATCTTCATTGCGTTTACAGGTTGAAGGGCTGCTTGGCACTGAGGCTCATGAGAGAAATTTTAGGTAAAAGTGACTTGAAAATTCAGTGGCACGGCAACCGATCAGTTTCTTTCGGTTCCTGAGAGTGCAAGAACAAATTTCATTGTTTCCAAGGCCAATGAAAATTCTGTGTGTTACAATTTTAATTCCGTTCTAAATCATGCCACGTGATGTAATTGTGCTCCATAAGATGAGTGACATTTCTGCTAATAACAATAATATTTGAATGGTAGCAAAATAAGAAAAAATAAAAACATGACCCATAAAGAGGCGAATGTATCATAAGAATTCAACAATACCACAAGCAAGAAACATATGTAATCTCAGGTTCTGTAAGGTCCCGTAGGCCCCGAATTAGTGGAAGTACATTCTAAGCATTACGAGAAAGCATCACCTCCTTGATTCTCTCTCTCATGTCCCAGTATAGGAATTGGAAGAAAAACTTGATAACGATGTTCCAATGCTTGCTAACAACAATTGCACAACACAGTTTAGTTTAAGAAATCGTAATCAAATCCAGGGCTTCTGTTGAGGGCACCCCAGCTGCAGAACTCCTACCTATCCTTAAGCTCCTGCTCAAACTGGAGCAATTTTTCGCGAACTGGCTGCAAAAATAGCTTCAAATCTTGGCTGATCTGCAGCTTGTCTTCTCTTGAAAGATCTTTTTCTTCACTAAGTCGCACTTTCATCTACAACATGAAAAATGTAACAAATTCATCTCCAATGTGGTGGCAAGGAAGTCTATGTTTTAAACATCCCACCTAAATATTTTTATTATGTCTTAGTTATGACATAAAAAATTGAGTCAGCCATTCATGAGTAGCTTTGCAATAATACCGTGCATGCATAGTTGAGATGCAAATTTTGTATCCAAACTGCATGGCATGTGAAATGACACTCAATGATAGGTGCAATACAACTATCATATTAATGATGCAGTAATAAATTTCAAATTTGTTGGGGTGTCACAGTTTTGCAGTTGTCATGAAAAGGTTGACAGAGATGTGCATTTGCCTAGGACATCATCTCACAGCTTTATCTTTCTTCTTGTCTCTAAGCAGAGATCAAAGGAACAATACAATATAAAAGGATGCTAAAATTTGAAAATAACTCCCAACTTTTTTAAATTCAATAATAGCCCTATAGATTGTGTTAAAAATTCAATAAGACAATTTAAGAAAATGTTAAAGTTGTCATACATCTCTTTATATTTTAAATTGACCTCAGAATTTGTCAAGAATTCAGAACGTGGGGTTGTGGAAGTTCTCTATCTTCTTTCCCCCACTGTACAATCTACATAGCACTGACAAATAGACATAATTTAGGCACAGTCCTTTATCAGTCTTACAAAATAAAATCAAACAAACACTAATATGGTAAAAATGAAGGTACAGCCACCCAAATACGAAAATTTCATTCAACTCATTAAATATTGAGATCTATGACCATGTCGATTAAAAAGTAAGATCTTTTCCACTTATTCTCTTATGTTTCACTTTGACTTCTCAACACGGTATAATCAACATATACAACGTACCTGCAAGTCATCCAGCTCCCCAAATGAGAATTCTGGAACATCTATGTGGCCCTTCATTGTCTTCTTCTCCTCGCTGACAATCCACTCTCCTGATTCCATTTACATTCATTCAAACCAACACATAACATATGATACTGGAAACAGGGAAACAATTATGCATCCATGTTTACCTTTAACTTTCAATGTCAACTCGTATGTGTAGCCAACCCGTTTCTTGTTTCGCACAGTCACCATGAAAGCCTGCCGCTCAACAAGCATGAACTCAGTAAACAAAAGATGAAAAATTAAAGTAGTCACACACCAGTGAAAATGGAATTAAACATAATAAAAAACTGAAAATAAGCTATACAAACCAATAAATTTAAATTACTCATCTACAAAACAGTACTTTGTCTTGCAATGAGGAAAGCACAACCAAAACACTATCCAACACAACTAAAGAAAACATAAAATAGCACATGTAGAGTTAGAGGTTGATATCCATGAAAGAGTAAGTGGCAAATGTGATTAACAAGCACCAAAACAATACAAAGCTTCATGTCTACTTCATGTTTTTTTTTCTAAAGAGAGAGAGAGAGAGAGAGAGAGAGAGAGAGAGAGAGAGAGATTACAGAAAGTTCATCTTACAATTAGATGAAACCACTATATCCACACAAAGTTCATCTTACAATTAGATGAAACCACTATCTCCACACAACATCCCATCAACATAGAGTTCGAATGTTATCAAACTTCAATTTGCCACAAATATGATTCTGCACTCCCTAAATCTTACATTTTTAAAAACATTTAAGGTATCAAAATACAAAGAGTGAAAGTAATTGATATTCCATGATAAAAAAAAACCAGAATAAAATTCACGCGAAAAAAAAGCATCAAAAGAAGCTGGAAGCAGTCATCTTGAAGTTACATGCTAGATGCACTCACATCGCCTACACAACTTGACACTTCTGTTATTTCTGCCTTGCCGCCAGTGAACTCCAGGGAGCCCATTGATGTAAGCAGTTCCTAAGAAAACAAACATCAACAAAGCAAGAAAAAAAAATTGCAATAACCGGCTGTACAGAGAAAAATACAAAAAAAAACAACCAATGACACCTGGATGAGACAAATGTAAGGTCTAACGATAAGAGATAATATTCCTGACTGCTTTAAAATGTTGCTTTAGTAATTAGAAACAGAAAATGCTTACTAGTTTGTTCACCCACAGACCTTTATTCTATCAGTTGCCCACTTATTAAGGTTTTTCTCCTCCCAGGTTCCAGCCTACAAAGAATAAAACCATACAGTCACAGATAAGAAACCGATTTGTAAATCATGACCAAAAAATCTTAGTTGATAACTGCCAAATGGAACTTCAACCAAGGTTACTGGAATGATTTGCCCACATAAACATTACAATAGCCTAAAAACTTCAACTGGTGATGTGTAAGACTTAACTACATAAGGCCCAGTATTTAACTTACTATAGAACTAGTATACACGCATTACGAGCTCAAATTCTCCAGAAAACTAATCAAATTATTCAGTATTAGAATCTTATCTATATGAAGAAGTGGGAAGACCAACAGCGACTAACTTGCTAAGGTTGCAAAGAAAATACACACACACACACACACAAGAAAATGACAATACATATAACACTTTTACATTTAACACATACATACATAGAGAATGAGAATGTAGGAAGTCCAACATAAATTGCAAAATTACAACTTTCTCCGCAAACTTCATGCTGGCCACCAAATCCAAAAATATTATAAAAGATATAAAAATTTGTAGTAAGTATTTAAAATTTCAGGGTAACCAAGACAACACCTATAACTGCTATAAACGGACCATTGAACCGTAATCACAATTAATAGTCATACGGCTTCCCAACCAATAACAATACCATGAATTAGACACAAACTATATTCAACAAAGAATATACTCCAAGTAAATGCGTGGTTGTATAGATAAATTAAATATTTACACAACCCGACAAGTAATTGATAAACAAATCTTGTCCAAATAATATCATACTTCATCAAACGTACAGACAAAACAAATAAAGGCTGATTTGAACTGTATCACATTGATTGGAAGGTTAAAATTCTCAACTTGCAAGGCAAATAATATTACCGGGTTCACTGGCCAGAAATGAAACTTGATGTTGCACTCATATTTAACAAGCTTCTAGACGGGGAAAAACTTTCATATAAATAAAATATTTTTGGTTCGTTCCCACCAAAGAAATGCACTCCAACCTTAATATTGGATCTAACCTAAACAATAAGCACTTGTTCATCTTAGCAGTTATTCATTTACATAGCAATTAAACTTACCGGATCATAAGCAAGACAACAGTATAATAAAATTAAAAAAGAAAAGCAAAAAGTGTACCCGATTCCAGACGGAACCGAGAGTGGCGGGCTTTGATTGGCTTGAGAGAATATCGTCTGTCGATAGCTTTTTGGGAACAGGTAAAGGCGCCGCATCTGGAGTGGCTTCTCTCACCCAATACGTGTACGACGGTCCCTTTTGTTCCTTCTCCGCCGACACAAGTCCTCCGCCATTCTCCATTTTCCGCACAAATTTGTCCAATCAAATTTTCTTTAATTTAGTATAATTTTAATGCGGATACGCCTTCTACCTCGAATACCAAATAATTGATAACCGACAAATTAATGAAGGCGAAGGCGACGGTGAAGGAGAGGAAGACAAGAGCTGAGAGGAAACGGAATGAATGCTTGCTCTGTTTTCTCCTTTTTCTCGGGGAAGTTTTCGCGTAGGTTGAAGAGACTGAATAAGGGGAGATTTAAAAAGGAAAAGTAAAGAGCTTTGACCCATTTTTAATAAGATAATAACATATGGATCCCTATATGTTTACATAATCATAAATAAGGTGCTAATTTATTATTTTTAATATTACAAAGCATCAGAATCAATCCGAATTTTCTTTTTTACACCAAAACCAAGACAAATTTTAATATAAAATAAATATTTTTTAAAAAAATTGTGTAAAATAAACAACAAAATAATGAGTCAACTAACGAGTGAATTAACTAAATGAATTATATTTTAAAAAAGTAAATAATTTTAACACTAATTATTTCCAATAACACTTATTAAGATCTGTGTGAAAAATATGAATTATGTCTTTATGTATAATTTTTTAAAAATTTAGGAACAAGTGTGTAATTATTGTATTTTCTGGTACCTTATTGTTAAATGATAACAATATCTTTCTTAGTAGTAAATTACCGTTCCCGGTAGCGTGCGGCGATCTGTCCCTTGCAGATTGGAGGAACTTCCGGAACCTTCTGCCCGGTTATTTATTTTTATGGATTGTGGCCAAGTCCAGGCCCAATTTACCCATCCTTTTGGATGAACTCCGCGAGTGGTACCCTATTCGTCTCTGTAATATTATTAATTGGTGTTATTAGCAATTTATTTAATACATAGTAATAATCTTTCATCAATGGGTTAGAGCTCCAAGTTGTGGACTGTATTGAAATAAAAGCAAAAACTAAGGTGCCCAAATCGCGAAACACCTATGTAAAGGGGTTAAAATATAAATAATAACAAATATTTTTAATTAAATTTTATGCCACTTATGCAATTATACTTAATTCTATCACATACTTCTTCTAAATATTTACCTTTTATCAACTAGATGTCTATAATTGGAAAAGTATCACTTACCTCCTTGAAACTCTTGTTAACCTCACAAATTCTATAAAATTACTGTTGTGCCCTTTTCGATATAATTCTATAACCTACCATAGTTCGATATAATTAAATGTAAATTGCATATTCGCCATTTTCTATATAAATAAAATGTATAATTAATTTTTAATTTTACTTCTTATTTATTGATGTTTATTTTCTAATTATTAAATATTTTATTAAAACTAATAAAATAATCAACAGATAATAATAAATATTAATAAATTAAAATTAAAATGAAATATTAACTAATTATATTTTATTTTATAAATTAATGATAATAGTATTAAATTTTTATTTTTAGGATAAAATAATTATATTAAATTATTAAGTCAGTAAAAATTAAAAAGGGGGGTAAATAATCATATTTGTAAATGACGAAATAGAACACGTGGGGGGAGGGGAGACACGTGTGCTAGTAGCCTTTGAAACGGCAAAATTTGTAGTCTCTGCCACAGCCTCGATCAGACGTTTGCAAAGGAGCTCGTTCATGGGACGTCATACAAGATTGACGACAAAGATTGCAAAATTTGTTTCTTTTGTTGACATTGTTTGATTCTGTTCTACTTCTGGTAAGTACTTATATGTGCATAATTCATTGGTAATTTCATCACAAGCCTAGTCTTATCATTTGAAAGTTGAAACTCTGCAGAGCCTTTGAAACTCTTTTTCACTGAAATAGATTAGTTTTTTGACCTCCTACACCTTGAGCATCATCATGAACATGCAGCAAACAAAACCACTCATTTCATTTACTTTCTTTATAAATTTTGTAGGAATTAATTCATATTGTCATTCACACTTTGGCAATCGTAATTAAAACTTGAGAGTTAAATAGAATTTAAACTTCCTCACCGGCTCAATGGTCAGAAAAAGTTTGTCAAATGCCGATTCGTATGCAGCACAAAGACCACCGTTTTGGGTTGGCGAAGAAAGATTTGGGTGTTTACACCATTTGTGTTTTTACCAAACAAATAGGTGTGCTAGGAATCCGTTCTAACGTAACTAAGGCCTAAAATGTTAAGTATTTTAAAATAACCGGCCCAAAAATAGATAGCCCAATGTACAAATGCTAAAGTAGGAACCTGTACAAGCAAAGCCTGAACTGAATCAGGTCATAATGATTGCAACACTCATTGTTCATTTCCCAATATAAATAATAATATGAGTTTGTAAGTCGTTGGTTTATTGTAAAAAAAGAGTTGATTTGTGGACCTTGTGCGCTCCACCACAGTGATCTGAGACTGAGACAGGCCTCTGTTCTCTTGGAGTTTTCGTTTTCTTCAATAAGTATGTTTTCAATCTGAAACCGTGTCTTTGTGAATATCATTGATCCTGTTTATTCAGAATGGATATTTGCATGTGTGCCTCTTTTTGTTTCAAGTCAGAAATCATGTTTTATGGTTTCTGAACATGCTTGGATGCAGATCTTTCTTCAAATGGACAATGGAATGTCGGTTTACACGCTTGACGATGCATTTAACATCGTGGGGTTTGGGAAATTCCAAGGTCTTGTTCTTGTATTTGCTGGACTGGGTTTGGTTGCAGAAGCCATGGAAGTTATGATTTTGTCTTTCATAGGACCAGCAATTAAGTCTGAGTGGGGGTTGTCACCAAATGAAGAAACACTTCTAACAAGTGTTGTTTTTGCTGGACTGCTTATTGGTTCTTATTCATGGGGCGTTATCTCTGATAACTATGGTAGAAGGCAGGCACTTTTTTATTAATTCCTTTATATTGTCTGTTCTTCATTGAAATTCTGTTTACATGTAATTTTCTTTTGTTGTATACAAATTATGTTACTTAAATAGATTTATTTAAGTATGCCAGGAAATCAATATATTTTAATTGCAGTTTTGTGAAATAATCTTATGGACTTTTTTGATTCAAATTGGAAAACTGATCATGTTTTGGTGAACTTTCTTCTGCTTCTTGTTTTAATTTATTTACTTTTTAGTTGCTACATCAGTCATGGGGACAACTGTGTTGTCCAATGTAAGTGTAGGATAATTTACAGACTGAGGATAATTTTTGAAGTCAAGAGTGAGGCGTTTGAAGAACCCAAAGCAAAGAAGTTAAATTTTCTTTTAGCAATTTACTATTGTTTATAAAGCCCTTCTTATGACAGAAAAACTTTTTCGCTTTGGTATGAACAGACTCCTTAACAAACACACATATTCATCTAGACACAGAGGTTGAAATGTATCTTTGAATAAGAAGTGGATAAATTTCAGGAATTAGAAAATTTTTCATTGTTTTATTCCGTTCCAATGAAATTTACATGCAATCTCATAAATCTTTCATCAATTTAACCTACTGGAATGTGGGTGAACTGTGCACACCTTTTTGTCATAATTATTCATAGAATGTTGTCACCAGAAACTCTTTTTTTCCATCTGCCAACGTGAGTAAATTTTCTAATCAGTGAGTATTTTGTGCCGAGAAGTACCTCTTTCATCTCAATCTATGTCATGTAATGCAACTTTTGAATACTGTTTGCCAACATATATGGGAACATCTTTATAACAACATATTTTTGTCTGCAATCTATGTTTTCTGCTGTGCATGATCTTCTTTTGTTTTATCTACTATAGACTCTCAAGTCTTTAGTTGTCTTTGTTGGTTATGTAAATGGAAAGTTACCTTGTTGGCTAAAGGTATCAATTTTTGGTGTGGCAGATGTATGCATGCGAAGAATATGAATTTAACCTTTACATTTGAAATATATTTGCAAACTTGTTTGTTCCGCTATAGTATTGACAGGTTAGACTGATTGATTGCAGGTCAAGCTCTTCTACTGAATAAGTTATCAATTATGTGGTTTTTTTAATAGAACTGTACTTTTTATTTTTAATTTTGGACTCCTCTATCTCACATGGTTTCTTCTTCCTCAGTGCTTTTGACCATATTTGTCAATCTTATTTCTAATTTCCTTCTTTAATTTGCCCTTCCAGGAAGGGTTTTCTTGGCATAGCATTGGTAGCTAGTGTGACTGGGTTCTTGAGTGCTTTCTCCCCAAATTATCTGTCACTGGTGACCCTTCGTGGTTTGGTTGGTTTTGGCCTAGGCAGCGGGCCTGTATTTTTAACCTGGTTTCTAGAGTTTGTTCCTGCTTCAAATAGAGGCACATGGATGGTTGTTATATCAATTTTCTGGACACTTGGAACAATATTTGAGGCTTCTCTTGCATGGGTTCGTTATATTTCCTACATCACTTTTTCTTTTACATCTACAATTAATTCAATGCAAAGGTAGCAATACTACTGCTCTTGTACACCATAATGGTTATCAGCCTGCCTTTACTTGGGAACAAGACACATGAACCAAACTAGGTGGCAACTGTAATATCTCCAGATTGTAGTTATCCAAGTGACATTTAGTTTATGATTATATGCACAGTGGATTTATCACTTAATTCCAATATTCACATCTTAAAACTTGAAGCTGAAAATTTTTCCATATGAGGAGCTCTTGTTCCTTCTTTCCAGTCAGCTCCTTACATTCTTAACCTTTAGCTTAGGTATAATGATTTTTTTTTAATCTTTTTCTCTCTCTGTTAATCCATCTATGTTTTCAATCATCAACATGATAACTTCTTTATTGAAATGATGCAGATTTATCCAAAATTTGCCTTTGTTTTCTTGATTTTAACTTCTCTCTCTTTATAAATGTTATTGGTTTGAAATGAGGTGTTGCTTTTCATTTATTATATGTCACATTGACTTCTAGTTAGGAAACTTGTAGTTGTGAATAGTTCCTACTTTCTGGGAGGTGTTGCCATTTCTCATGTACTTCCATACAAGTAACTCTCGGTTCATGCCAGTTTTTTATTGTGTGATTAATTCTAAGTTGGAAGGCATTATCAGTTTACTTAGTACTTGAGGCAACTTATAGCAGGGAATGAAAACTTAAAGGGCGGAGTTTATAAGAATTGAGACATTGGAATGAGTTTGTAACACTCACAATCTAGGTACTAAATGATACAAACACCCTCAAAGATAATCAGCTTGTTAACAAGATCGAAATGCTTATTATCCAAGTCCTTTTCTTTCTCTCTGTTTTTTTTTGTTGAAAATTACACTTTTTCTCAATATCTTAAATGGTTCAGTATTCTTGCTGAAAACACTTGGAGGTCCTTGACTGGACCTCCCTTTTACCCAGAAAAGCTTTTGGACATCAAACAACCAAATTTTTTTTTCTGACTCTTAATAATGGTGCACAAACATGTGCAGATTTTTTCATTTTGTTCAATACCTTCCTCAATAGCATGAATTTATTACATGTCCTTTTGCCAATTTCTATGATTGATTGAATCTTGAAGTGAGTCTTTTGAAAATGTAAGTATTAGGAAAAATGATATTAAGTGCAAGAGAGGCATTGGAAAATTACATTCGTTGTCCTTCTCAACAGAACAAGCTCATCCTAATTAATATGTTTGGTCAATGATTTAATTCAGTTATCTGTTGTCTTGGACACACATGAACTTTCAATATGTAAGTGGTTCTGAGTTTAAGTTCTCTTCCTCTTTTGACTTATGGAAATAGTGGAAATAATACGCTAGTGACCAGGACATGAAACTTTGGTTATAAGACATCAAATTTTTTTTACGCAGATTGTCATGCCAAGATTGAATTGGAGGTGGCTACTAGCTTTGTCCTCTGTACCAGCATTTGCTCTGATTCTCCTTCATGGTCTTGCACCTGAGTCTCCAAGGTATCTATGTAGTGCTGGAAGCATGGTTGATGCTCATCACATTCTGGGGAAAATAGCTCAATGGAACAAGACAAATCTACCTTCTGGAATGCTTGTTTCTGATAAAACTGCTAGACTTGATGAAGAATTTGTTATTCTGGAACGCGCCCCTCTACTCTCTTCAACTGTAAACAAAACTACTGAAGTCAGATCGGGATCCTCATCTATTTCGTTGCTTTTATCGGCAACATTAATCAGAACTACCCTGTTATTATGGGTTCTCTTCATTGGAAATTCATTCTTATACTATGGGATTATATTGCTGACATCAGAATTAAGTAGTGGGCAAAGTAAATGTGGCTCAACTCTCTTGCTTCCTGAAAATGCCCAGGATGCAAGCCTATACATTAATGTTTTTATCACAAGCTTGGCTGGTAACGATTTCTGTTGTCTACTTCTTGTACTCAATGATTACAACTTATTCAGCACAGTGATCATTTTTATCGCTTTGATAGATTGCTCGTTTGGTACCAATTGACTTGATGTTCTTTTCCAGAGCTTCCTGGACTTCTGTTGTCTGCAGTAATCGTGGACAGAGTTGGTCGCAAGATCTCCATGGCAATTATGTCCATTCTGACATTTGTATGCCTTCTTCCGCTGGTTATCCATCAGCCTGTTACTTTAACTACATCATTATTATTCGGGGCTCGAATGTTTGCCAATGGAACCTATGTTGTTGTTAGTATCTATGCCCCAGAGGTATTCCCCTAACCTTATTCATGCTCTTTGAAGGACTCCAATATCTATTTTCTTTCTTTTAAAAGCATCGTTGCACTTGTTTTACTGAGTTCACGCATAAATGAATCTTTTTTGTTGTGGAGAAACTGCAAAAGTTGCACTTATGCTTCTATGGTTCTTGTCGCATTTGAAACAAGTTAAGCTTCGATTTTCATCATATTTGATATGTCAGTTGGCTGTGTCTATTGCATCTGGATTCATGACAACGCTGTCATATCAGTTTCATCTTTCTTCCATTGGGTCGTGTTTTCTTCGTGCTTTGTGTGGATGGTTCGTTGTCTATACTTTTTGACATGAAGGGATTATGTTGTATCAATATTCATGCTTTCAAATACCGATAATCTTAATCTTCTATCGCTTTGCTTTATAAGGTATATCCAACTTCATTAAGGGCAACCGGCTCTGGCATTGCATGTGCAATGGGAAGAATTGGTGGCATGATATGCCCTCTGGTAGCAGTCGGATTGGTGACGGGTTGCCATCAAACAGCTGCCATTGTACTGCTAGAGGCTGTGATCGTTGTTTTAATGGTAAGCATACAGCTCTTCCCATTTGAAACTAAAGGACGAGGATTAACCAACACTGTTGCTATTGCTGTTATGTCCGATTCTAATTGAATTATCCTCAACATTGCATAAACGAAAAATATTTTCTGTAACACCCCAATCCGATATGTCAATTTTATATCTAGATTTCACGAGTTAATTTTAAAATTTTGTATAAAATTGAATTCTCATCCGATTTAGGTAGGACGAAATTTTACGTTTTTTCTTTTTTCACGTGAGAATTTAAATTATGGAGATTTTGATAAATAATTTTGACAGAATTTTTTATTAAAATAATTCTGTGGTAATCTAAACAACTCACAGGGTGTATACATTGTTCGTTATTATTTTACAAAAAGAATATCTCTAATATAATAAAATAAAATAAAAATTAAACGATGTTTTAATAATCAATGATTTTTTTTAAATATATTATTTTTAAAAAAAATTAATATATATATAATAAAAATAATAATAAATAAATTTTATATTTTTAACAAAATAAAATTCTTTTTTATCACATATATACATTTAAAAATAATATTTTCAAAAAATAATAAAAATAAATATATTATTTAGTTAAAACAAAGAAAAAATCATATTCTCATTTAAAAAATATTTATTATTAAAATAAATAAATATAAATTTTTAAATCTTTATTATTTGAAATATGATTATTATTTAATAAAAATTAAAAAAAAGTCTAATCTTTATTAAATTACCATAATGGTATCCTAACTTTAGGTGAGTGAGCAGGACATTTACTTTGAAAAATGAAAAGGAGGGTTATTGTAGTAAATTACTATTAGTCGAGTTAACAGAGTGAGTTCATTGACACCTGGTACAATTCCGTCACTGTTGCTAGTACCAGTTCTAGTTTTCGATAATACTGAAAGAACTAATTTTAGGACCTACGTGAGGGTATAATTATAAATTGAGGTGATTATAGTAACACAGTCCTGCTCGATGTAACGTTGCGTCGCCACCGCCGTCGGCTGATAACGACGTCAAATGTGTCACCTTCATCGGCTAATGGTAGCAGCTCCCATCGACGAGAATGTCAATTGAGTTGAGTATCTAAGCCATTGATTTAAATAGTGAAGAGTAAATTGATAAAGTTGAATTTCGTATGGAACGGATGACAGATCGGTGTTAAAGAGGCCAAACATACAGGTTTGTTATGCATTACGTTCCAGGAAAACACGTTAAATTTAAGGTATTTTGATATACCAATTGAAATAAATAAAAAGGGTATTGCCTTAACGTATTCACAAAGCATTTAGTTTTCCAGGATAAGAAATGACAATGATCCGAGTTTCCATGGCAGAGCTTGCCTCGCATTGGATTGCTGTCTGTATCCATGACTTCAAGTAGCCCACTATCCCTCTGACTTTTCTATTAATTTGTCGCCATAAGTTACAATAATTCACATGCTCGACAGAAATATAGTACAAAATTTACACTGCAGCCAAACCACACAAATGCGCAGAGTCCACAGACACTTAACAACTTAAACCCATCTTATCTTCTTGTTCTTCTGATTATTTTTTTCCTGCCACTTCCTAGTCTTGAAGACTACAGCTAGCAGCATAGCAGCTTGTTTACTTGTAAGTTCAGTATTTGGTTATGTGGGTGTAATTATGATTGCTGTTGGTTTCAACTTATTATTGCGTTCATTTGTTACTCTTATGACAATAATTTCTTTTTGCCGAAGCAGCTGTTAAGCCTAAGAGAGAGGGACTTGCATTAAAGGAAGGAAATTCCCAGTAAATTTGCATAATAGTTGCAGATATTCGAAGGTAATTTTGTTTGTTTTCTTGATTTTGAGATTTCAGTTATCAGTCTGGATGGAGATGAATTAAGAATTCAGATTTGATCTGTCAAATTATCAGTCTGCATGTAACTGCATGAGACTCACTTTCTGAATTGAGTGAAAAAAGAATGAAATTAAAAAAGTTGGAAATATAGCTTGCTTTTCCCTACTGGGCAATACTATCAAGAAATTATTACTTCTGATGATATGGCAAATACCAGGATATAATATTTTTCATATTGTCAGGAGGCAGCCTCCTATGTCTGCCTACACGTTTTGAAATTGGTACACCGTGAACTTAATTATGATCCATTTATTTCAAAGAGGACACACGAAAAGAAGGTTGTAAGAGGGCTAATCCTTGCTGTCAGAGGATTTGTTTGTAGTGAGCTCATATTCCTGGGTGTTTTGAATATTTTTTATGTTAATTTCATTAAAGCTGTAGTATTAGCATGCAGATTGATCAAATTAGCATAGCATGTTAATTTCTTATTTAGAAAGTTTTCATTTCCTGGTGTTGTAAACACAGTATGTGTTTGCTTTTCTTACCCCGTATACCACTGTAATTGTTATCCAGGCATCAACCGATATTTAGTATTTTCAATTTTGGTAATTTTTTCAGCAGTTTGCTAGTAGCAGAAAGGAAATGCATATAGAAAAAATCTAATGCATGTACATATGGGCTGCTTTTTCTTTGCAGTAACTCGTTTGAACTCAATCTTAATCCAAGGCAATTCAACTAATTAATAGAGTAAAAGACAGCAGTCATGAAATTTACTACTACTAATCTTGTTCTTATCATGCTCGACTTGAAGAAAAAAGAAACCCTTTTGTGTCACACCTTATTTCTCTACTGGCTCTATTTTCTGAGCTATGACTCGTGAAAGTCATAGACCTTGTAGGTAAGTGAAAATTTTCATTGTCTATCATGAACAATAATTTCAGCCATGATAAAGGTGTTAGTATTCTTTATTTGCTGCAAACTGTGGAACATATTGTTGAGGAAGAATTGCGAACCATTGAAATGTAAATGTGATAGCAATTCTTCAAGCAAAAATCCTGTTTATGATGTGTGAACTGCTTCACTTACAAGCTCAGATATAACTATTTCCTTGAGTTTATATTTAATTATAGAACTTGAAACTAACAAGTTAAAATTGTATTTTTTTTATTGGTTCCCTAGATGTGTGATCAGAGTCCTGTGTACATGCTGGATGATGCACTTACTTTCATGGGGTTTGGGAAGTTCCAAGGCCTTGCGCTTGCTTATTCTGGCCTCGGTTGGTTTGCAGAAGCAATGGAGATTATGATTCTTTCCTTTGTGGGATCTGCAGTTAAGTCTGAGTGGGGACTTTCCTCAAGTGAAGAGAGCATTATAACAACTGTTGTTTTTGCTGGAATGTTGGTCGGTTCATATTCATGGGGCCTTATATCGGATAACTATGGAAGACGGTAGGCTTTGTTCTTTAATTTATTCTCGCATATTTCTCCTCTGCCTCCTGTTGCGGACAGCATTCTGTGTAATGTCTTTACTGGGATATTTCTGAATTTCCGGAACTTCAGAATTTGAACACTTTACTCATTGATGCAAGTAGACGTTTTCACTTCTTTTGATTTTCTTTCCCCTTTATCTGCCTGCTTTATTAAACATATCCTGTTTTGCCATTCCATCCTGCCACATTTTTAAGAACCGTGACTCAAAAGCTGCGATTATTTGTGCCAAGGATTACTCCTATTATGTTCCATCTCATTTACCTTCTGCTTTTGCAAATGTTTTCCTAGTTTATCCTGGCAAAGGGGTTGAATACATATTTATCATATAACTAACAACCACCTAATGGATGTTTGAGTTGGTTTCACCAATTGTGTCTGCTTCCCTTCAGGTTGAAGTATTGCTTAAATTTGCAAATCATAACGAACTCCATAAAGTGATTATCCTCAAACCATCAATCTTCTTGCTGACAGATCAATGTTCATGAAGGAAAGTATGCACATGCTGTAACATTTAGAATACGAAAGATACAAATTTATGGATTTTAGAAGTTACTACCGTTAGTACTGTTGATTAATAATCATATCAAAGAACAACAGTCAGATTTTTAATATTGAACCGTTGAATTCACAAATATTGTTATGCTTTATCAAATGTTAATCTCCTTTTAAACAATTGTACTTTATTTTGCCCTTTACAGGAAGAGTATGCTTGGTGGATCTATATTTACTAGCATAGCTGGGTTATTAAGCGCTTTCTCCCCTAATTATGCATCATTGGTGATTTTTCGCGGTTTGGCTGGTATTGGTCTGGGATGTGTGCCTGTGTTCTTCTCCTGGTTTCTAGAGTTTGTTCCTCCTTCAAACAGAGGAAAGTGGATGATTGTCTTTACAACTTTCTGGACGTTTGGGTCAATTTCCGAGGCTGGACTTGCTTGGGTATGTTTAGTTTCCTTTGTCATTGAGGCAAGTTTAAAATTGTTTTCCTAGTGGTTGACTCTGCCAGCACTCCTTAAATCCCAATTATGAACGATAAGTGCCGCATAACATCAGTAAACTTGACTATAGTGGCCTTACCACCTCTGTAAGTGTTTTGTCTGTTTCCTACTAGACTATAATAGTCGAAGTAATTTTGACATTTGTGTCTTCTCAAGTTCAGCGGCACACTAAAACCTGAAGTTTAGGGAATTGAAGCTTTGCAAGTATCTAGAAAATGAACATGCATGGCCACAGAAGCCTGTTTAACATGAGGATTGTTAAATAATGAGTGCTTTTATTTGTGGGTTCTATTGTGTTTAGTGCAACCCTCCCTTCACATACCCTCAATCTTAGAAAAGAAGCAATCAGAATCAAAGAAATTAAACTCTCACTTCCACCTCTTATGTGCGTAGGCTTCTCCTTTCCAAAATTCTGGCATATTCTTCTACAAGGTCCCTTTGCCAAACCCCCCTTCCCCCTCTGAAAGTTGCTTAAATAGATAGCTCCAAATTAGCACTCCAGCTAAAAATTTTACTGCCCAATATTACCTCCTGGTTTAATTATTCACATTCCGAGCTGGTGTCTGTACAAATGACCCAGGCTTTGTACAAATTTACAGATTGTATATTAAAAACTTTTGGACATTGTTCTGTATACTTTATGCCATCCTTAGTTACAGTGTTTGAATAGATCATGAGTTCTGAGACGGTGGTGATTAGATGAGAGGCCGACAAATCTATTTACAGTTAATGAAAGATTGTGAGCCTCTGTCTCACAGCATAAGTTTCTGCTGTGCTGTCTTTGGACAATAAGAAAACTAGACCCAATAAATGTTCATAATGGTTCTGTACATTTAAGATTTAGGCAATTCCTGTGGAGGGTGGAAGGTTTCCAATTTTTTGTTTTTATCTTTTTACCTTAATTATATTTTAAGCAAAGAAACGAAAATGACTTTTTCATTACATGGAAACTTCAATATTCTGTCACGCTTGTGTCGCAGATTGTCATGCCAAGATTGAATTGGAGGTGGCTACTTGCTTTATCTGCTATACCATCATTTAGTGTGCTTGTTTTTGTTAGATTCATTCCAGAGACTCCAAGATATCTATGCACAAAAGGTAGGATAACTGATGCACAAAATATTCTGGAAAAGATTGCTCTATTCAACAAAAAAAGCCTACCTCCTGGCAATCTTATTTCCAATGGAATAACCAAACAGGACGAAGAATTTGCTACACCGGAAGAGACTCCTCTACCCTCTTCAACTAGAAACATAACTACAAAGCTCAAATCAGGCTTCTCGTCCTCTCTTATGCTATTCTCAAGAAGATTGTTGAGAACAACCATTCTCTTGTGGATATTATTTTTCGGGAATTCATTCGTTTATTATGGTATTGTGTTGCTGACATCTGCACTGAGCGGCATGCACAGTAAATGTAGCTCTGGCTTGCATTCAAAAAACGTCCAAGATGCTAGGCTCTACATAGATGTGTTCATCACTAGCTCTGCAGGTTTGTATGTCCTGGTGTTCCCATTCTTCTAGCCAGCATTGAGATATTTTTTCCTTTTTCAGTTCGATTTACGTTCATAGCAATTCACTTGAATTAATTTGCAGAGCTTCCTGGACTTCTTTTGGCCGCAATAATTGTGGACAGACTAGGACGCAAGCCTTCCATGACAATTATGTTTGTGTTAGTAGGTATTTTCCTTCTTCCACTGGTTACACGTCAGTCCAACATTTTGACGACAGCATTATTGTTTGGAGCTCGCATGTGCTCCATGGGAACGTTTACCATCGCCTACACTTATGCGCCTGAGGTATACCCATCAACTTGATTCAGTTGTGGCCTTCTGTTGTCAAAATTTTTCTACACTGTTCCCTGTGAGGTAGCAAGAGGAACCCATTTCTTTTTGTATATTTTTCTTAATTCTTTTTATTGTTTTTTACTTGCTGCAGATATATCCAACTTCTATGAGATCAACTGGTGCTGGAGTTGCAAATGCTATGGGAAAAGTTGGTGGTATGGTATGCCCTCTTGTAGCAGTTGGACTAGTGACTAGTTGCCATCAAACAGCAGCAATAATTCTGTTAGCGGCCGTTGTTGTTGTTTCAATAGTCTCTATTCTGCTTATCCCATTTGAAACCAAGGGAAAGGAATTGAGTGACACTATAGATGGTTTAAAATCGAATGTTTTAGTTGTCCAGCAATAATTTCCTACAGTACTCTATTGTAATAAAGTAGAAGCACTGTTTCAAATCAAAATGCCAATAACATATAGATTACTTTTCGAGAACACAAGTGAAATTGTATTTGAAAATGTGATATGAAAAAAAAGAAACACTGAGTATTAGATAAAAGAAACCGATTTTTATATTTTTAAAACTTCTACGGAGTATTTATAAGGTTAAATAATCATAGAGAATTTTAACCATAAATTATTTCTAAATATAATTAATAGTTAAATTAATTTTTATTAAACTAATCTTTTAAAATCTAGTAATATATAATAATAATTCTAAAGATAAGTTCTGCAGGCTAAGACATATCTTTAATAATTTTCTTCTTGTTTAAGTATTTGTAAACACTTAATTTATTTCTTAAATCTTCAAATTTTGCTTTTGGAAGAGTTTTGGTGCAAATATAAAGTCATATAGAACCTTGACAAACAATATACAATATCTCAAATATTTGAATTCATTCAGCTACATTTCCTTCTTCCTTATCTTCTTTCATTTTTAATTTTGCTTTCACCAAAACCCAAGAGATTTGAGTTTGACATCAACTTTTGAGAATTTCATTTTATTCTTCCACAAAAGCTTTTGGACATCTTTGTTCAATCCATTAACCTCAGAACTTTTCCTCTGCTTGTTTGAAGTATTAGCAGAAGCAACATCAATATGAGTATACGAAAATCTATAGGCTAAACCATAAAGGAACAGGCCTTCGGCATTCAAAATGGGCATTCACCTTCTAGATCAGCTAGTTTATGAGCCTTGAAGGATTCTAAGTTATGGCTGAAATGACACTTGCTCTTGTAGGGGCATAAACTAAAATCACCAGTCCTAACTAATTTAGGATAGAGATTAGTGGCAAATTTTTGTTCCTGACAGCGTTCATGTTTAAGCTGTCGTTTTGATTGGTTTTCGTTAGAGGAGGACAAAAAAACTCTTTCCCACTATTTGACTTTATTATGTGTAGGTTACAATCACTTTGATTTTCATTTAAGGATGGAGTTGCCTGAGGTCTCCTAACATCAATGTGTACAAATTAAAGCTTGTGTAATGTTTTTCATATTGATTGAGGAAATGGTTTTCTAATTTGCTTTCCATATTGACAAGCCACACAATTTGTTAGTTTATCCTTTAATATCGGTACACCCTTTACAAAGTTATTTTTCTGCATATATAGAAGCCCGACATGATGGAAGTATCCAAGTCTTTTGTACCACAATTCTACATTGCTTACATGACCTACAAGTTCTGCTTGCTCATTCTTCATCAAATTCAAAGCAAAACTCTTTGCTTTCATCTTTACTTTAAACACATTTTTGCCCTCTGCATCCTTAATCAAGCAGCATTTGTTACTGTTTCTTTTTCTTTGACTAAGATAAACTCACTATTCCTTAGTTTTACTTTAAAAATTAGAATTTTATCAATTTTTGTAAAAAGAGTTTAATCGTTGGTCATATAGTTGGTACAACCACTGTCTATCAACAAAGAATCATTTAAGCTGTTGGTGGTGGCAAAACACATTGCCATGAAGAATTGTTCTTCCTCTTGTAATTATGTGGATATTTTTGTTATTTCAAGTTGCTGCAATTTGTAAACTTTCTTTGTGTCCTATATTGCCACACTTTTTGCACTTAATATTAGTCATCCATCAACACCTCTTTAGTATACGGTTTGATTTCTTACAATAAAGGTAAGGTGAATTTGCATTATTATTATTATCATTACTTGACTTACTGTTTTTCTTTTTTTCTTTGATTTTTTTGTCTTTGCCTCCTCAAGAATTTTTTGATTTGGTTTGGAAAGCACTATACGCAATTTCTTTTTCTCTCATTATTCTTTTTTACTTTTGAGCTTGCAAAGCATTAACTAACTCAGCCAAATATAAACTTAACAGATGTTTAAACTCTTTCAAAGAAGAAATTTTTAACTCATGTTTTTCAAGTAAAGTGACAAGAATTTTTTGGACAATTATTTTATTAAAAAAATCTTTATCCAGTAATCTTACTTTGTTAATGATGCCCAACAGCTTGTCAAAATAATCTTTAATCTTTTCTGACTTTTTAATCTTCACCATCTCAAACTCTCATATTAAATTGAGCACTTACATATTTTTGGCTCTTTCATTGTCTTAGTATTCCTTTTTGAAATAGTCCCATATATTTGTGGTTGATTCCAGGTTAATGATCTTGGTAAATATGGTGCTTGAAACGGCGGAGAAAAGACATATTTTAGCCTGTAATTTTTTTGTCTTTTTCTCTTTATGATATTTTATTTGTGCCGTCATTGAATTTACTGAAAGCGGTAGAATGTCATAATCTTCTTCTACAGCCTCCCAAAGATGTAATGCTTCGAGGTATACTGTCATCCTAACAGTCCATGCTTGATAATTTTGGTTATCAAAAATTAGTGGAGCAACATGATTGAAAGATAATTATGTATTAATCTCTATTTTAAAAGTTTATATTTATATTACACAACCTTACTGTTTTCTCAAGATAAATATTTTGATACCGATTTGTAATTAAGAATGTGATATATAAAAAAATATATATTAATATTAAAATAAAAAAATTAAACAAAAAAAATCGACTTTACACCCTTTAAAACTCAAAGATTATAAAGTATTCGTAAAGTTAAATAATTATAGAGAATTTTAAGTATGAATAATTTTTAAATATAATTAATATATAAATTAATTTTTATTTAAATTAATATATTAAAATTAATAATAAATAATAATAATTTTAAAAATAAAATTTATAAATTAAAACATATCTTTAACATAAATTTAAGATATTTAATCGAAATAAACAAAAATGGTATTTCATTACGACACGCAATGGTTTTTCTGTGACCGTTCACTTGATTTGACAAATGGCAATTCCTTTGGCTTGTTAGTTTGGCTTTGCGTTGCGTCTGCCGCCATGACCTAACCAACCCACCTTCCTAGTCATTTTTTTCATTATTAAAATGTCTAATAATTGAGTTTATCATGCAGCACAGTATTAGGATATATTCCAAAAATTTATGATGCGGCACAAACTCCGAAAATGGTGCCTTTTGATGACGAAAATACGCACAGACACTTGACAGATTTGACAGCCCTCACCTTCATTATCTTCTTCTTCTGATAACTCTTTTTCCTGCCCATCCTAGTCTTCAATACGACAGCTGCAAGCACTGCAGCTTGTTCATGCGTGAGTTCAATAAAATTTGGTTTTGCTTGCGTGATTGTGACTGCTGTTGTTTCTTTTTCACTTATTATTTCGTTCATTTATTAATCTTATGACTAAGCAATATCGATGCAGGAGGACATTCTTCGCTGGGTAGCTGTTAAGTACAAGAGAGAGCGGGTTTGCATCGAAGGAAGGAAATTCCAATTGAAGTTGCATATAATATTAGATATTTGAAGTTTCGTTTCTTTGATTAGTTGATTTTGAGATTTCTGTATCCGTATGGACAGAGAAGAATAAAGAATTTTCAGATTTGAGGTTTCAAATTATCAGCTGAAGATATTTTCTGATTGGCAGCCCCGAGTACGCGTAAAGGTTTCGAAATTGGTTCAGAAACTTAATTTGTTCTCTGTGCATGCATATTTATGTGTTGAATCTGCAAAATTGGCTAGATAATAATACACTTGTACGTCAGAGAATATATGGGACCAAGGGTAAAAGTAGGCTAGGCCTTACTGTCGGGGCACTTGATTGCCGTAGTTTTTCTCTTTTCTTATAACTTTCAGAACATTTTGATGACAGAAAATTGGGATGAGACTTGAGAAGTCACAGAATTCATGAAGAAAGAAACCCTTTTTGTATCACAACCTTGTTTCTCTACTTGTTCCAACTTCTAAGCTACGAATCGTGAAAATTCAGACCGCCTAGGCAAGTGACAAATTTCATTGTCTATCATGAACATGAATTTAGTCATGATATAAGCGTGAGTGTTCTTAATTAACTGCACACTGCTGGAACGTAAAACAGAGGAACAATTACGAAACCTTGAAGTGTAAATATGATATCCATTGTTCAAGCCAAAAACCTGTTTACGATTGTGAACTGCTTCACTTACAAACTCAGATACAAATATTTATTTCATATTTAATTATAGAACTTGAAATTAGCATGGTAAAATTCTATTTTTTATTGGTTCCCTAGATGCGTGATCAGAGCCCTGTGTACACGGTGGATGATGCACTTACTTTCATGGGGTTTGGGAAGTTCCAAGGCCTTGCGCTTGCTTATTCTGGCCTCGGTTGGTTTGCAGAAGCAATGGAGCTTATGATTCTTTCCTTTGTGGGATCTGCAGTTAAGGCTGAGTGGCAACTTTCCTCGAGTGAAGAGAGCATTATAACAACTGTTGTTTTTGCTGGAATGTTAGTCGGCTCATATTCATGGGGCCTTATATCGGATAACTATGGAAGAAGGTTGGCTTTGTCCTTTAATTTCTCCTCTTATATTTCTCTTTATTGTTCATCTTTCTCCTCTGCTTCTGTAATCTATTGCGAGAGCATTCTGTATTAGTCTTTACCTGAACTTTAGAAAACGTTTGAACACTATTCTAATTGATAGAAGTGGAATAGTACTCATTCTGTATTATTCTTTGCTTCAACTCACGGCCAGATTTTTATTATTGAACTCTTGAAATCCACAAATATCACTGTACTCTTATGAAATCTTAATCTTCTTTTAGAAATTGTAGTTTGCTTTGCCCTTCACAGGATGAGTATCCTTGGCGGATCTATAGTTACTAGTGTAGCTGGGTTATTAAGTGCTTTCTCTCCTGATTATGTATCACTGGTGATTCTTCGCGGTATGGCTGGTGCTGGTCTGGGCTGTGGGCATGTTTTCTTCTCCTGGTTTCTAGAGTTTGTTCCTCCATCAAATAGAGGAATGTGGATGATTGTCTTTTCAAGTTTCTGGACATTTGGGTCGGTTTCTGAGGCTGGACTCGCTTGGGTATGTTTCATTTCCTTTGTCATTAAGGCGCGCTAAAAATTGTTGTCTTTGCGGGAGACTCTGCCACCTCTACTCATAACCCAATTATGAACCTAAAGTGTCGCATACCATCACATAACCTTGACTATAGTGGTCTTACTACCCCTTTAATTCCATATGCATTTGGTGATTTTTCTGTTTATTACTCCTAACGTGTGCTATGATTTGCGAGTACCATTGTGTTAGCAAAACCCTGAACCTTGAAAAGAAAATGGCAGGATAAGTAGAAATTACTCACTTTCGCCACTTACATGTTTTGAGGATTCTCCAGCAACCATCCCCTTGCCAAAACCCGGCTTCACCTCTGAAATTGCTTAAAGAGATAACTACAAAGTTACACGCTAGCTAAAACTTTTACTGCCAATATTACCTCCTGGTTCAATTATTCGCACTCCGAAGCTGGTGAGGGTACAAATGACCCCGGCTTGATACTAAGTTACAGATTGTTAATTGACTCAAAAAACTTTTTGACAGTGTTCTTTATAATTTACACCTTCAGTAGTCACATATTTGGATAGATCATGAATTCTGAAACAGTTTTGGGAGTGATTGAGATGAGAGACCCACAATTTTATTTACAGTTAATGAAAGATTGTGAGCCTCTTACTGTCTTACATCATAATTTTCAGCTTTGCTGTCTTTTGACAATGAAATAACTAAACCCGATAAATGTTCATAATGGTTCAGTATATTAAAGATTTAGGCAATTTTATGAGGGTCGAAGGTTTCATACTTTTGATTTTATCTTTTTACCCTAGTTATCTTTAAAGTGAAGAAAAAGCAAATGACTTTTTAATTATATGGAAACTTCAATATTCTGTCACTTCTGTTGCAGATCGTCATGCCAAGATTGAATTGGAGGTGGCTGCTTGCTCTATCTGCTATTCCATCATTTATTCTGCTTATTTTTATTAGTTTGATGCCAGAGTCTCCAAGATATCTGTGTATGAAAGGTAGATTAACCGATGCACATAATAATCTGGAGAAGATAGCTCTTATCAATGGAACAAGCCTTCCTTCTGGCAATCTTATTTCTGATGGAAGAACCAAACTGGATGAAGAATCTGCTACATCAGAAGAGATTCCTCTACTCACTTCAACAAGAAACAAGAGTACTGTGCTCAAATCAGGCCTCTCGTCCTTTCTTATGCTATTCTCCACAAAATTATTTAGAACAACCATTCTCTTGTGGATATTATTCTTCGGGAATTCATTCGTTTATTACGGTATTGTATTGCTGACATCTGCACTTAGTACGCAAAGTAAATGTGCCTCACCTTCTTTGCATTCAGAAAATGTCCAAGATGCTAGCCTCTACGTAGATGTTTTCATCAATAGCTTTGCAGGTCTGTATGTCCCGGTGATCACGTTAATTTAGTCAGCATTGAAAATTTGTTTTGCAGTTTGATTTAACATTCATTTTCCTTCAACAATTTACTTCAATTATTTTTCAGAGCTTCCTGGACTTCTTTTAGCTGCAGTAATTATTGACAGAGAAGGTCGCAAGTCTTCCATGACAATTATCTTCGTCTTAGCATGTATTTTCCTTCTTCCATTGGTTACACATCAGTCCAACATTGTGACAACAACATTATTATCTGCAGCTCGCATGTGCTCCATGGGAACCTTTACGATCGCCTGGACTTTTGGCCCCGAGGTATTTCCCATCAACTTCCACATACTATTTAGATCCAATGTCTACTGTTCTTGCTCCCAAGAAAATCATTCCTCAAGTGTCATGATAAACAGAAGTTGCTTAAAATGCACTCCAACAGTCCCGTTTGAAAATGGATTCGGCTATAGCCCTTTCTTTTAAAATGTTTTCACCTGATGTTTAATTGTCCATTCTTTTCCATATGAGGTAGCAAGAAAAACTAATTTATTGATGTTAATCTCTTGTGCAAGTGAAATTCTAATTTTTTTATTTAAAAAAAAATTCTTTAGATATATCCAACTTCCATGAGGTCAACTGGTGCTGGAGCTGCAAATGCAATGGGAAAAATTGGTGGTATGATATGCCCTCTTGTAGCAGTTGGACTGGTGGCTAACTGCCGTCAAACAGAAGCAATAATTCTGTTTGTGGTCATTATTGTTGTTTCAGTAGTCTCTATCCTGCTTATCCCATTTGAAACCAAAGGAAAGGAATTGAGTGATACTATAGATGGCATATCGAATTCTAAATAAGTTTTAGCTGACAGGTAATAGTTTTTGTTCAGTTCCCTATTGTAATATACATGTATGACTTCGGATAATTATTAATCTGCTGATAGCATGAACATCTTATATGTTACAATGTGAATATCCATTAATTTGAAATGCTTCCTTCATGCTGATTGCAAGCTCTCCATGGCAAAAGCTTATGAACAAGAAGCTTCTCTTCTTTTTTTTTACCAACTCTGTGATTTGCATCTCAAAGTTGTCACCTATGTAATCCTTGGAAAGATTTAGTGCCAACAGGGCACAGTTGACTCTCATTTTCTTCCTTGTTAGCAAGAAAATCTTGGGAATTCAAAGCACATATCACATCAACAAATACAGTAGAAAGATTTTTTTAATTAAAAAAAAACAAATTATGAAATTGTTTTGATCTCATCAATCGATGTACAATGCCTTCGTTTAACAAAATTTTATCAACTATTTATCTATTATTAAAAAATATTAAAATAGATTGGGAAAAAAAAATTAAAACAGATGGCATAGTTCGATTCGATGATTCCATGAAATAATTGTATACCAAAATTTCTCCAAGTTGAGTAGGAACAAGGAGAAATGGGCAAAACTCTGTCTCACTTTACGATCTCATGTGACTGAAAGAATATATTATTTTTACGCACCATGGACAATGACTGCGTTGTCTTGTCTTGCGGTCTTGTCTGCCTCCACAACTCAAGCAACTCACTCTCCCTGTCTTTACTCTTAATTTATCATTTTTATTATTTTTTAAATAATTCATGCACTTTAGAACATGAACCACAAAAATGGCGCCTGATCATGGGCACCCAAAATGTAATACTCAGTTTCCTAATTGAAATAGGAAAGAATAATCATACCCCTTGAACTTGATTATGTTCCCCTCATTACCGATTAGGAAGTATTCTCCAGGGATCAACCAAGTCTTGGTATGTGTTTTCCATCTTCCGCTGGTTACACATCAGTCCAACTTCTTGATAGCAGCAATATCGTCTGATGGGAACCTTTACCATTGCCTAAGCTTTTGCACCCGAGATAGGCCCGCAAGTTTTACATAGTACTATAACCCCGATAAGAAAAGTAATATAGGTAAGTTCTGATAAAACCTCGAGTTAGCCTAACGACGATAAATTGAATAGGACAATGAGTGATATCCCGAGGTTATAAAATTTTAAAATATGGGTATCTCGCAAGTTGATGTGAACTATTGCCACTTTCATAATCTTAACCCTGCTTCATGAGGCTATGATCTTCTTTCATTTACTCTTCCCTCTTCTCAGTTCCTTCTTCCTGGGTCATTATTGCTTCCTTATCTTCTTAATAAGCTATCTCGTATGCTATCATGTGCTTCTTTCACAACTTATACTAGACATCTCCCATTTCGACTCTTTTTGAAAAACCCTTCAGGGTAATTAGGTTGTATGCCCTTATTTCTAATGCTTTTAAATGGTATCTCTTAACAAAATCTTTCAGGCTTTCATTTTTCCTTTGTTTTATCATCTTTTAAGTTGTCGGGTATTAGTATATGCCCTAAGTTTAATAATATTTTTTGATATTTAGCATATTTATTTCTTATGTATCATCACATTGAAGATTTATATATCATTTATTATTTCATTATTACATATATGTATGTGTGATTAATAAATATAATAATGCCCTTAAAATAATAAATTCAATTAGTTGAATAGTATTTTTAAATGTTCTTAATCAAACATTATTGTAAATAGGATAATAATATTGTATAAAAACTAATATGTATAATGACTGATAATAATATAGTGTGTATTATAATATTAAATATTAAATTAATATATGTATATGTAGTGACAGATGATATGAGATATTAAGTTAATATATGGGTACAAGTTAGTGAACTAATGTATTGGATCAACTCACTATGAGAATGCTACATAGATCATTATTATATGAGTATCATAAGCTATTTTTACAGTAATAATAGTGTATGTAATTCTTAAACTTGAGATCATTATGGTTTTTAATATTGAAAATGATATATTTTGATATTTTTAAATGTCGTCTATAATAAAATAAATTTTAAAAAATATAGTTAAATATATTATGACTCGTGTAAGAAGATGTATATGATTAAGATGGAATTTGTCTCTCCTATATAATAGAGTGATTTTTGGGCTTTTTGATTGAATATGACCATAGAAATGCATGGTCATACTCAAATGAGTCAATATGTGATAATGATTTGATTTGTTTTAATAAATCTACTTAAAATATCAAAAAAATATAAAAATTAAACTATATGAAGGTGATACATTCCAATTTCAAGTTTGTGTGAACTCTTATTAACTTAACATCCCTATTCAGTTGATAGATAGGCCATATCCTGTCAAACTTTCATGATCATCCATTTCATGGTTTCAACTTGTTCTCTCATTTTTTCCAATTGTGATCCATTTGGCCTTAATCCTCCCACCTCATAACCTCCATCTGTAGGAAAACCATCATTTCAATTTGTTTCCTCATCTTGTTGCAATTCTTTAGCTACTTCCTTCAAAATTTTCTCCATGTCCTCTTTTTTGAAAATTACCATTTTCTTCTTCTTTGAATTGGGTTTTTGTTCAATTCCCAATTTCTTCTTAATTTCTCTGATATTTACTACAAGACATTAATAAGTTAAAGGTGTTACTCGACTTAGAAAAACGAAACAAACGCTGGCTTGACCTTGTCGGACCTTGGAGGGAAGGACAAAAAGCCCGTTAATGAAGTGGGAATTTGTTTGAATGAACGAACTCTCACGTGCATAACCTGACTAATACAATTGCTTTGGTGATGTCCACATGTCGTTATAAACCCAGACAACGTTGCATGCCCAAGGGACGGTATGGACCTTGCATGCGTTGCGGTTTCCGCCGTTGAAACTAACGGTGTGTGAAATCAGCAGGATTAACGACGTCATGTCGCCTTCAAAATGAACTGCCCTCTCCAGCACAAACATTCGCTGACTCACACAGCAACCACGCATTTATTTCTTTTCTTCATTTCTTGGGTCTCCTGCTTCGCTGTGTTGCTACAGAATTTCAGTCTCTTGCTGAGAATTTAAAAACGAGATAATAGCATTCAGGTCCCTACATGTTTATATTTTTTAAATAAAACATAACCTATTCAATTCTATCAAATAAATCCCTTTTTATTAAAATAATTATTCTATCTTTATAGATTAAATTTATCGACAATATTTAAGAATATTACAATAATTTTGATGGAAATAGATAAATTATTTAAATAAATATATTATATTATTTTTTTTAGAAAAAAAATTATAAATTTTTTAATATTAAAATTTTTTTATAAAATAATAATATTTATGATTTATTTATTAATTATTTTTTAAATTTCAAAGAAAAAACAATTAGAAGACCCTGGCCTTTCAACGGAACGCGCTTTTCAGTCTGTGTCTGTCTGTCTCTCTCCTACTCAGACTGCTTTTATGATAAGATGAATGGGTTCTTTAGCTCATGTCTTACTCCACAACAGTACCCTTTGCTTCCCCATTTTCATCTGTTTTTGTTTTTAGGCTGGTTCTCACTTTCTTAATGCTCTACTTTTTCTTTTTCCTCTGCCTTTCTATCACTTGACCTTGCATCTAGTATGTCTTTAACTCTGCATCTTTAGTTCAATACCCAAGCTCATGCCCGTTTCACGTCAGCTCAACTGCTTTACTGAGTGTTTCCTTTTCTCCTTTCTTTTGATCCCATGAATTTATTTCCCAGAATCTATTCTGGGATTTGGTTGCTGTTTTTGAGCTGTATTCTGATTCTTCATTCTGTTGCTTTCAGTTTGTGTGATCATTTCTACACTGTTAACCTTTTGAGTTCTATCCGTGATTTAATTCTTTTGTAGCACCTTTAAACGTGTCCAAGATTCCATTTTTGTTCCACAAATATTTCCCAGAGCGGCACATTGTCTTTACTTGCATCTATTCTTCTTCACCTCATATCCAGATTTAGACATCAACTCTTTCTCCTTGGTTTCGTTGATTTTTTTTTCTTTTATTGTTTTTAGGTCCTGATTGCATACTTGCATGAACCGGGCCTCATTTATTAGGCCAGGTTTTACAGTTTTTGTACGTAAAAGCTGGCAAGCTAAGCATATTTAAAGAAGACAAAGAAAATGACTGCTTGCTCTTCACTTTATGTTACCATAAAATTCCTTTCTCTGTATTCAGTGGTTTGCGCAGTAAGTGGGTTTGGTGTCAATTGGGGCACGCAATCCAGCCATCCACTGCCCCCAGAAACCGTGGTGAATTTATTAAGGGATAATGGGTTTCAAAAGGTGAAGCTATTTGATGCAGATTACGGGATACTCAATGCTCTGGGGAAATCTGGGATAGAAGTCATGGTTGGTATTCCAAACGACATGCTTGCTTCCATTGCTAGCAGTATGAAAGCTGCTGAAAAATGGGTTTCTGAAAACGTTTCCCAGCATATCAGTAAAAATAATGTCAACATCAGGTCTGCTTTTTTCTTTTTTTCTTCTTTCCCTTTCAAATCTCTATCTGCTTTAAGGTCATTATCCTTCATTTTCTTTTTCACTATGTTACTTACTTTCAATTCTAGTCGTTGAATATGAAAAGGGGTAAGTTTTAAGTGGCTGGTTTTTGTTGATTCTAATGGTATAGTTATTGCAGAAACTTTCCTGTAAACTAAATTTGTCAACTGTATTGAGTCTCTAATTTGTTTTCTCCCGATTATTGTGTTGCCATCCAACCAAGATATTAAATGCAAACTTATTTTTCAAATTTGTGATGAACAATTACTTTATTGTGATTTTGATACTTATGACTTGAAGAATCTTTTGAGGTTTGTTTATTTACGTAAAAATGGAACGGAGGCTGTGATTATTGTTACGCTTCATGAAAGTATTATTACCCAGTTTTTGGGATACGACACTATTCATTCTTCTTGTTGGCTGTGCTGTCTTTGATGTAATTTTTCTGATGTTTCTTGGTTTTACTTAAATTATGTCATATTATTTAGATGTTAAATGTTAGTATGTCCCCGAACAGATTCTAGTTGGTTCAATCTCTTATTCCTCCTCACTACCAACCTTAGAAACGATTATGTTAATTTGATTATTATCTGATTGGTTCCTAAGTTTAATTCTGGACAATGAACTATTGGAGTTCTTGCATAACATCTTGCTGGTAACTGTGGTTTCCTTTTTTCATTTTTCCTATTTCAATTTATACGATATTTGTCTATTACATGTAGAGTGTGCAACTATTGTAAGGAAGGAATGTGAAAATGAATGGTATCATGTTATTTATTTGGTAAAATTATGCGTTGTATCATATTACTTTGTTTGGCATGAGTAGGGCCCACAACCATCTTTTCCTATTCTGAAATTTGGATATTCTTTCTGGTATATATTTTGGATTTGCTGGGTGATGCCTTCACAAATGAAGCTTCCTTTTGGCTTTCTTCTCGTCTTTGTTTAACTTGAAATAAATTTCTTTTTTATACTGGTTAATCATGCTTGCATATGGCCAAATTTCTACACAACTTTGATCTTGTTTCCAAGTTGTTGCAACCTTTTTAATTTAGTATGATTAATTTTTCAAAACTTTTTATTTCCTGTTTGTAGAAATTTCTTGCATATATCTCTCTTTCTTAATTTGAGAACCTCTATTGAAAAGGTTAAACCTCTCATTTTATACAAAAAAAATGTTATCCTTATGCGCAAGATATATGCTTTCTTTCTTATTTAGAGAACCTTCACTGAAAGGGATAAAAGGCTACATTAACCACTGAACTGATTGACACGAGTGTCAATGTCAGAGGGTTAATGCTAGCAATGACTAGTGTCCTTTTAACCAACTTTGATTAGTTAGTCTAAGGAGGAGATACCTAGTTTGAGGTCATGTAGAGTTGGTCTAAGGGATTTTGTTTGAGATTTTGTAAAGCTAGGCCAAAGTGGAAATGCTTTGTCCAAGCAGCCTTGTCTCTGCATCCAAGAAGAAAACTAGCTTATTTCGTGTTGGTCCAGCTGTACTAAAATAGCTTGAGAATATATTGAGAAGACCATCTCTATTATACTATCAAGATCGCTTCAGGATTTCCTTTAAAGGGTGTCTCTGCTTTTGGTGGGTCCAAGATATAAAGATCAACTTTTCCATTAAGAAAGAATTCAGTACTTCTTTCTAGGCAGATTTAACTTTCAAAATGAGCTTCTAGTGCACAAGCACCTTAGTAGCTCCATTGTAAACCTACCATGCCTGCCAGGACCTTTAAAGAAGTTCATACCCATCATCCTTTAAGCCATTAAAGCTGTACCCGCCATTGTTTTCTGCAAAACAAACAAATCTTTCCCGTTAACTGGTTCTACCTCTTTAATTTAGGTTGTCAAAGTAATAGAGAATTTTAGAGTATGAGTATGTGTCTTGCAAAATAAGGGGGCGTAAATGTTTCTCTTTTACTTGAGGTTTAGCATTCCTTACTTGGTGAGGGTTGTTGTGGAGTCACTAGACGATTCTGTGGTATATTAATGGTGTCTTAGGCAAAAGTTTACCAGTTTTGGGACATATATTTTTTTTATAGTTATAATTTGCATCATTGCTTCATCTTAAATTCCATATGACCATATATTTGTTTGTGGATTTGATTGCTTTCCACCCCTGATACTCAATTCTTTAGTTCTCTTCTGCTTCTGAATATCTTTTCCTTAAGGATTTTGAGCATTTGAGATGTTTTTACTAAGATGATGCAAAAGGCATATTCTTCATCGCATTGCCAAGAAGCTGGTGCATACAGCCAAAACGACTTCCTTCTGTATAATTCTAATTGGAAAGGGACAGAAAAAATAAAAACAGGCTGATCCTGTAATAGATAGGGCTATGTGAATGCACCAAATCTCTACCTCTCTCACTACTCTCTCGTTTTAATGAAATTTTGTATTACTAAAATGCCCTTCAAGTGAATTACCATTACAGACTTCAAAAAACAAAAAAGGCTTATCTCCACACCCATCAAAGTAAACCTATTTTTTAAATTAAATTCTAATTCTTGTTTATTCTAGTATCAAATATTAGTTAATTAAAAATAAATAATTTAAGTTGTGGAGAAGTAAATCATTGTTTGGAGGAACCCTAGTTATAAATTTTAATGCAAACATTAATTTAGAGGCTTCTTCCTTTCATAGGTTGAGGACTAAATGGCTATACAAATACTAAACGTGCACACAATTTCAACAGAACAATTATTGACTGCACATTTATGATTCGTTTGGCTAAATTCAGCTGAACAAATTGAAAACACTCCGTAAGATATGACAGACCTTAGTTTTATGTTTGGTTAGTCTAACAGAGCACCTTCATGGATAGGTGTATCAACAACTTGTTTCAGGTTATATTTGGTATTAAAGTGGGTGTAGGGAGTCAAAATTTAACTTACTGTGAAAATGCCCCTGCCCTCCTTCCCTTCTGTAATGTAAGCAAGTTTGACTTGCATTTATTGCTGTACTTCTAGTACTGTGCAAGTTGCGCATACTTTTAAGCTACTTTTTGTGAATATGCTACCCCAAACCTTTTTGTTACTGTAATTAGCCTGAACCCGAGCGTCATCTTTCTCATGCAATATTTGCTAGTGAATTTATATGCGTTGTTGTTGATATTTTACGAGTTCATGTGTTAAAAATGTGTATAAAGTATGCTTTGGAAATGTTGGTTATTGGATTTTTGAAACTTTTATCATTTGCATTTCTAATACTTACATCCAAGTCATCTTTGACTCTTTTGCTCGTTATAGGCATTGGGGTAAGGACATATGCATAATTTGAGATATATAAGCCTCGCACTTACAGCCATCTCACCATAAGTATTTACAGGTATGTTGCAGTCGGGAATGAACCTTTCTTGCAAACATACAATGGAAGTTTCCTCAGAACGACCTTCCCTGCTCTACAGAATATCCAGTCTGCCCTTATCAAGGCTGGTCTTAGAAACCAAGTAAAGGTCACTGTGCCCTTGAACGCTGATGTCTATGAGAGTTCATCTGGTGTTCCTTCTGGTGGTGACTTCCGAGCTGATATCCATGATCTTATGCTTGCCATTGTCAAGTTTTTGAGCGACAACGGTGCTCCCTTCACGGTGAACATCTATCCCTTCATAAGCCTTTATACCGATGCCAACTTCCCAGCTGAGTATGCTTTCTTTGATGGCAATTCATCGCCTCTAAATGATGGCGGGACAACATACTCCAACATGTTTGATGCAAATCACGACACTCTTGTGCACACCCTTCAAAAAAATGGCTATGGAAACTTGCCTATTATAGTTGGAGAGGTTGGATGGCCAACTGATGGAGATCAAAATGCCAACATTGAGTATGGTCGGCGGTTTAACCAAGGTTTTGTGAACCATATTTCAGGTGGAAAAGGAACTCCAATGAGGCCTGGTCCTATTGATGCCTATTTTTTTAGCTTGATTGATGAGGATGAAAAGAGTATTGATCCTGGGAATTTTGAACGGCATTGGGGAATATTTACTTATGATGGAAGAGCCAAATACCAGCTCAACCTTGGCACCACAAATTCAGGGGCTTTGGTTCCAGCAAGAGGTGTGCACTACTTGCAGAAGAAGTGGTGTGTGATGAAGCCTTCAGCTAGCCTTGATGATCCTCAAGTGGCTCCAAGTGTGAGCTATGCCTGTGGACTTGCTGACTGCACTAAACTTGGTTATGGGACATCTTGCGGAAATCTGGATGCTGTTAGAAACATCTCATATGCATTTAACAGCTACTTTCAGAAAAATAATCAGCTTGAAGCTGCCTGTAAATTTCCAAACCTTTCAATAATCTCTAAAACCGATCCAACAGTTGGAAGTTGCACATTTGAGATTATGATCGAGCCATACTATGGAGGTGCTGAAAGGAGAATCAGGCCACTAAGGTTGGTTGTGGGTCTTATTCTCTTGTTGCCAACAGTACTGTGAATTTTAATGCCTCTAATTCATGAAGAATCATTTTTACATGACTACTTTCATTTGCTTTGTAGGATAATGTAGTACAAGTTAAGATGACACTTAAACAGCACAAAGTTGTCAAAATTTGCAATTGACAAGGCAAATATTTTTCAGTAGTCTTGCTTGTTCTGCTTCGAAATTGTGTTTTTGCATGTGTACTGTGAAGTCTGTGAATTGAGGCGTAGGATTGACAGTCTGTGAATTGATGAACCAAGAATATTTCTAACACTTTCATATTTATTGACTCGTGAATTATGATGTTCTCTGCCTATGTATGCATTTTAAAATTCACAGGTGTTGACGTCGAAAGTTGATTAAAAGACAGATTTATGAATTTGGATGCATTAATTTTGAAGCTTTTTATACAAAGAGTGAACGCAAATTTTTATCTTAGTGAATATTCTTTGTAGAGTTTCTGTTCGGATGTAAACAAATGAGAATGCTCATGCTGAAGGTAGGTTATTGCTCCTATAATATTTTCATCTTTTCTCTTCTCCTTCATTCAGAGTTTTCAAGCCATGCACTCCGCTCAGGCTTCCCAACATTTCTCAGTGCTTTCCAAACAACACTGTTACATTTGAATCCTGACCCGAACGCAATTTGCCAAATTCTGTCGCCCCTCCTTATTCTTTTGTTTGCTTCTAAGTAAGCCAATTCATACCACACACTGCTGCTGGACGTGTTCCCAAATCTCTCCAACGTTTTTCGCGATGCTTCCATGTACTCTTTCGTCAGATTCAAGTTCTTCTCAATTTCGTCGAGCACCTTCTTGCTGGTTGCCAGTATGCATACGTGCTCGAATGCGAGCTTGTAGTCGGGTATGTAAGGCTTGGTTTTCCTCTTGAAAAGCAAGTTGGAGAAGAAATGAACTTGCTCGGAGACTGGCAGAACTAAAGGGCCAAGAGTTGTGATGTTAGCCTTGAGTGCATGGCCTCCAATTTCCGTCACTTCCTTGCTCACTGAAAGCCCTTGCCTGCCTTCTGCGTCTTCCTTCAAATGTATGGCTTCGAAGCTTCTGTTATCCATTCCTTTGTGAGTTCGAACCACCTGTGATGTTTAACAAATATGTTTGTGCATAAAATTAACAATAATTTCTGTCAATCTATAAAGGATTTAGACCAAGTTCTATAAGCTTCTGAATATCCTCCATACAAAAATCTTGGTTTAATTCTTACATTATATACAGTTTCCTTTGCGTTCTCTTAAGGAGAAAAAAAAATTACCTGCTTGAATTCATATTTGGAGCGCCATCTATCCAGGCGGCAACTGGAAAGCAACACGGCGGCAGCCCCCATTCGGAAGAAGCAATTAGGCAGAAGCATGTCAGCTTCATTACCAGCATACCATGTATTACTCACAACTTCTGTGCTAACTACTAACGCATAATGGCCAGAATAAACGTTCAACAAATCTTTCGCTAAATCAATAGCTATAATTCCAGCTGAACAACCCATCCCACCAAGATTGAAGCTATTAACATTGTGCCTAAATTTATAATGGTTTATTATTGTAGACGAGAGTGATGGTGTAGTGTTAAAGACTCCGGAGTTGACGATGAGAATTCTAATGTCCTTTGGCTGGATTTTTGTGGCAGCAAAAAGTACATCAATTGCACCGAAAAGTACCATTGCTGCCTCTTTTCTACCATCATTCAAATTTGGTATGTAACCAGAGCGAAAAACTGTTCTGGGTAGGTAAGTTTCATCTCCAAGACCAGAATTGTTGATAACCCTTTGCTTAAATTCCAGGGAAGCATCATTGAAGTTGCCTGATTTTCTTGCTAGCTCAATGAATTCTCTCTTTGAAATCTATAAACATGTTGCATATAAGTTTAAATGTTCACTTACAAATTTGAATCCAGCTCACACTAGAATTGAATGAACACGAAAAAGAAATTTTACCTTAAGATCATTTGGCGGACGATAGCAAGCAAAATCCACAAGATAAGTTGAACGAGGTGTTAAATCCAGGTAGACATATAGAAGTAATCCCAATAATCCCAGTAGAAAAAGACCATCTGTAAAATCAAATGTGGGACAGAAATCCTTGAACGCTAGCTTCCCTATTTCAGCACTGAAGATCGCAATGAGAACTGGTGCAGTTAAGAGGTAAGCACCATGGCTAAGGAGATAGCCATAGCCAAGCCTCACATACTTCAAGTTGACAGAACTAAGGAAATTCGGAAGGCTCCGGCGCACCTTGACCTTGAAACTCAATGAACCCGCATGTGGACCAGAATTCTCGACGCCCTGGTTCACGATCTCGGGGGAAAGCAACTCCTGCTCTCTCGCCATGAGGAATAAATGGTCGAGAGGTGCAAATGGACATGCAGTATGGATATATGTGTATGTATGTGTATATATATAGATATTGGCGAAGCATGAAAGTGCAACTGAAAAGAGGGCTTTGTGCATGAGAGCGTATGATCAGCAGCTCTGTTGCAGAAGAGAAATTGTGTGTTTGAGTATGGAAATTCTTGTCAAATTTCTTCTGAGAAAGAGGATTGTGTGGAAGTATCATTGTACAAACAGTATTCTATGGGACGAGTATGTCATGTCATGTACGTTCTTAACAAATTTTATCAATTATCAGTGCGATATGAACAAATAGACGGATCTTACACGTTAATATCAACAGAATCATCAGATGCAATAAAAGAATCCAATATGGTCCTATCAATTGTTAAGTAAAGGCTTGGTGTGTAATATGAAGAGAGGGCTCAGATTGTTTCGTTTTGAGTCGCATCACATTGCATGCATGTAATTGTTCAGCCAGCGTATGATACAGATTATCTTAGAAGCAAATATGGTGTGACAACTTCAAATACTACGTTACTTACTTCCTTCACGGCATTAACTAATGATCAACAACAGAATTACTTCTTTCCGTGTTTTTATGATCTACAGACCAAGGGTTAGAAATTCTTATCCATGTTGTTATATGGCAAGAAATTATTCAACACACAAAGCTGCCACATTGCAATGTCTGAAATTCTAATACACTGCTTGCCGACATATATTCATACTATACTTGAATCCCAAGTAAAGAAGAATGCTGGACCACCATGTTATCATGTGATGTAACCTTAAATTAATGTATATATTATTATAACTCAGTATTGATTGTATTCAAGAATGAATTTGTTGGTTAGAATGTTCATGGCCCGGGCCGTTCGCGTGTCACTGTGTAATGATAATAAGCTATAATGACATCGATTTCAGCAAACAATCATTTCACCCACCTGCAGCTCCATGTTCCTTAAGGCTTAATCTCAATCTTTTAGCATTATATATTAACAAGGAGAAGATATCCCTTTCTTTCTTAATAAATCAGCTATGGAGGTCATTAGTTTTCTTTAATTTGCTGTATTCATGTCTACTCCAGTACATCATTGACTTGCTCTGAGATTTCGATTATATTCTGTGTTACACAGGTTGTGGAATTGAAGGTACGCTTGCACTGCAAGGCCTGCGAGAGAGCCGTGCGCCATGCCTTGTGCCGGATTACAGGTGTGCATGTTTATATATAGATATATAGATGAAGCAATCACGTCCATTATTAAAGATGATGACATGCGTGCATCTGCATGATTTCTTTATATATGTACGTGATGTAGGTGTGAAGAGTGTGGAAACAGACGTGGTATCGGACAAGATCACAGTGTTGGGATATATGGATCAGCGAGTTGTTGTCAAAACTATTCAGAAAACAGGAAGGAAAGCGGAGGTTTTATCATCGTTGTCGTTATCGTCGGGATTTTACGGCCGAGAAGAGCAAAGTCCTCGGCTGCCTAGAGGTTTCCGGTGCATCATCCCTAGATGTGGTTTTAACAGAAGTCCAAAATATAAAGCTGCTTCAGATGTATTGACTTCTAATAAGACATCAACGGCATATGTATGAATGAAATGGCATGAGATTGACTGGTTTTGCTAAAAATTTGTTCCTTTTCATTTTCTTCATGTTAAAATTTTGTCTTTAATAATATAATAATATTATCTATAAATATTTTAGCTAAAAAAATTTTAAATAAGACAAATTAATCATTTTCTCATAAATTTTTTCATTAATAATACAATTAATCCCGACATTAAAGTTAAAAAATTTAGATGACGTGCGTGTATCACGCTGTTAGATGCTCATGCAATAAAATTACACACAAATCTTGGTTTAAACCCTCAGTTACCATTGTTTCATTACTTATTGCCTTGGGAGGAAACTCTGAAAAAACCATTTGCAAAGAACAGTACAAGAAAATAAAATTGCCCATGTAACCAGACAAATGACAAATACTTCAAGCTCTATGCATACCATATCAATCATCCAAAATGAAGTCAAAGACATGGTGTCAAAAGGATTGTATGACAAACATTAAGATTTGCAAAGAAGAGTTGCAACCTTTGGGTCCTTATATATTGATAATCAAAACTATGACATGGGGATTGATTGCTTCAGACCAATGCAGGGAGAAAATATTAAACCTAACCAAGTTATATTGCTTGTTATTTTACTAGCTTGCAAAGAGATGCATTATATAAAGCACAGGAAAGCAATTCATGGGTGTGCTTATCGTTATGGCATTAATTCGGATCCTCATCTGTCAACTGCTCTCATGCATTTATATTGTGAATGCACGGAAGCTTTCACTTCTGCCAGGATCATTTTTGAAAGATCAGAAGTTAAAGATGTTTTGATGTGGAGTTCAATTATCACAGGCTATTCATGGAGTGAGGCTTGGAAGATATTGTGTTGTTGAATGCATTTTCAGTGATTATGGCCTTCATGGTTAGGGCAAAGAAGCTTTACAGATATTTCTTGAGGTACAAGAAAGAGAGGTGGAACAAGATGAAATTACAGTTCTTGCCTTTTTTATCAGCTTTCAACCATGCTGGCCCTGTTAAGGAGGCAGGAACTCCATTCAATAATCTGATAAAAGATAAGAAAATAGCTTTAACCATAGACCATCATGCTAGCTATTTTGACCTTCTCAGAAAGTCAGGTAAGATTGAAGATAAGTAAGGTTGTAAGCACAATGCCCACGAAACCTGTACAAAAATTTTAATATCTTTAGTATCAGCTTGAAAGATTCATGGAAGATTGGAAGCTTCAGAAATGCTTGCACATCACCTGATAGAGTCAGAACCAGAGAATGCTGCCAACTATACTTTGTTAATATGATTTATGGTGAATCTGGTAAATGGTCTGATGTAGAAGAGTGAGAAGAGTCATGAGAGATTAAGGATTAAGTAAATGTTATGGGCTCGCCGGGTTTGAGCTCTCTTAGGTTTTCAAAGATGTAATGACTACAGAGTAATTGATAATGGCAGGTGGTTACAATTTGCCTCTTTAGATGTCTTTTCATTAATTACTAATATAAATTTGAATTTTGCTATAATTAAGATAGGTACACCAGGCTCATGCTAAAGGATAACATTGTAACATATAAATTATGCTCTATATATTTATTTATGATTAGAAAAGTATGACCAATGTATGGAAGGTAAGTGGATATGATGATTACCTTTTAAGTACTTGCTTGCAAGCCCTTGCACATGAGAAAATGCTTCTGCTGAAATAATTACTTGCTGCTTCTTTCTGTCCAACAAAATGTTCACCGAGCAACCTGAAGGTGCATATTCTATCTCATTTTTAAAGGGTGAACCAAAGTTGTGAGCAATGTCCTGAACATACTTTTTGGACAAGCAAGCAATAAATCCCCAGAGAATGATAGCTTACTAACAATCCGCGAGCAAATTAACAGCATGTTTATAACTGTTGCAATCCTATTGAACTTCAAAAGCACAACAAACGTGTTTAGCAAACATATTTTGGGATAATAACCCATGTGATTTTGTTTCATAATAGTTGTAGATAAAAGTCAACATTCAACTTAAACATGCCTCAGATGAAAAAAAAAGAGATTCGAGCTGATCAAACACACAAGGAGGCTAGGCTTGACCTTTGATTTGTCAAGAGACCGAAAGCATGAAGTTGAAATGCAAAAACTAAGGAGCTACTCCAGGTAGAGATTAAATGCAAAATGCAGCTGATTGTCATAAAACTGAGTTATGCAGGAATGGACATGCTTTCATTTTATTAGTTGTTTCTTCATGCAAAGATCAGTAATTGGCAAGCACGAGCAAAGGGGGAAAATATTAGCCAAACTTTTATTAGAACTCAAAAAGTCTTTTAACATTCTAATAGAGCAAACTTTGGCGCAAAGTTGAGAGATATAATATCTCCATTTCATTAAGCATCAAGCATATGAAGGTTCATGTCCAAAAGCTGACCAATATTGAGAACAAAGAGAAGTCTGCCACTCTTTACTTTTCAGTATCAGCCCTGCATCTGATAGCTACAAACAATTCTTGGAAGCCGCTACCTAGGTTCAAGTCTTCTCACTTCCTGTATGTCTCCAGTAAAGCTTAACCTACTATCAGAGGAAAGAAAGCAACATCAGAGATGGACCTACTGAACCAAATCAATTACAGGTCATAAATTGATCATCCATTTACAAAAATCTGTACAACCAACTGTTAGACATTTAAATATTAATTCAAATTAATTACTCTAAATTATGAATATCATATTTATAACAAAAAAGTAATGCGTGTATAATGATTAACCTGTGTTATTGAAAATATCTGTGTTAGAAATTATATTATTAATAACCATATAATCACTAATAATACAAATCATATAATTAGGTAAATGAAATCGCAAATTTATAGTTTAGATCAAGTCAAAAAATTTAGAGCCATAAGTGTGCACTTAATTATTCCATTTATATGTGAGTAATTGGTGCATTCAATATTTACTTATTCACCCACTTTTAAAGACCCAAGCGTAACTATAATCAAGTAAATGAGTCCAATCTCAAGTTTTGTATTGAGCATGGTACACAACTTTGAAGACACAAACACAAGTAGTCAAATACCAAAAACTCTCTATGTATTATGTGAAAGCTTCAGCTCATTTCAGTAGCATGTTTTATGAGAAAGCTCTGGCTATTCGCAATCAGAGCTAACTCACCTGATGGTAAAATTTATACATAAGAACACAGTAACTTCAGACAGCCAAATCCAAGAAATTACGATTTCTTAAATTTCATGTAGCAACTAATTCATCTTCAATAAGTTTTCATGAGATTCATGCACTTTCAGGAAATTTTCTACCTCATGTCACAGACAAAACAGATACAAGGATTTGTTTAGAAATTTGCAAATTATCTTCTGATTATAACACAAATTCAAAAAAATAAAAAAAGCAAAATGCACACTGTATTCTGGTCAAACCTTAAGATGTTTATGAAGCTGGTGCTTCAGCCTTGGTATTTGAAACAGCAGCAGTGTTATCCATTGATTGTGGTACATAGATATGTGCTTTCTTTAGAATTTCTGCAACAACCCAATGCTTATGCTTGCTTAATGGTCTAGAAGGATCCAACCTAACCTGAAGCCACAGACTCCAAAAGTAAACCCCATAACAATTGTAATTTTCTGCGAATAAATCAAAGACTTGCATTGCAAATGATTTCAAATTAAATGCACCTCTATATCAGATGATCATTGTTATTAAAGAGGCATGGGATGATTGACTGTGTAGCCAATCTCTGAGTTTGTGCTCCTAATGGTTAGTAGAAGCGGGTATACCAGACACCCAATATTCACTTTATTATCCTCCATTCAAAAACCGAAGGAAGCACCAACAAATCATCATTGGGGATATTTTAGTTCAACCTATGAAAAGAATAATCGCATGGTGAAAGCAACAAAGTGAAGTTTCTAGAATGGCAAAATGTCTTTGGAAGTGAATGCAGAAAAGCAAATAGATTTCCCATTAGACAAGGCATGAGCTTCGGAGCACAGGCAATAATCCTTTCAATCTTTGTTATTACAACTAATGAAAAAGATTTCATAGGTCACAGTGCATTGCCTCTCTATCCCTCACATCCATGTCTAACAATGGCAACTGTTAAAGTTCTTACCCTCTCATCACAGAAATTCTACAAAAGATAAACAAACCTCAATACCCAGGTAGCTTTATCTAAGTTGAAACACAAAGCAGCCGAAATTCCTTAATCCAATAACATGTATTGCAGATATATCAACTTAAATTGCTAAAAGCAGCAATGTTCTAAGTATTTTCCTATATTAAGCGAGTCAACTCTCTGACTTCCTCCTTTATCATCAGATTACAAGTGTCTTGTTCAGACCTTGACCTTGAAAAGTAAAACTATCTAGGTTTCAAACGATTTCCACACTCATTCAGCTTAAGGATTTTTAAAATTCAAGAATAATGAATAACTAGATACTCCAGTTTAGGTGTTCTCTTCTCTAAGTGCAGTTGGTTTGGCTTCAAGCCATGGGAGCAAAAGGTCAAGGAGTTGGTGTGAGGGTGAATTTTTTTTGGTGGGTAGGTTTTGGGGTGTGTGGAAGCCTAAAAAAATTAATGTTATCAAAACATAACCTAATGTGTAATCTGATGATTACTGGTCCACTTTACTTGAATTCCTCATTCCACTATCTAATATGTAATCTTTGAATTACTGGTCCACTATACTTGTCGTATGTTCATTCTAATGACAAAATTTTCATTATTTCTTATCAAAAAAACAATGTTTAATACCCATACTAAACAAAGTTATAGTCAGATGAAAATCATTCAAAAACACCCATCCATCCTAATAAAAGGTGAAAACTCTCACAAACAATTAGCAGACATCAGATGAAAGCAACAGGCACCCTGAAAAATGAATGATCAAAATTTTTAATTTAAGGACAATGGCCAATCATCTTAGAGAGAAGCACCTCTAGATTGTTGACATTTTAACCAACTTCAGTTGCCTGAACGACATATGCAAACACCATCAACGCTTTCATATACTTCATTTGAATGGAGCACCAGACATTAGCCATAATACCAAATCCTGCAACCAACATTCATCTGATAACGGCTATAACTTGGAGTTACAACCAACCCACAGTAAAAACTGAATTCCAGTTAATTAAATTATAATTGATTCTAGATAATCAATTAGGCAACTGCATTGAATATTATATAATTATTCACATGAACTAAGAGAGATAGGTACTGAGTCGATCACCAATGTTGCATTGGTTGTTTCGTCGTGTGCCATCAACTTGGAGGTTCGCTTGACGTAGCGGTTGTGGAGCTTGTGATGAAAGAGTCTGTCCTCTGCAACAACCACTGACTTTTGCATCTTGTTTGACACTACCATTCCCACCACCGACTTCATTTTTCTTTCCCTACCATATGCAAAATACTATCATTACTTTTCAAAATTTAAAGACTTCATTGCTACGAATGAAAACGAAGGAGGTCAGCGACGGTCTTAACGTTGAACAAGGACGGTTAGGAGGAAGACCGCAAGTAGGGACCAAAGGCAAAAACAGAAAAGGAAGAGAGAGAGAGAGAGAGAGACACCGTATCTGATCTTGATGCCTTGAAGGTGACTCGACGACGGAAGCTGCCGAGGTTGACAATGAGGCTGCGGCGTATTCCAAGGGCAGGAAGCGAGGGAGTAGAGCGAAATTGGATTTTATTAATTTATTTTTGAGTTTTTATTTAAATTTTATAATATAAAATATATAATATTTATTAATTTAATTTTTTTATATATATTTTTAAGTATTATTTATTAAATATTTTAAATTTTTTATTAAATAATAAGTATTCATTTTTATATCGATTTTAGAATTAATTAAAATTATAAATATAAATTAATTTCATATATTTTAATTATTTTAATAAATATAAAGTGACTTATTTCGTATTTAATTAAATTCAATTTATCATTTAATATAATTTTGTTATATTAATGTAAATTAAAATTAATAATTTTGAAATTAAATTTAAATTTAAACCAAAACGGATTCAAGGCAACAATATTCACCCTTAAAGTATACATTAGACTATCGTATGTTTATTAAAATAATTATTTTTATAAATAAAATTTTATAAATTTTGTATAATAATTAATATTTTTTTAAATTAAATTAAATAATAATTATATTATAAAAAGTAATATTATTTTTAAAAAATAAAATTAAACCCACAATGTTCGATTCCAACTTCTATCTTTACTTTTTAATTTTTATATTTTCAAATATCTTTACAACTTACATAATATAAAATTAAAACTTTTTAAATCATAATAATTTTTTAAAATAAAATACGAAAAGATATTCAATAACATTAATTTTTGATAAAATTTTATTATTTATATTTTTTTTAATATTTAATTTTTTAAAATTCAATTAATGTAATTTTAAACTCGAAACATCTCAATAACAAACGAATTATAAATTACTTTATTTTTTATATAAATTTAATATTTTAGATTTTATAAATATTAAATATTATTTATTTTTTTAATAAATTAGGAATACAATAATAAATGCATATAATTTCATCAACATTTTTAAATATTAAATTTTTAAAATTATTTTTTAATGCACTTTAATTAATTAGATTCTACAATAAATAACATATTTTTTATAATATATTTAAGAATAAATTATATAATATTACTTGAATAATATTGAAACAAAAAGACAATATTGCCCCTAAACAAGCAGATCCTATTCTCATGGTTTTCAAACAAAACCGCTCTAACCCCTGCAATCAAACTACCTGTTTATTTAACAAATTAATTAACAACCATATACAACTAAATGAGATAATAATATTCAAACCCCTAATATATATTTTTTTTTACAAATAAGAACAATATTTATTATTATTATTAAATAAATTTTCTATTTTCTGTTATTTTGTTATATTTTTTTGTTTAATATAAAATTTAATTAAATTTTAATATATAATTTTAAATAATATGTTTTTTTATTTCTTAGTAACATATGAGTATAAATATTTTTATAACTATAAAATTTTTAATGTTAAGTTAAGAAAAAATAACATATTTAAAACATGCAGATTCAATTAGGGATGTATTTGATATAAATAAAGTAATAAGTATTTATGTGTAAAAGTATACAAGATAGGGATCCAGATGTTATTTTGTCCTGTTAAATGAGCCGCAACAACGTACGCATTAATAAATAAAACAAACAAACATTGTAACGTAACCAATAAACCATACCAACTCGCACTGTATAATAAACTAGTATTTCCATTTCTCCGAAAAAAAGAAAAATCCCAAACCCCAAAAGCCCCTCCTCCCTCGCTCTTTTCAAGATTTCTCTTTTCCCTCTCAAATTTTCTCGCGATTTTGAGTTAGTTCAAACAATTAACATATTGTGATTTTAGATCTCTGATTCATGGCTACGCCTCTCCACGTTCAAGATCGAATCGTCGCTACTGGTATGTTCGTCTGTCTTTTGAGTCCTGTAAATGTGGTTAGTTGATTCGTTTCTTGTTGTTTCCTAGTTTGTTGTTTTATTTAGGGTTTAGGAAATTATACTTGTGATTTGAGTTTTTTGGAATTTGAAGAATGCTTTTTCTGAGTAAGACATTTTGTTTCTCATGATCTTGATTTATGATCTGCGGAATATCTCGTTTGTGTTGTTTTAGTTTTGATGTTTGATATTGAAATTTTTAATTTTTTTAGTTTTAGTTTGATTAATTTTTTTGTAATTCTTTAAATGTTAGACATGATTTGCTGTTTCTTGGATGAATTTTCTTCGTCCATTTATTCCATTCACAAATTTTCAAGTTACTTTTAACATCTTTTATGTAGCTTAAAAAAAATTACATTTTATATAGGATGATAGCACGATGGTGCTTTGAAGACACTTTTTTTTTCAATTTCATTTTGTATTTGTACTTGGGGATGTGTTTGTACTTCTAGAGAAATCTGAAAACAAGTTGATTTATATAGATACTGGTACTCAATGATTGTGGTGCTTTTACATGTAATCAATAAATTGTGATGTTTACAACCTCAAAAGATTTTCTGATTTTATAAAATTTAAGATTGTGATTACAAATTAGCTAGAGTAGTTTAACAAGAGACTTCCTTGTAAAAGTAAAATAATAAGAGGACTGCTTTTGAGTATTGTTATGAGGTCAGGTCAGCAGAAATATTATTTGATGCTTGCAGCTCACTGGAGTGCTTGTTGGGTCGAGTGTTTGAGACAGCATATGCTTCCTACCCTCTGTAATTTAGCGATAACACCATGTCCATGGAATAGGTCCAATTTCTTATTATTGTATTGCACAGTAATGCGGTCCCATACATGGCTCATAATTTTATCATGTTCTTATTGGAAAGCCTATTTTGTGCAACACAAACTTTTTTCATTTCTGAAAATGGCAGCATAGTAGATCCCAGATGTGTACATTTGACATTCTTATATAACAGGGTTCTTTCCCTAGTTTAAGTGTAGCAAATCATCTATTTGTAAGCTGCTTGCTTTTACTTAACAATTAAGTACTTAAAGGCCAAGGAATCTCATGAAGAAAATATCTAACACTCGGCTGGCAATAGAGAATTTTGAAGGTCATTTAATGCATCAAAATTTTCAATATTTCTAAAATAAAGCACTTCACTCATCTGGCAGCACAAAATAGTTGAAATTTAAAGGTTGGTGTTCATTGGATGCTAGCATACACAGCTGGCTGGTAGTAGCCCTTTGCCACAAGTGTTATTCCCATCTTACCTTTAGATTGTATTTATCACATCAGTGTGCCCCAGAGCCATTTGTGCTTGTTGAATGTGCCATGTTGGCCTAATTGGACCTGTGCCTGTCTTACTTAAGTTTAGCCTCTGTGACAGGTTCATAATTTCTGCATTTCTAGTTTTCCATTGGCTGAACTGTATCTGTGCTGCTTGGAGGACCAAGATGTGTGTGTATTGTCTTTTGTACCTCTCATATTCTGTTATGTGCATGTCCACCACTGTCAAAGCATGTGCGATTGGATCTATTTTTATGCCAACTTATGTGAAGTTTCCATGACCAGTTCTTTGTGATTTCCATGCTTTTGGGTTCTACTGAGTCACTGAAATTTCTGTGCTGGATGCAGGAGAGAGACCTGTTCAACCAAATAATTTGACAGAGCAGGTATGGTGGTTGAGAATTCCTTTGTAACTATGTTTTGACTATATTGATTTCTATATTTTTCTAAGATTAGGTGAATGTATTGCATTAGCGGTTCATTTTGTAATATATATTATCAGCTACTTTGGCAAAGATGAAGGATTGTTTTAGCAAATCCTTCTCCAGACGCAGCCATCGTAGGACCTTCAAAGGATATTAAAGAGCAATCAGAATCTGCAGATAGTGGAGACCATAGCAATGTCCACCCACTCAATACTTATGCTTCCCATGAACAAAATATGCCATATGGTGGGTAGTTTCTCTGTCCTTACTGCTTTAACTGGTTCAGAACTTGAAAGCCTTAGATATCACCGTAGGCAGCATTTTATGACTAGCTTTCTTATGAAATTAATATAATGTCAACTCGTTCTTTTCATTTGAGCATTTTAGAATTGTGGCATAGTTTGTTTGTTTCAATAGAAGACATTTGAAGCCGCCTATTCGGGAATCTGAAAATAGTTGAGTCATATAGCCATAATTAATTATGACATGTTTTGATTTTGAAGTGGAATCTTCAAAAAAGAT